>OW203772.1:11416005-11750935 GCA_934045905.1 Leuctra nigra | reverse complement strand
AGGAGATATTTATTTAAATTTTAACCAATGAATGGATTTCAAAAAAAATTAGGGCCTGCAAACAGAGAAGGTTGATTTTACATGTGCGCAAAATTTTAGCTCGATCAAAGAAACACTCTGACCTGTATAGCCAAAATATGAGTTTGATCAGATTTATCGAAGACCATTTTCATTTTTCAACCTACCATCAGGAGATGTTTATTTAAATTTTGACCAATTAATGGATTTCAAAAAAATTTGGGTCTGCAAACAGAAAAGGTTGTCTCTACATGTGCGCAAAATTTCAGCTCGATTGAAGAAAAACTCTGACCTGTATAGCCTCACCCAACGGAAAAGTTACATAAAAACAACAAAAAAAAAACAGAGGTCCGTGCCAAAAGAGCCAAAAGGAGACGCTCGCTTCGCTCGCTCAATAACAGATCCATTGTGTCGGGACTTACTTATACTTTTGACAGAAATCTCTTTGGACAACCTATACTAAACTCTTAAAAGGACAATATACTTGACTGGTTGGGCTTAAAATTTGCAAAAGTTTAGATAATGTTGGTCTTGATCACTATGCAAAATTTGAACTAAACACGGCGCACTGTGGTAGCTGTGCCAAAATGCTACCAATTTTAATTTCGAAGGATTCAGTTTCAGTCCTTTTCCCTTATCAGATAAGTTAGGACACATCTGTTGGAACTAATCTACGCAGAAAAGAACTGCCAAAATATCTTTAAGATAATTTTACTTCCTTGCACCTAAATATTCTCAAATCAAGACCTGAAGTTGAAATAATTCCTACGAGCAGCCAAGAACAGCAAACTTTGCTCAAATAAAAGGAAACTGCATCGCAAACCTGACACAATTTTGTCATCAAAAAATGCGCTCTTTCTTCATCTTTCTGGAACAAAATGTTGAGATATTAATTATATCTTCTATTATAAATGTAATATTTACCATAAAAACACTAGGCTTTGACAGTTTTCACAAGCGTACTAACACATGACATTTTTGTTTTATAAATTAATAAATCCCTGCAAAATCATTTTTTTTGTTATGGCGTTAGAGGAATTGAATCAGTAGGTTTGTTCGTCGGGGTGTTCTAACCTGCTCGGAGCAGGCGGAAGTACGTCACTGAATATGTTAGGTGCATAAATTACTAATCAAAACTCGACGGATAGGTATAAGTAAACTGTTTGGTGACGACTTCCGGTGTGTTCCGAGCAGGTTAGAACACCCCGACGAACAGACCTAATTATTCAAGTACGGGCATCAGTCCACAAAATTACGAAATCAACTTTTGGGTGGGAATAGCATTATTGATGATGACGCACGTATTCTGAAGAAAGGGCATCAGTCCGCATCCCACACGGGATGGAAATAAATAATCTAACTTGCATGTATTCAAGAAAGGGCAATACATATGCCAGTTTAAAAGGCTCTTTTCTTTTTCATCAACAAGCCATAATATGACTAACTTTAGTAGCATATTCATATGTACTTCGTTGTAAAGTTTCTGCTTTGTTGAATAAATAATATTTCAACAAAATCATATGATTTAGCATTATTTTGAACAGTATTAGTATATGCAGTTCTGGGAAATGAACTTGTATTCAAGTAAGGGCATGAGTCCAGAGCAAAAAAGCCCTAACATTTTGGTGTTGTAAGGTACAAATAAATAATCTGACAAACAGGTTTAAAAGCTAATATTTTTTACTATTTAAATCAATACCATTATTTAAAAAAAATAACTACAAAGTTTTATATAGTTTTTTTCATTTATCTCAGAACTACTTACCATGGACTACCCTTACCCTTACTTGAATAAGTGATTCAATTTCAGTCTTATGCCGCCTCAACAACTCTACTCCTTTGACGATGCGCCATTATAGGAGGTGAAGTTGGTTGAGGATTCGTAGCTTAGGGATTTCAAGCGAGTGAGCTCCCTGCGCTCTGCTGGTTTTTTAATGGCGATGAGCGGCTGCATTTTGAACCCCAAAAGTGGTCCACAATAGGAAATAACAATTATTTGTAGTTGAACCTGAAGACTCACGGCAATGTGACCAAGTCAAGTCACACCGGGCATTATCGGGCTATTTTTTATGATATTTAATTGAGTTCTATCAATTTGCTCTAATAAGACGTGAATTGCATCAGGCGGGCACACTTTTATGAAAACTCTATTAGGTACAGAGAAGACAGATGACTATAAAAATTCGGTACTATTTTTGTGCACATCCGAAATTATTATAATTTGTGACTTGACTTTGTTACAATTTACCGTCATTTTTACTTAACTAGGAAAACGCTCAGTGACACGCGTTGATGAGCGAGCAAGGGTATCTGCAAATTCTCCAACAGGAAATGCGAACACAACGCTCATAAAACATATAGGTACACTCCCCCAAATAATAAACGGTACTTGGTACAAAACGTATTGGCTGCTGGGCCGGTTCCTTGACAATCAATCCTTGTTATTATCAATGAAATCAGAGCTCAACTAAAAGAGTTAGATAATGCTTTTGCACTGACTTCATGGGATGATGCCATCAAACCTTAATCAGTCAATTCATTTTCTTTCGAGTACCGTTTATTATTTGGGGGAGTGTACATCCATATTGAATTGAAATATGATCACTCAATCAACATAAAAGTAGATGCTTTTTCATCGAAACTTGAAAATAGCATCTATAAGCAACCTGGTACATTAAGCAAATTCGATTCAATTTAATTGGCACTGGAAAACATTCATTTCGATACTTCATATCTGACAGCTATTAAAAATGTCAATAAGTTCATACGTTCTTAACTGATTGGGATGAACATTTGTAAAATAAAAGATAATGTTGGTCTTAATGATCATGCAAAATATGAGTTTGATCAGAATTATCGAAGACCATTTTCATTTTTCAACCTATCAGAAGATGTTTATTTAAATTTTAACCAATGAATGGATTTCAAAAAAAAATTAGGTTCTGCAAACAGAAAATGTTGTCTTTACATGTGTGCAAAATTTCAGCTTGATCGAAGAAAAACTCTGACCTGTATATCCTCAAATAGCAAAAAAAAAAACAGAGGTCCGTGCCAAATGAGTTAAAAGGAGCCGCTCGCTTCGCTCGCTCAATTTGGAAAAAATTAAATACTGAAATTAAATTAATAATTGTGGTGATCTTAGTGACGTCTCAAGATATTTCGGTACTGAGCTAAATCGATTACCCCAACTCAAGAGTTTAAATTATTTAATTTTGTCTTTCTATTTATCACAAATCAAATAGTAATGGTGAACAACAGTATTGATTAGTCTCAGGTATGAACAAAAGTGGCTGGGTTTAGAGGTCCTTTAACCTGAAAGATATAGGTACACTTAACCAAACAAAACTTGAACATTCAATAAATCTGATAGGCTGATAAATGTAAGATCGCACCATCAGAAGTCAGTCTAAGCGATCTCATTGTCTCACTCTAGTAGGTGACCTCACATTTCAATGATAATAACAAGCTTTGATTGGTTATGGGACATGACCAGCAGTCATTCAAATTTGGTCAAGGATCAATTTTTGTTTTGCCGAGTGTACATATAATTTTGATAATTTTGGTATTTACTATATAGGTATAGGTATGTGGGGGGGGGGGGGGATATGAATTTACGCCACTACAGCCACAGAAAGATAATATCGGAGTATTTTTTTTCCTTTCCTGTACATCACTTTAGGACGGTCGATGGTCATAAACACAAGAGACGAGAAGCAATGAAGTACTAACTACTAAACCAATAGAAATACCTACTTACATCTTGTCTCTTAAATGTGCGTAGAGTATAGCTGCTCACCAAACACGCTGGAAGAAAAAGTACGCAAAATTAAAAATATCCAACAGAGCGATGCACAAATGCATCATTTATTCAAGAAAGGGCGTCCGTAAAAAAGTGAAACTGACTTTTTTTTTTACAAAAATCGTCTCTTAGCATGTAGACACCCATTTCAGCAAAAAGAGGGCGTCAGTTCCAGTACTCCTTATGGCTAAAACCATCTACATTCAATTTAAAACAATTACCTTCACTACGAACACAACAGTTTAGCATTGTATTTCAAATACAAGAAGTTTAAAGTGAGCTGTCATCTATCTGTCATTTTGTACAGACATGCGTGGTAGGAACAAGGACACTTGTAGCTAGCGCACCGTAGTGAGAGCAAATGGCAGCGTGGAAGCCCATTAACAAATAAAAAAATTCAAAAATTCAAAGTGATAACCCTAAGTTTTCTATTATCTAATCATGATTAAAATTTAAAATCATTTCGTCAATCCATTTTGTCTCCAATCTATTCAAAAAAGTGTCTGCAACAAGATATAAGCAAAGATTTAATAAAAGGGGTGTCCATTACAAATATGATAGAGAGAGTGAAGAAAAAAAATAAAGAGTGAGACTAGCAGTAATCATTTTTATTTATAAAATAGTTCATAATTTGTTACCATTATACTTACTGAATAAAATTGAACTAATAAGTGACATTCATTCACATTGTACTAGAGCTAGAACTAGTAATAATATTTTTATTGATTATCCTACAGGAGCATAGTTAATATTAGAGTTTTTAAATTAATGTGTATATCCCATAAAAAACACTCCGTGTAAAAATACCAGCCAAGTCTCTTCAACTAAAAAAAAAATAGAAGAAATCTAAAAATTCAGCACTGAAAAGTAGTGATATCAAAAAAAGGCCAAGTCAAAACTTTTAAAAATTACTTGGCGCATCGTGCATATAAATAGTATAGAAGTAGGTCGGTAATCAAATATACTCATCTATACATAAAATATATCTATAATCCCATAGAAAAACGATGCGCCAAGTAATTTTTAAAAGTTTTGACTTGGCCTTTTTTTGATATCACTACTTTTCAGTGCTGAATTTTTAGATTTCTTCTATTTTTTTTTTAGTTGAAGAGACTTGGCTGGTATTTTTACACGGAGTGTTTTTTATGGGATATCATTCCTTTTTTCAGTTTATTCTTACAATTTGTAGCATATATTGTGGAACCAAAGACTATAATTCCTTTAAAAAAATACGCCTTTTTGATTTGGTTGCTAAGAAAAGTTGTGCTTGTTACTATGTATATGCCATAAATGATATGCTATAAAGTATAGCGCAAGTTTCGTTCCAATCGGTCCAGCCGTTCTCGAGTTATGGCATCACTTCCGGTTTTCAAAATGGCGGCTGACTTCACTGCCACCTAAAATTTGTGTCTTTAAATGCTATGTAACATTATAAGCCTTCTGAATATGTAGTTATTGTTATAAGAGATGATTTCATTCAAATTTGGCATTTTTATGACGTCATTTCCGGTTTCGGTAAAAGTACATTTCTATTTTGACTATTGATATTTCATTGAGAAGACCATCCGAATCGTTTGGCGCTAGTTTCGTCCCAATTGGTCCATCAGTTTTTAAGATATGACGTCACTTCCGGTTTCAAAATGGTGGCACAAAAAATTTGTAAGGACAAGGTATCATCAGACGCCAAAAGTGCATATATGGTAAAAATTTCAGATCGATCGGCTCAGCCGTTTAGGCTGTGGCGCTGTCAACAGTGTTTCCTGATATCATCAGAATCATCATCTTCAGAATCAGAAAGTGGTGTAATTTTACATATTTCACGGCCCTCTAGCACGAAAATGACATACCCTATTGTTCCCAAATTCGGTATATGGGGTGGGGTGGGCCATAGCTCGAAATTAAGATATTTTGCAACAATGTGAGATTTTCCAATTTTAAGATCCAGTAGGCCGAAAATGCCATGTTGTTGCTTACAGTAAAAGTGGTTGGTCTGCTCCTCAGTTTATTAGGCATTTACGGTATGTTGAGTGAGTGTGAGTGTACGGTACGACTTGGCTGGGTGGAGCGACCGCTCCACTAGATAGAGTTTATAAATAAGGGACGAGCATAGCAATAATATGTGATATGATTTTAAATTGTTATAATTGTTTATTCAAATGTATATTATATTGACATGCATTATGAATGTAATTTTGAATGTCTAAAACTGTGTATTCCTAAAAACGTTACGCTTACAAATAAATAAACAAATTAATTATTCAACCCAGAATACTTCGGCCCTGCTGTACAATGTCTGGATAAGTAATGGCGTTTTCCATTGGGTGCTCCGTACTGCTCCAGCGCGCTCCGGGAGCAGGTAGTCATATTCCATTGGAAATCGAGATCGCTCTCGGCTCGCTCCCGGATCGACTTCTCTTGCTCCGGATATTTCGACGGAGCGGTCGAGAGCAAGGCGCGAAAACGAGAAATTTCAAATAACTGACCGTCGTTGTTAACAAGAATAAGTAATGAATCCAGTGATAAGTAGTCATATAACTTAATACAATTCATTAATAATATTGTATTTATAATATATTCGCCCAGCCGTACAATTTAGTGATGTAATTACACGAATATTGATGTTAAAGTAAATCTAACCTCATTTGAAACATCAACTAACCCGCCATTAAAAAGCGTTTTCGTATTCCATTGGGAGCAGTTCTAGAGCAGCTCTGGGGCGGAGCATGACGTCAGAGGCAAAATCCAGCTCGATCCGAGAGCAACCCAATGGAAAACGCCATAAGATAAAGTTCACTTTAGCCTAGCGTGACTTTAGAGGTCTAGATGGCTGTTTAAAACAGTATTCATAAGCCGGTTTCACATAAAGCGCGTTTTGCGTTTTGCGTTTTCGCGTTTTGTATTTTTTATAGCGCGTAGAAGAGGCCGTCGAAAACAAAATGTTGATATAAATTTAATATTATTGTTAGTAACAATTTGGGTGTTATTAGATAATATTATTAGATGGAATAATATGCACAGGTAAGCAATTATAAACAATATAGTATTATTTTATAGTTTACGTAGTCGCACGTGATTAGCTGCTAGGTCGTGACATAGAGCGTCATTTTCTCCACGCGCGGTACTGAAAAAAACCTCCCGACAATCGAGATGGGGTGGCTTAAAAATAAAACGCATGGTACGAAATTTTCGGTTGGTTTTGATTGGCCAATAAAAAAAACACGCAAAAACGCAAAACGCGAAACGCGCTTTATGTGAAACCGGCTTTAACATCTTTGATATAGCTATGTGGGTTAAATTAGGTACAGAAGTAAAGCCGGGTCCACATAGAGCGTTTTTCCGTTTTCCGTTTTTTCTTACCGACCAATCAAAAGTCCAGAAACCGCTCGAGGGAGACTTGTGATCAGTGTTGTGACTTATCTAGATAAAATTATCTAGATAATTATCTAGATAATTATTTTATATCTATTATCGTATCTAGATAATTAAAAAAAATTGTTATCTTTATCTTTATCAAGATAAAAATATTGTTATCTATTGGCAATTATCTAGATAAAAAATATAAAATCCAAAATCCAAAATCCAAAATTTATTTGTGTGTATGAACATGCACAAACCTCAAATGTCAGATGATATTTTTTGGTAAAAAAATTATCTATTATCTATAGCAATTATCTAGATAATTATTTTTTATCTTTATCTATTATCTATATGATTTCTTTGAAATTTATCTATTATCTTATCTAGATACATTTTTGGCAGGTTATCTTTATATTTATCTTTATCTAGATAAAAATAAAATTATCTAATCACAACACTGCTTGTGATAGGTTAGAAATAAACGGAAAACGCAAAAGCGGCCTATATGGACCCGGCGAAAGTGTACTTACCAAAGCAGAGTACGGTGAGCCCAGTTATCCTCGCCATGTCTCCATTAGGCGAGTGTGATAAGAATGTTATTGCAGGCTTGTAAGTTTAATTTGTTTACACGATACAGCATGAAACATGAATGTTTATTGTATCATTTCAACATGAGAGTTTTAGCAACGAACTTCTGTTGATCTATTGTCACGTACACTACATTGACGTTCTAAGCAATTGGTTCAAGCTGGGCCCACATAGGCCGTTTTTACGTTTTGCGTTTTCCGTTTTTACTTATTGAATATCGACGTTTTTGGTAGGACTGTCCACATAGAGCGTTTTGCGTCTTCTACAAAAACGTGTGTAAGCACCTTGATCCCCGTCTTCTTTAAACTTTACATTCGAGATGTCACAGGTATGTAATTTTAAAATAATGTATCTAGTGTCAGATCGGCCATGTAATTTGATCATGTGACGTAGTCGCGCGTGATTGGATATAAAATGTTTTACGTCACTTCCGCCGCGCGTCTTTTTTAAAATCCTCGATGAAGTTTATGCGGCGCGACGAGAAGAAAATCCGCGTGCGGCGGGCTTGTGATTGGTTAAGAGAAAAAAAACGGAAAAAACAAAACGGAAAAAGAGTCCTAGCTTGACATTTTATTTGTCGCAGTAACAAGCTTCTCATCTCAATGTTATTCACGGCCTTCTAGAAGGAGTGAACGGGCTGATCTTTATACTTTGCTTCTAGGGTCTTGTCACCGTGACAAGGAAGTTGTCATTTTACACGATCGCACCCCAGGGCCCCTATTCGAGAAAATAAGGAACACGACTGACCTCTGGTGGATTCTTTGGAACTATCCATAATGGAGGATATAAATGGTTTATTTATGTAAATAAATATATAACATTTGCTTTAGTTGTTTGTTATGGCTGAAAAAGTAAACTTGTAACTAAATCTAAATTTAATTTGTTTCTCCTTTTTCACTGCCCTATGGAAACACGAACATCAAAATAAAAAAGTGCATCTAAAAAGTTTCCTGCCAGAAGTGGCTCCATCACGTATCGCTTATTTGTTCGAATTCCATAGTCGCGAACGGCCCTTATCAGGGCTACAGCACATTCATCGGAACCACTGCCAATTCAATTCCATAGTATTCATTTTTTTTTTCATTTTATTCCCTTTTAATTTGGTACAGATTACAAATAACAATATACTCTAATACTCTAATTCCAGATTTCACAAATTATAATAAACATAAATAATTTATTTGTACATAAAGACAATTGAATTAATGGAAGCCCGCATAAGAAAAATCTCTTGTGTGCGGGCTGATCATGTTGAAAAATAAACTTTTTATTGTCAGCAGTCATCTGGCTACATAATACACAATACATAATACATTAAAAATATACAATACAGTTATAATACTTAACAATTAACAATAATAGTTACAGTAATATTAGTTTAAGATATTGCAACACCAGCATGTTATTATTATTATTATTTCACACTTGAAAATTAATTTCCCACGTCCAATTACACGTGCATCACATAGTATTTTTTACAAATATATTAAGTCAATTATGTCCCTAGAATCAAGAGAGGCCATCCATTGAGCAATATAATGTTTAAAATTAATAGCAGATTCTCGAAATAGTTATCACGTACGTACTCATAAGTTATGACGAAAAGTCATAATTTTAACAAGGTGAGAAATAGGACAAACCACCATAATATGATATCATAACTTGGAGTTATGACGTGATAATTGTTTCGAGAATAGACCCCCTAATGTCGCATCTATTACGAATGCACCTAACGACCTGCGATTTTCACTGATTCGTGAAGAAAATTTGCATCTGGGGCAGCTATCCGTGGTTGAGCTATCGCTAAAATATTTTGATGATATTATTATAGTTTTGGTGATATTGGTATAATCTTTAATGGTATCATCAAATTTTAATCATGAACTTAATTATGTCAGTATACAGTTTTAATGATATATTTAATGATATGGAATGATATCATAATTGTAAAAAATTATAATAATTTAAAACGAAAAATTAAAATCATAAATATTTGTAAAAAGTAAACAAAATCAATATAAAAACAATTTTTTTACATAACTTTAAATACAAATTAATAATAAAAAAAATATATATATAAAGCTTGGTACATTGAATTTGCACCGACCATGTTGACTTCGTCTCCTTCTTCACCATTTATCATCAACTTTTTTCTTTCTTTCTTTCTTTCTTTCTTTCTTTCTTTCTTTCTTTCTCAGAACATCCTATCAAAGTTTCACCCACTTATGAAACAATTTTTCTCTCTCATTCGCTAAAACGGCCGAGCGCTTGTATCAGCTTAAGAATGGATAACGGAATCAACATCATGATCAAGCTGACTTGATTGTTCTCAGGTGACAGCATGGAATCCACTGGGTTTTCACGTTGGGCGCCGGGTGAACCCCAAGGCAATAACATCGTCTACCCATACGTGGCCATTCTCGGCTTGGAAGGGCTGGAGATTTACGACTTTGCACATCCTTACATCTGCGAAGCCAACTGACTTACAAACATGTCGTAACCTATATGTATCTTAGAACGAAAATCAATTTTCTCGGTTTTCAATTATACACTTTGGTATCATAAAATCTAATAAATATGTTAATCAATTTCACTGATAAGCCCATAAAAGGAGCTAGGTATTGAAGTTTTCTCTCTCTCTCTCAAAATGACTGCTGTTGACATTAAAACTAGATTGGATTAAGGCAGAGAGTTTTTCAGCTCTAATGTAGAATCATTGAAAAAGATTCCAAACATTGTGTTCAGTGGTCGAATTGGAAGTCGGTCCATGGGGGGATGGTGCATTGTTAAAAAAAACATTTGCTCCAAGATTATTTGAGGGGCGGCTGGGGGAAGGCCCCTAAGAGCTTGAATACATGGTTTGCTATGTATTTAAGGTCCTTGGGAGGGCCCCCCAGCACCTTGCGGGTCCGGGGCGCACAGCCCTGGAAAAATATTTAATTTCAAAAACGAATTTGGTGCCTTTTATGCATTTTTGACGCTATTTTAAGCCTATTTTTTGTCTCGACAAATGGTGTCTAGAATAGTGCTGTGTTTTAATCTTTCATGGGGGGATGGTGAAGTGGAAAAATTAGCCATGGGGGGATGGAACTATCAATATATTCCCCATTGAGGGATACCCCCCCCCCCCGCAACCCCCTCAATTCGACCACTGTTTGTTTTTCTGGAGAACTACCTCAGACAGAAATGCTAATGTCAATTTTCTTGATTTTGCGTTGATTTCTATTGGAATGAGTAATCGAGCTCTATCACTTGCCATTTGACTGATGTCAACACATACAGTTATATCAAAGTATTCTGGCTCATGCCACCATTACAAATATGATTGGATGAAGACAGAATTACTCATTTAGAAGCTCACCACAAGAATAAATTAAATGGGAATTGTATTTTATTGTATTGTATTGTATTGTATTGAATTGTTTTATTCGGTTTTCAGAAAAAAACATTTTACATTTTATAAATCATGTCAATAATAAAAAAAACATATATAAATATTCAGAGCACTGCAGCACACTCTAAAAACTCAACACTATAAAAACACTATAAAAACACTTTTTTAAAAGATATTTTTAGGACGCAATCTAAAATGCACTTTGTCAAGTAGTTTCAGTTCATATATCTAGATCTAGATCTATATATATATATGAACTTCTAGATCTAGATCTTCTGGTCTTCTTTTTGGTTCTAGATCTTCCTACCCTACTGGATAACCCAGTTATTCCATAGAAATTATGTCGTATCTACCTCTTTTGTACTGATATACAGCCACTGTCAGGAAGAATTTCTGTGAGTAGGAAATTCAGGACCAAGTTATTGAGGAATTCACATAAAAATGGGTTGTAAGTAAAAATGTCAATTATCTAAAACTTTCCTATTTCATATTCATGCCCAACTAAAAATCAATCTTGTGTGGTGAATCGATTCCAGTTCCACCTAAATTGTCATTGTACATTTAATTAAAATTAAAAGTACATGAAGTCCTATGTGGAACAAATAGTGCTATGTTCAGAATGATATAATAAGAAGACAGTTGTTAATATATTAAAAAATATAGGTACATCTAGTGGAGCGGTCGCTCCACCCAGCCAAGTCGTACTATACACTCACACTCACTCAACATACCGTAAATGCCTAATAAACTGAGGAGCAGACGAAACACTTTTACTGTAAGCAACAACATGGCATTTTCGGCCTACTGGATCTCAAAATTGGGAAATCTCACATTGTTGCGAAATAACTTAATTTCGAGCTATGGCCCACCTGACAACATATACCAAATTTGGGAACAATACGTTATGCCGTTTGGGTGCTAGAGGGCCGTGAAAACAGTGAAATTACACCCCTTTTAAAAGCTATCTGATGATGATGATTCAGATATCAGGAAACGTTGTTATCACCGCCACAGCCTAAACGGCTGAACCGATCAACCTGAAATTTTTACCACATATGCACTTTTGGCGTCTGATGATACCTTGCCTCTTGTGATTTTTTGTGCCGCCATTTTTAAACCGGAAGTGACGTCATATCTCAAAAACGTCTGGACCGATTAGAACGAAATTAGCGCCATTCGATTTAGACGGTCATCTATATGAAGTATCAATAAAAAAATTATTATTTTCTAATTTTCTGAACCGGAAGTGACGTCATAAATACGCAATATTTAACTTATTTCAACAAATTATACTTAAAATACATACATAAGTAACTTACATTGTAACATAGACAATACAAATTATAAATTCAGGGAGGCAGTGTTCTCGGCCGCCATTCCTGAAACCGGAAGTGACGTAATATATCTAAAACGCCTGTACCGTTTGCAACTGAACTAGCTCCTGCGTATTCATTCTGCAACTTTTTTTGAAACTCAATTGTGAAAAATGAATAAACAAATTAACAGTACCGGAAATGGCGGCAGGAACCACTAAATGAAACCGGTAGTGACGTCATATATTACATACGGCAAGACCGATTTTACGGAAATATAGGGATTATGAATTCAGATGGTCGTTCATAAAGTATCAACTAGATTGTTTTCCTAAAACCTATACCGGAAATGACGTCATAAATATGCTAAATGACGTCATAAATATGATAATTGACACAAAATTCACCACTTTATACTTTTAAATAGATATTTAGTAAACCTACTTTGTAAATAATTATAAATTCAAGGTTGCAGTGTTCTCGGCCGCCATTTTTAAAACCGGAAGTGACGTCATATATTGAAAACAGCTGTACCGATTGCAACCAAATTTTGGAAATGTGTAGGACTAATAATTATGAATTGAAGACGACATTATTTTCGGCCGCCATTGTTAAAACCGGAAGTGACGTCATATATCGAAAACGGCTGTACCGATTGCAACCAAATTTTGGAAATATGGAGGACTAATAATTATGAATGAAATACGACATTATTTTCGGCCGCCATTGTTAAAACCGGAAGTGACGTCATATATCGAAAACGGCTGTACCGATTGCAACCAAATTTTGGAAATATGTAGGAATTATAATTATGGATTAAAGGCGACATTATTTTTGGCCGCCATTGTTAAAACCGGAAGTAACGTCATATATCAAAAACGGCTGTACCGATAGCAACCAAATTTTGGAAATGTGTAGGACTTATAATTATGAATTAAAGACGACATTATTTTCGGCCGCCATTGTTAAAACCGGAAGTGACGTCATATGTCGAAATCGTCTGTACCGATTGCAACCAAATTTTGGAAATATGGAGGACTAAAAATTATGAATTAAAGACGACATTATTTTCGGCCGTCATTGTTAAAACCGGAAGGGACGTCATATATCGAAAACGTCTGTACCGATTGCAACCAAATTTTGGAAATATGTAGGACTTATAATTATGGATAAAAAGACGACATTATTTTCGGCCGCCATTGGTTAAACCGGAAGTGACGTCATATATCGAAATCGTCTGTACCGATTGCAACCAAATTGTGCAATTATGTAGGACTTATAATTATGAATTCAAGACGACATTATTTTCGGCCGCTATTTCAAAACCGGAAGTGACGTCATATATCGAAAACGGCTGGATCGATTATAACGAAACTTAAGCTATTCTTCTTGGATAATCATTTTCATCTTATACCAAACGCAACTTTTCTTAGTAAGCAAATCGGTTGAGGCGTATTTTTTTAAAGAAATTAGTCCCTGCTCGGACATGTGCTACAAGCTGTATGAATAAACTAACAAAAGAAGTGATATCCCAGAAAAAAACACTCCGTGTAAAAAAGGCAGCCAAGTCTCTTTACTTTAAAAAAATTTAACACCGAAAAGGAGTGATATCAAAAAAGGAGCCAAGTCAATGACATTTCCAAATATTTAATCGTATTTTTGAAATAAAAGAATAAACACCGAGAAATACTTTACAAAAGGACTTGGCGCATCGTTTTTTAAATTCATTTTTTGATTCATAAGCATATGCCATTGATATACAACCGTAATTTAGAATTTTTAGAATAATAGGGAAACATCTTTCAATTATATATTATACATATACCTACTGTAAAATATTATCTATTAGAATATGTACGTACGCGATAAAACTTGTTGCCTATGTTTTCTATAAATACACAATAGTTAGTTATCTTCGTAATTGTTTCGTGGTCAACATAATTAAGTCTCATGCGTTAAACCTTCTCATCATGAAATACATTTCTATTAATCCACATTTTATAACAAAACATTTCACAAAGTACATAGTCACATTGAATTTCTATTAAAAATTTTAACTTTATACACTTGACACTTCAAAAATATATAATAGTGTTCCAAAGACAGTTCGTAATTATTTGACAACGTTTCATGATTTCCTTCAGTCAAGATCAAATTATGAAAAGATACCCTTCTAATATCACCATATTAACAGTGCTATAAGAATATGTATGAGCCCACTTCCAATTGTTATTTAATTCTTCCACCCTTATATTACTTATCTATTACAGCATGAAATCTTTCTACTATCGCCATTGACAAAACTATAAAATAGCCATTACTAAAAGTAGCTTGATTCATAGTTTCTGGCTCTAATAGAAAGAGGAAAATGTACCTACTTTAAATTTCTTTCCACTTTTAGTATTGAATGAGGTCTTTAAAAAAACGATGCGCCAAGTCCTTTTGTAAAGTATTTCTCGGTGTTTATTCTTTTATTTCAAAAATACGATTAAATATTTGGAAATGTCATTGACTTGGCTCCTTTTTTGATATCACTCCTTTTCGGTGTTGAATTTTTTTAAAGTAAAGAGACTTGGCTGCCTTTTTTACACGGAGTGTTTTTTTCTGGGATATAAATTACTGCTGATACATTAAAAAATACATTCATTCAAACAGTGTCTGCAATGGGGAATAGGTGAATGTTGAGATAATATTTTGTTTATACAGAATAACCTCAAAGAGCAATGTGAAATTTTATAATATTTTTTTAATTAATATATATCCCATAATTAATTTATTAGTTTTCGACATTTCACTCCTCTGCAAAAACAAGCTGTACGTCACACGCCGTGTTCCCTGTGTTACGGGATGCATAGAACCGGCTCTGGCTAACATTATCTATACGGCCCGACTCGGCGTGTGACGTCAAATTGTGTTTCATGGACAGCTACAATCTACCAAACTTTGTAAATTCGTTCCTTGAAAACTATTCATCATACAACAAAAATAATACCACATCTGTCTTCAACAACATCTCAACTTTCATAAAATATTTATTATTCTAAAATCTAAACTTCACTTCACTTCCCTTTTACATAAATATTATTTTTTCCATAATCTTTTGAATTGTATATAAAAAGAAACCCTAGTGAGTATTCACATAATTCTATGAACTCTATGCATACTTATTTTACTGCCACATTTCAAGTTGAACTACCTTTTCAAAATGAGTTGTATTTATAAAAGCAATCAAGTGCATATCTTCAAAGAACTGTTTTAAAGTAGGTACTGCAATAAATTATGTCCCAGTAATCAGTATGTATTAATTTCGCCAAAACAATGCTCCCTCTACCGCTTCCAAGCAAAACTTGAACATTTTTCTAGTAATTCTCATCTTATAAAGATAACATATTATAGTTTATAAAATAAAAGTAATTATAAATAGTTTTATTATCCCACAACTGCCGACTATTGCTTTAGGTTTTAACTTTTGTTATTAACACTGTAAGAGAATCTTAGCTTATATTTAGTCAACTTGTAGATAATCTAAGGTAAATAAATCTGGATCCCATTCCCAAGACTTTAAGGTTAACAGCCAAGCTAGTTCCACTTCCCTACCTCGTACTTTAATTTTAATCCCACATCTGCCACCAAATGTTATGTTTTAAATATTGTCATTCACTTTTATTATTTACTTTGCAAGATGATGTCAGATGGTTATTACTCTACTGACTTGTAGAACACTTAAGGGTACTAAATGTATGATCCTATATCTGTCAAAAATTGTAAAATTTTATGTACTATAATGAAAAATATAAATCAGTCTGTACCTCTTAATATTTAATTCAATTCAATAAGATATTTATTTAGCAGTTTGCTTCTATAATACTACATTTACATTTACTAGGAAAACGCTCTGTGTAACGCGTTGATGAGCGAGCACGGATACACGCAACACCTCAAACCAAAATTCTGTCTATCAAAAATGTAATTAAAAGCCAATAATTCTTTAATTTCGTCAAAGACTTGTATGAAAATATCAAAAAATTCCTAAAATATTGGTCCCAATAACCATGCAAAGTTTTAAGTTGATCGATGGAACCTTTATGATTGTTAATTTTCAAAAATCACAGGGTCTCGTTTAAAAAATATACCTGGGACCACTCACACAATATCAGATCAAACTGTTGAACGGTCATTATTATTAAATTTCATATGAGATTGAAAGTTTCTTCTCTAACTACCTTGGATTAGAACTGAAGAGTCGAAGTCACCGTGAAATATGAAATTCAAGAAATTTTACAGCAAACACGCAAAATGTCCGTAAACTGTCAATAACTTTTGGATTTAAACACAGATTAGTTGTCAAAAATACAGATAATGCTGGTCCCAATGACCATGCAAAGTTTTAAGTTGATCGGTCAAACGGTTCTAGTTTAAATTTAAAAAAACACAGGAAATGTGGTTTTAAATTTTAACCAATAAGGGGATTTGGCTGAAATTTTGTATGATTGGGTACAATGTTGGTTGTAATGACTTCGTTAAATTTCAAATTGATCGGAGCAACTAATCAAAAGATAATTTTTTTTAAAACTTGAACCAATCACAGGAGCCCGTCCAAAAACGATCCTAGGGACCGCATAGATTACGTTAGCATACGTGCAAAGTTTCAGATCGATTGAATGTGCGGTTTAACCTGGGCTGTGAGGACAAAAAAAAATACAAACAAAAAAACACACAGAGAAAGTGCCATAAGAGTACCGTGGTGACGCTCGCTACGCTCGCTCAATAACTTATAATATGTACAATCTCTGTTCTTTTATATAACTAAAACATTCTTCTTTAAAAATACTATAATTACATTTTCTTATATTTATGGAATCTTATTAATATTCTTTAATGCCGTTTTGCGCAATAGTTTTACAAAGTTGATTAGTTTTAAATAATTATATTAAATATTCTTCATTGTTATAACTTCTACGTATTGTTAAACTCTCAATAACACCTGAAGATCTTGAAGATTTCGCAGCCAAAAACAGCAAACTTTACTCTTATAAAAGGGCACAATGCATCACAAATCTGACACAATTTTGACAACAAAACTTGCGCTCTTTCTTTATATTTCTAACGAAATGTTAAGAAATAAATTATATCCACTATGGTATATGCATGAACTAATACACCTATACAGGGATAGATAACGCCGTCAATTACATGCTAAACGACAGTCCCTATCCGTGTCCTGTTTTCAAATAAAATTCACAGAAATAAGACATGGCCGACCACTAAAAGCCAAATATTATGAGATTTCTTGTCAATTTGACACAATGCCTACACCAATATATTACCAAAACATGATTTCTATAGGAGCGTTAATACAATATCGACTTAATTAAACCAGACAAACCTTTATAAACAGCTTATGTACAGAGAAGAACATGTCAACATGAAGGCGGTTTTTCGGATTCTTAAATATGGACGGGAAAATTGAATAGTTTCATTCTGTTGTCTTGCTAAATTAAATATATACACGCAGCTGCACACTCAATTAATAATCACTGATTCTTCTTCTTTGGCGTGGGAGTATTCACAGTATTGTCAGTTATTTTACGGCTGAAGAAACAATTAAAGAAAATCACAATGTATACGACAAAAGCACGTAAAATATGTCAAAACATTTTTGAATCAGCTGTTTCAATGAAGTGACTTTCAGAAGGCTGTGGTTTATATTACTTTTTCTGCATGCATGAAAACTGCATGAAAACGAATTGTAGAAATGTTTAGAAGGCTAAGGTGAACCGGATAGTTCAAATGAAACGCGAAGTTATCTATCCCTGTATAGGGTATATGTAATATTTACATAAAAACACTGGATTTTACAGTTTTCACATGCGTATTTATACACGAGATTTTTGTTTCTTAAATCAATAAATCACTGCAAAATCAACATAATATATTGATTGAAAATGTTGATAAGTTCCAGTATTAAATGAATGTCCTTCATAATTCGTCTTGGATAACTCAACATGAACGATGTAAGGAGTATTCTCATAGGTAACTATTTTTATCGGATTTAGAGAATTACTACTCAAGCATCTTACAGCCTCAAGGCCGATGCACAATTGACGCAGACGGACGACGCGGACGGACGACGGAGACGGATACAATGTTAAAGTCGTCGTCCGTCCGCGTCCGAATTGTGAACAGCCAGAGTGAATATGTCATACCTAAACATCGTATCCGTCTCCGTCGTCCGTCCGCGTCGTCCGTCTGCGTCAATTGTGCATTTGATTTGCCTTGAAGCTGTTAAGGTAGCACAACTGTTAAGTCATATCTTCCAAAAAAGCTTATTTTTGGCAGAGGTATCAATAATCACTGTTTACACGATACTGTGAAATATGAATAACTTCTCGTGTCTAGATTTTGAGACATTGTAGTTTTTAATTCCTATTTTGAACATGAAGTCTTATCTAGGCCATTAAAATCATGACGATTTCCATGCTATTTTTGAGTTTTGAATTTTACTGAGGTTTAACGTTTTTTCAAAAAACTGATTTCTAGATACATAGTTGGACATTCTATTAGGAAAAAAATTGAAAACAATACCAACGTGTGCTATTTTAAAAGTTATAAACCAAAAACTAAATGATTTCCATATACCTCCCGTGCGTTTTGTTCATTATCGAAAAGCATTAAATTGAAACCTCGCTATAAGACAGGAGTTGCAAGTTAAATTATATTATATATTTGAAATGATAGAAAAGGTAATTTATGATGCTAATTTCAAAAAATAAATATTTTGGATTGTTCGATCGGTTGAGCCTCCTTAAAATCTCTTCCCCTCCTCTTGTGCTGGACTCACTGCCTACTGGTATTGTCACACACCTGTGTCTTCCAGGTGGCACTCTGGAGAGCACTGGATACGCACGCTGGGCACCTGGAGAGCCGTCTGGGAGCAACGACCTCTATCCCTACCTCACCATCCGCAACATGCAGGGGCTCAGGATCATGGGATGGGACAGGAGCTTCATGTGCGAGGCTCCGCGTCACTGAACTCTTCGTGCATGATGACAGTTCAGTGCAAGAAGAACTTTAGACATCTCTTGCATGCAACGCAGCATTCTATGCATGAGCGTCATTGATTCAAAGTCAACTCTATGGAATCACATATATACTTTGTTTAGAAACTTTCTCCACACTTTAAGACGGCTGGGTAATGAGTTTGACCTTAAGACGGCTGGGTAGTGAGTTTGACCTTGAAGAGTTTTTTAATCGATTTTTATCAATATCTTTTTTCAGTGTAATTGTTAACAAAATAGGGCTATGGACGTGAATTCAGAACAGTTCAATGAAAATAATTCCATAGCTTGTAATGGTTTATTTGATTTACTTTGTCCTACAGGTGTTTAGAACCCGAAAATTTAGTAATTTTCGGGTTCTAAACACCTGTTGGACACAATAAAACTAATAGCTTATTCCAAACTATGAAATTATTTTCATTGAACTGTTCTGAATTCACGTCCATAGCCCTATTTTGTTAACAGTTACACTGGAAAAAGATATTGATAAAAATCGATTTAAAAACTCGTCAAGGCCACGCTCACTACCAAGCCCTCTTAAAGAGTTTTTAATCGATTTTTATTCATATATTTTACCAATGTAATTGTTAACAAAATAAGGCTTTGTACGAGTGTTCAGAACAGTCCAATGAAAATAATTCCATAGCTTGTAATGGTTTATTATAGATTTACTTTGTCCTACAGACGTTCTGTGCCCGAAAATTAGTAAAACTAGGAAAACGCTCTGTGTAACGCGTTGATAAGCGAGCACGGATACGTGCAACACCTCGAACCATAATTCCTTAAACCCCGGCAATAATATACCTCGAAGGACGATCCACTAAATTATATAAAAAATAACTGAATTTCCTTCTCCTTGCAAGTTAGTAACAGTAGGTACACTGATGTGTTTTTTTTGGAGTATTTAGGTAATATGGATCAATTAAAAATAAAAAATACTGAGATTTTAACCACAAAATATGCCATTATCTAAAGTGCTAATATGAGCAAACAATCTAAGAAATATTATCCAAACAGTTATATTTGCTGTTCCGTATAATAGAGCTTATACCTAACAAATTGCTTACCTAACATAAACCTAACACATTGTATCTATAAGAAACTTATCGACCGAATAAATAAAATATTTCATAAACATAATTTCAATTATCAACCAACCAATCTATTTCCACAATCAAGCAGACATTTCATTGGTCTACAAATAATTTGCTCAGCCTTTGAAAGGATTGGAAGTAAGACTGCGTTAAAACTCTTAAATAAACAATAAATAGGTACCTCGATTCATTGGTTACTTCTTCAAGAAAAAAATATAAATACTAAGTACATATCTCGCACGTATTGGTATAACTACATCTAATCGCAAAGAAACAATTATTACGTAATTCTTACAACAGTAATAGATAGACAGCCCAGCTGATTGCTTCCGAGTTGTTTTGAATTGGGCGCATCGAGCGGCCGCAGCGGGCTCCTCGAACCTACAATGCTATTTATATGGGAAAACACGATTTTTTTTATTTATGGACGGATCTTTCTCAAAAACTATACAGGTCTAAGTTAGTATGAGATGAAGGTGTGTGCAAAATTTCAGATCGATACGTTGATCGGTGCGACCTGGGTTGAAGCGACAAAAAAAACACAATACTATAGTAGGTTAAATAACAGTATATTTTATAAAGGGTTTAGGGATTTTAACAAAATCCCTAGAGTAATCAAAGATATCAAAGATGTTCGCGAGTTTAAGTTGGCCATAACTAAACATGTCAGAAGTGTGAGCAATTAATACGTTGTGTTTTATATTGTTGAGGATGTAATAATAAGTTATATAATGACCATGTTTATCATTTGACTGTCTTTTATAATTACAATGTAATTCCGAATTCGCAAAATGACAATAAACAAAACTGAACTGAACTGAACATACACATTGTTTTTGACCTATGCGTATACACATAAATAATTGTTGTGGTACACGTTGTATACGAGCGTATACACCATTTGTCGTATATAAATCATGCCTGTTTGAAAAAAAAATATCAGTTTAGGTGTCATAAGGATGTCATTTGATACAGAAAACCAAATATTCTATTGATTTGCAAAAAAAAACTTTAAAATTTAGACATTTGAATTGTATTTGAAGCATGAAATAACTAATATTAAAGAAAATCGCAAGAAATATCAGGAAAAGTAAAGAAATAGAGAACAATAAAGGCTTTTATTACCCCAAAAGTGTTTCAAGAAATCGTTACAATGCACCAAAACGAATGATCTTGAGGAACATTTAAAAAAACTTTAAAATTTAGACATTTGAATTGTATTTTAAAGCATGAAATAACCAATATTGAAGAAAATCGCAAGAAATTTCCTCAAACCCCCCTATTTTCCTTCGCGTGTAATTTTTGGCGTATAACCATAAAATATTTTAGGACTACACCACTGCAAAATAATATTATACATTATTGAATTTCCCCTTATTAAGAGGGCTGAGTAGTGAGCGTGGCCTTGAAGAGTTTTTTAATTGATTTTTATCAATATCTTTTACCAATGTATGCTTAAGAAAAGCATCATCTGCATGACGAGTCATGTATTCATGCAGAGATTTGTCAATGATAAAATACTTTGGCATATACCCTTTATAAATCTTAAAAACAAATATATAAACAGCTATGTCGTATGTATACGACGAATACCGCGTATACCCTCGACTACACCACTAATTTTTGGTATATTTTAGTATGATTTTAATGTGTTAAGTACGTTTCTAAAATAATTTGTCAGTTTGATGATTTGAGTCATATAGAAAATTTAGTAACAAAATTTGTAAACTTGATTGTTTGAGTCAATTTATATTATAGTTTTTTCCTAAAATAATTTGTAAACTACATTAAGAAAAATTGTAAAAATTGTAATTTATATACATTATTTAAATCGACACATACATTACATAGTTTGTATAATAGTTTGTCATTCTTCAATAATTTGTAAACTTAATGATTTCAATTCCAATGTAATTTTTAATTGGTTTACAGATAATCCGTAGACATACACTGTACTGTATCTGTAGTAAAGAATAAGTAAACCAACGAATTGAATGTTTACCGATTAATTTACAGTTCTCTGAACATAAACCAGAATTTATTTCTATTCTAGTTTTTTATTTATAACATTTCGAAAAGGTTCCAGACATTTGTGGTACATAAGAAGAGGCATGGAAAAGATATACATAGATTGAATAGGAAGCACATTTTAATAATTATTTGATAAAATGCAAATAATTGATTAATTTTGTAACATTTTAATAATTTGTCTAGATTATAGAGTTAATAAGTTGATTTAAGGCATTACCTTAATCTCCCCAAGCCCAGTCAATAATCAATGTTTCCGTGCCCTATTGAAAGGAATTGTAAATTCCGTAAACGTGGAATTGTAAATTTATATTATACAACTTGTGACTTTTTTGTCTCGCACTGTTCTGCAGCGACGGATGAATGATTATGAGGATGATTGGGAATGATGGTGACGATTAGGTAAGGATGGAAGGTGGGAAGTAGGCGGTCGTGGCCTATTAGTAGGGTACCTTACTTTATTTTTTTAGTATTAAAGGCCCTGTTAACCTGGACAACATATCTTTTCTAATCGTATCTGACACTAATCACTACCGTTGTTGCTCATTAGTATTTGATATGTGATAAGCAGAAAATAAGTTTTTTTTATAACCTTGAAAATTGGGAAGCAACTAAAAGACAACAGTCATGGAAAGACGGCAGTGGGAATCGAAACAGGGTTCTAGTCAGTTCATAGATGTAAAGCAATATTAAGATCGGCTAGTGCTTGGATGGGTGACCATTCAACTCTGTCCTGCTAGTTGCGGTCGTTGAGCCAGAGAGACTGGGGTGTTTGGGGGTTAGTGTGACGACCTCCCTCCACATGTTATCAGTCTCTCGACGGCGCGGGTTGTGGAGGCCTGTGCTGTGAATGTCACACCGTCTTTCGGAAGGGACGTTAAGCCGTTGGGCCCTTGGTATCTTTCATAAAAGTAGACATGCCGGTACCGGGTTTCCTCTCATCCCTTCTCTATATTACATTCTCACTAGTGGAGCCTCGGCTCCGTTGAGGAGGCTTAAGGCGATACAAGCGCTCGGCCGTTTCAGAAAATTGAGAGAGAAAAATTGTTTCATAAGTGGGTGTAACTTTGATAGGATGTTCCACGATCAGTCTGAATGTATATTAGTAGCACTTTTTCATTTTTGCTTCGTGCCTTGTTAATTAGGCGCCGGTTATTCAACAAAACCACGCAAAACTATGAAATTTCCGATACGATTGGAGACCAAATCCGTTAACCAATTGATCTCACATTTTAATCATGATTAGATAAAAGACAAACTAAGGGTAATCACTTGGCACATTTTTGAAAATAAATTTCATACATCACCCATTGTGACAAGAAAATATAAAACTTTTCTCCAAAAATCAACTAATTATACTAATTAACGAAGCTAAAGTTTAAAAATTTATCAAAGGATAACCCTAAGTTTGTCTTTCATCTAATCATAGTTAAAATTTCAAATCATTTCGTTAACCCATTTTGTCTCCAATCGTATCCAAAAAAAGTGCCTGTAACAATTCAGCAAAATCACTCGTGCAGTAGTGAAATTTACCTTGAAGAGTTTTTTAATCGATTTTTATCAATATCTTTTACCAATGTAATTGTTGATAAAATAAGGCTTTGTACGAGTATTCAGAACAGTTCAATGAAAATAATTTCAGAGCTTGAAATGGGTTATTAGTTTTATTTCGTCCTCCAGGCGTTAAGTGCCTGAAATATAGTAAAAATATGGCACTAAACGTCTGTGGGAGCTTGTATTCCCTGATCTTGGCCTTGTTCCAGGGGGAGCGCTGAACGCCACTGGGTTCGACAGATGGTATCCCGGAGAACCTGTTGGGGACAACAAACAGTTCCCGTACCTGACGGCACTGAAGATGGAGGGCCTCAGGATCCTGACCTTCACGCAGAGATTCATCTGCGAAGTCTAGGATAGGAAAACAACAATCGAGTTGAAACAATTTACTGTTCTTTGCAATTGATTGAAATAAACACAATTTTTTGAGGAAAATAGGCTCTTTCTGACATATTATGAGTTAAAATTTTCCATGGCATTTAGACTAATTTTCTCTTATTTTACAAATTTCCTGCCCAATCAGTCAAGAACGTAGGACACTTATTGACATTTTTAACTTTTTGAACAACCTAGCTGACTTAAATGTGGTATCGAAATGAATGGGAATTCCACTGCAACTGGATCAGAAAAGCCTTTTGTATACCGGAGTATATATAGATGGATAATTTCTGTTTCATTGAAAAGCAGTACTTTTATGTTGATCGAGTGGATCATATTTCAATTCAATACGGATGTATACATGTTTTCTGTGCGTTACGGAATTCCGGTTCGAGAATCTACACCAGTGGTACTCAACCTTTTTAACTTGCGGGCCAATAAAACGAACTTGCTTTTGTTGGCGGGCCGCATTTTTAAAAAAAGTACAATAATGCTCACGTGATCAGGTAGGTTCATTCTAGGCCCGTAGGAACTACTTTTATTACGGGGGGGGGAGGTGTATTGCGACACTCGGAATAGGGGTCTAAGGGGCGAAGCAAGCCCATCAGTTTTAGCCCCGCAGGGTGGTTTTTTAGAATGTAACAATTTAAAAGTGATTCTGGGATGCTAAACTTAATTTTGTATGGGGCTAGGGGGTTAGTCTGCATGGTTGGGGGGGGGGGGGGGGATAATCGCCCCCTCCCCCCCCCCCCCCCCTCCCCCTTCCTACGTCCATGGTTCATTCAGCGTCTTTTGTTTTTATTAGGAAATGAATCGAACAATATTTCATACGCCAAAAACAATGCACCCTTTTATAATTTTCGGAATTGTTAAATGGCTTCATTTTCGTTGCAACAAGTATGACGCTACATTTAAGAAGCTTTCGTCGCATTTTCAGCCCGATGCGTGGGTCCTAAGATGACAACTTTCAATATTTCTCTCTAATAAAACGGGAATTATTATTTTTTTAAATATATTATTTTCACAGTGAACACATTTTGTGAATATGAAGGTATTTGAAACATCAAAATGTGTCCCTCGGGCCGCAGGTTGAGTAGGTACCACTGATCTACACGTACCGGAGCTCGCTCATCAACGCGCTAGACTGAGCGTCACGTATCCTGACATCTGGCATTGTTTCAGGAGTGGGCCTGAATGACACTGGCTTCTCTCGCTGGGCCCCTGGGGAGCCATTTGGGAACAACATCGTCTACCCGTTTGTACCAGTCCGCGGCACGCTTGGACTCAGAATCCTGAACAATGTCTGGCCGTTTATATGTGAAGCAGACATGTGAGGATTATCTTTGAGATGCTGCTATTTCAATGCATCATTTTGTAATTAATTATTTTGAAACATATTGAAAAAACAGATTAAACCAGACGAAATTAACGCATTTAATGAATTGGTTTGGAGTTACTTTTTAGGAATGAAGTGAATTTATGTTTATAAATGAATATATGAATATCTAAATAAAAATAAATGTATGTTTAATATACCTATGCGACATCGTCTATCTAGTGGAGCGGTCGCTCCACCCAGCCAAGTCGTACCGTACACTCACACTCACTCAACATACCGTAAATGCATAATAAACTGAGGAGCAGACCAACCACTTTTACTGTACGCATTTTCGGCATTCGGCATTTTGGCATTTTCGGCCTACTGGATCTTAAAATTGGAATATCTCACATTGTTGCGATATATATTAATTTCGAGCTATGGCCCACCCCACTACATATACCAAATAAGGGAACAATATGTTATGCCGTTTGCGAGCTAGAGGGCCGTGAAAAACGTGAAATTACACCCCTTTTAAAACCTATCATGATCTGATGATGATGATGATGATATCAGGAAACACCGCAATCACCGCCACAGCCTAAACGGCTGAGCTGATCGATCTGAAATTTTTACCACATGTGCACTTTTGGCGTCTGAGGTGCCTTTTTATAAAACCAACAGGAAGCCGCCATTTTGAAACCGGAAGTGACGTCATATCTCGAAAACGGCTAGACCGTTAGGAATTAAACCAGCGCTAAATGATTCAGACGGTCATCTATATGGAATATAAATAGTTAAAGTAGAGATGTACTATTACCGAAACCGGAAATGACGTCATGAAAATGAAGAACTAGATTTTAATGACCTCTTACTACAAAAACTACATATTCAGAAGGCTTATAATGATACATAACATTTATAGAAATAAATTCTAGGTGGCAGTTATTTCAGTCGCCATTTTGAAAACCGGAAGTGATACCATATCTCGAAAACGGCTGGACTGATTGGAACGAAGCTTTCGCAATTCTTCATGGAATATCACTTTAAGCTTAGGTATATTGAGCACCAAACACAATTTTGCGTGTTAACCAATTCGGAAATGGCGTATTTTTTTAAAGTAATTAGTCATTGTTGCTCCGATGTGTGTTACAAGTTGTGTAAATAAACTAAAAAAATAAGTGATATCCCCATAAAAAAACACTCCGTGTAAAAATACCAGCCAAGTCTCTTCACCTATAAAAAATAGAAGAAATCTAAAAATTCAGCACTGAAAAGTAGTGATATCAAAAAATGAGCCAAGTCAAAACTTAATTTTAAAAAACAAAATATACTTGGCGCATCGTTTTTAAGGGCATTATAGGTATATTATATATATATTTAGGTACATTTGATTTTTGGCATAATGCTTATATATTTATATACACGATGCGCCAAGTATATTTTGGTTTTTAAAATTAAGTTTTGACTTGGCTCATTTTTTGATATCACTACTTTTCAGTGCTGAATTATTAGATTTCTTCTATTTTTTTATAGGTGAAGAGACTTGGCTGGTATTTTTACACGGAGTGTTTTTTTATGGTATAAGATACAGGCATGCTTTACAAAATGGAGTTATTTGTATATCAAATTATGATAAACGCAAACTTACTAAACAGGTGATTCTTTTCGAGCTTCTGGTAATTATTAAAACTCAAGCGCGCGCTATTTAAACGCTGGTATAAACGATTTTTCCATGTCTTAATTCAAATGCATGGAACTTGTATAATATTACTCAAATATATCTGGAAATTGCACATATTACATATTGATATTTTTTCTACAACATATGAAAGTTTCAGCCCATTATCTTTTATCGTTTTGATGTAGTGACCTCTCAAACAGGGTGATTTGTTTGCTCCACCCGGTACTGTTATGTCGTACTAGGAAAACGCTCAGTGTAACGCGTTGGTGAGCGAGCACGGGGACGTGCAAATTCTCGAACCGGAAATGCGTACACAAGCACAGAAAACATACATCCATATTGAATTGAAATATGATCACTCAATCAACACAACATATTATTATGCTTTTCATTGAAACTTGAAAATAACATCTAAGCATCCTGGTAAATATAGCAAATCAGATTCAATTCAAGTGGCACTGAAAAACATTACTTTCGATACTTCATTACTGACAGATATTAAAAATGTTAATAAGTTCATACGTTCTTAACTGATTGGGATGAAATTTTGTAAAATAAGAGAAAATGTTGGTATTAATGATCATGCAAAATATGAGTTCGATCTGAATTATCGAAGACCGTTTTCATTTTTCAGCCTATCAGGAGATATTTATTTAAACTTTAACCAATTAATGGATTTTAAAAAAAAATTGGGCCTGCAAACAGAAAAGGTTGTCTTTACATGTGTGCAAAATTTCAGATCGATCGAAGAAAAACTCTGACCTGTACAGCCTCACCCAACAGAAAAAAAAACAAAAAAAAACAAAAAAAAACAGAGGTCCGTGCCAAATGAGCCAAAAGGAGACGCTCGCTTCGCTCGCTCAATTAGACATAACATCACTTCTGGCCACTTCTCCTATGATCCATGAATCTTGACTTCTCTGTCATCAAAACGGTGAGATACCACTAAAGTCTTTTACATTGAATTCAAAGTCAATCCTTGACTCTTTAAGATAAGGCCACTTTCAACAAATCAAAGTCATTGTCAATGACAATAACATGAAGCAATTCCATCTTATCATCATGCATTGATAACTTATCACAAACCTGTTATCATTCTTTAATGAAGCAATTACAAATCACATTGTGGTTCGACCTAAGATGGCTGCGACAATGCTGGGAGTTGTGGCTACATTGTTGACGGCATTGTTGCTGGTTGCCAATAGCAACGCCTTCCGGCTTGTTAACGAGCAGTTGAACTGGCACGATGCGTATGCGGTAAGTACGAACAAGTTTGATCAAGTTCGGGGAGTGTTGACGATATCAAGGCTTGTGACAAGCAGGCGTTTTGATAGTGAAATAGCTGACAGCTGTATGGGTGCAAATGCACTTTAGCGTAATAAGATGACTGTAGTGTTGCAGTGCTAATTATATATCACTAGGAAAACGCTCAGTGTAACGCGTTGATGAGCGAGCACGGGTACGTACAAATTCTCGAACCGGAAATGCGTACAGAACGTACAGAAACATAATATTATAAATCCATGTTGAATTGAAAAATTATCCACTCAGTCAACATAAATGTATCTGCTTTTCATTGAAACGTGAAAATAGCATCTAAACACTGTGGTTCCTAAAGCAAATCAGATCTATGTGGTAGTGGAAAAACAGTTATTTCGATACTTCATCTCTGACAGCTATTAAAAATATCAATAGGTGCATACGTTCTTAACTGATAGGGCTGAAAATTTGTAAAATAAGAGACTAGACACATTGTTGGTCTTAATGACCATGCAAAATATGAGTTTGATCAGAATTATCGAAGACCATTTTCTTTTTTTAACCTATCAGGAGATATTTATTTAAATTTTAACCAATAAATGGATTTCAAAAAATTTAAGGTCAGCAAACAGAAAAGGTTGTCTCTACATGTGTGCAAAATTTCAGATCGATCGAAGAAAAACTCTGACTTGTATACCCTCAGGTATAGAAAAAAACAAAATACAAAAAAATACAAAAAAAAACACAGAGGTACGTGCCAAAAGAGCCAAAAGGAGACGCTCGCTTCGCTCGCTCAATTATGCATACTAAATGACTGGTAATTTACTCTTGAAAATGTAGTCGGCTCAATAAATACAAATACAACAATATTACTAATTTATTAAGCGGTCGTAGCGAGGGTCACCACGGAACTCTTACCACTCTCATTGTTTTTTGCTTTTTGTATTCATTGTGTTTTTTGTTGAAATTTACCATTTTTATAAATTTTTCAAAATATCAATATATATATATATATTAATATATATATTTTCAATATATTTTAATGAAAAAGATTCATCAAAATGTCTTGTAACTTGCAACTCTCGACTTTTATCTTAAAAATACCTGTATGTCTAATACACATATTATAATATTAGTTTTTGGAAAAAATCTAGCGGCAAAAAATAGTTTAAATCTAATATGTACTTGGAAAATTACTGTGTTTTTTCGACTTGCCATGCTAAAGATAGGGCTAACTCAAATTTATAAAGTGATATATTATCTTGGAAATTAGTTCGGCTACCCAAATTTCTCTTGCGTTTATATGGTGCATAAGGAAATGATCTATTATATTATATATAGGGAAGCAGAGCAGGCAACAAGGGGTGGCAGAAGAAAGGCAGGAAGACCTAGAACTAAATGGATCAACGGAATAGAGGCAGCCGCAGAAGAAAGAGGAGAGTGTTGGGGAGTAATTACAACAGAGAAGTGGTGGGAAGACAGAGAGAGATGGAGGGAGCTGGTGGAAAGAGAGGAGCCTGAAGAAGTGGAAGAAGAGATTGAAGAAGTGTGGAGTGTCGGACTTGGCAAGTCGGCTCTGAGATCACAAGTGCCCTAGAACATTGGTGGGATCATCCCACCCCCTGACCCGGCAGTAGTTGGAAGCAGGGTCGCGATATTTATTTATTATTAGCATATTAGTTCAGATCATCAGATATCTATCGGAGACCTCTACTTGGACATCCCCCCCTTAACTTCTACATGATGTTCAGCACTGCTCCGGCTTGGGATCTCATCTGGTGGTGCTCCGGAGCCAGGCGGATGCTGACGCAATCAACACACTGCTGGCGGACAACAGTATCGATGCGGTCCATCTGGGAGTGACAGACTTGCAAGCTGAGGGCAGATACTACACAATACTGGGTAAGATCATGATGACGTCTTGTAAAAACTCCCAATAATTGCGTGAACGTAGCGAGCGTCACCACGGTACTCCTGACAGGGCTAGAATGTTTAGGACCTATGAAACGTCCTAAGGGCAGGCAAATAGTACCTTAAAACTAACAAAAAGAGACCATAAAGTCACGAAAAAGGACCAATGAAAATTGTATGCTTTTTAATATTCCTCAAAATATTATTCGATTTATTGGTTTAGGAGATGAATTTGGAGTAAGTTGGAGTAATTTGTTGGTCATCCAAGTGGAGGATGGAAATTTTGTGAGTACAAAAATTGATGTAACTTGAAACAAATATTTGATATTATTTTCCCCGATAATTACAAAAAATTACAAAAAGTTTCATAAAGTTTGTACACATACTAAAGTAATCTGTGGTCTCCTATATCACTTTGGAACAGGATCATGTGATTTTTTACATTTAAACTGGAACCAATCGACTAATCAACTTCAAATCTTTCATCGTTATCGGGACCATCATTTGTAAATTTTCAGACTAATCTGTCGTTAACTTAGGATCAGACTGATCAGATTTAAGTTATAAATTAGGGTTATGCGATCTATTGTCATTACACGAGTGATTTTTAAGATTTCTCGAGAGACCACAAATAGCCAAATAACCATTTATACCATCAACGTCACCAAAACCACAGATACGTCATATATTCTGAATCGTGCGAACAAAATGTCTCAACAATGAATAATATCGCATGCAAACTATGAATAGACATAATATTTCTGAGTGTCATTCATACATCAACTATTCTATTCCTCCCAGGTGACAATATGAATACTGTGAGTTTCGACCCATGGGCGGCCGGCGCTCCAATCGGTGGCAACACTTTGAACTGTGGCTCGTACAGCTCAGCCGGTTTTACAGACGCCGATTGTTCCTTGGAGAAGCCATTCGTCTGCGACATCAGGTAAGTGGAGCAACGTAGACGACAAAGCCATCTATAAGTACTTTCAATCTCATTCAATAGGTATGTTCGTTTACCCTGCCAAAAGCTACAGCAAACTGCCACAAGCACACATCATCCAATCAGATCGTTCCTCTGTAGCTTGTGGCAGTTTGCTGTAGCTTTTGGCAGGGTAAACAAACAGACCTAATGTATCGCAAAAAAAAACAATAGACGATGCCATAAAATATCTTATTGCCTCTGCTTTCAAAGAAAATTTCACTTTCTGTTTGATTTCCACATGCCTATTGTAGTGTGTCAACAATGAGTTACACACTACAATAGGTATCTGGAAATCAAACTGCATATGAATTATTTCAGAAACCAGAGCCACTCAAAATATATGTTATGGAATTGTCTATTCAAATCCTTTAAAATATATATTCAAAAATAAATCCCCTTTCAATCCCATTCAAAACCCATTAAATGCCCCTAAGACTATTCCATCAACAAATATTCATAAACATAACAAACCTCTCATAAAAGAAAAATACACAATACAGCTCTGTATTGAAAGCTCTGTTGTATTGACAGCAGTAAAGGCAGATTAACTTACTTGATGGAATTAGTTCAGTGAGTCCGGAGGTGGGATTCTATAACTCCATTGCGACCGCTTAGCAATTTCTTCCATAAGGATTAACATTGAAATAATTGCTAAGCGGTCGCAATGGAGTTATAGAATCAGGGCCCGGAATAACTTAATCTTGGTAACGAGAGTTAAGAGTTTAACTCTTAAAGTTAAAGGAGGAAGAACTCTCCACTCTATACAACTATGTGTTACAGAGACGACTATGACCTGGTGGACGGGTTGGGTTGGTAAAAGTATCACACTGTCCGTGCCAAATGGAACAACGCCAGACAGATCTGCGAGCAAGAAGGATACTTGTTGATACTAAGCGAGGAAGAACTCTCCACTCTATACAACTATGTGTTACAGGGACGACTATGAACTGGTGGACGGGTTAAGTTGGTACAAGTATCACACTGCTCGTGCCAACTGGAACAACGCCAGACAGATCTGCGAGCAAGAAGGATACTTGTTGATACTCAGCGAGGAGGAACTCTCCACTCTATACAACTATGTGTTACAGGGACGACTATGAGCTGGTGGACGGGTTGGGTTGGTACAAGTATCACACTGCTCGTGCTAACTGGAACAACGCCAGACAGATCTGCGAGCAAGAAGGATACTTGTTGATACTCAGCGAGGAGGAACTCTCCACTCTATACAACTATGTGTTACAGGGACGACTATGAGCTGGTGGACGGGTTGGGTTGGTACAACTATCACACTGCTCGTGCCAACTGGAACAACGCCAGACAGATCTGCGAGCAAGAAGGATACTTGTTGATACTCAGCGAGGAGGAACTCTCCACTCTATACAACTATGTGTTACAGGGACAACTATGAGCTGGTGGACGGGTTGGGTTGGTACAAGTATCACACTGCTCGTGCCAACTGGAACAACGCCAGACAGATCTGCGAGCAAGAAGGATACTTGTTGATACTGAACAGCGAGGAGGAACTCTCCACTCTATACAACTATGTGTTACAGAGACGACTATGAACTGGTGGACGGGTTGGGTTGGTACAAGTATCACACTGCTCGTGCCAACTGGAACAACGTCAGACAGATCTGCGAGCAAGAAGGATACTTGTTGATACTGAACAGCGAGGAGGAACTCTCCACTCTATACAACTATGTGTTACAGAGACGACTATGAACTGGTGGACGGGTTGGGTTGGTACAAGTATTACACTGCTCGTGCCAACTGGAACAACGCAAGACAGATCTGCGAGCAAGAAGGATACTTGTTGATACTCAGCGAGGAAGAACTCTCCACTCTATACAACTATGTGTTACAGAGACGACTATGACCTGGTGGACGGGTTGGGTTGGTAAAAGTATCACACCGTCCGTGCCAAATGGAACAACGCCAGACAGATCTGCGAGCAAGAAGGATACTTGTTGATACTAAGCGAGGAAGAACTCTCCACTCTATACAACTATGTGTTACAGGGACGACTATGAACTGGTGGACGGGTTAAGTTGGTACAAGTATCACACTGCTCGTGCCAACTGGAACAACGCCAGACAGATCTGCGAGCAAGAAGGATACTTGTTGATACTCAGCGAGGAGGAACTCTCCACTCTATACAACTATGTGTTACAGGGACGACTATGAGCTGGTGGACGGGTTGGGTTGGTACAAGTATCACACTGCTCGTGCTAACTGGAACAACGCCAGACAGATCTGCGAGCAAGAAGGATACTTGTTGATACTCAGCGAGGAGGAACTCTCCACTCTATACAACTATGTGTTACAGGGACGACTATGAGCTGGTGGACGGGTTGGGTTGGTACAACTATCACACTGCTCGTGCCAACTGGAACAACGCCAGACAGATCTGCGAGCAAGAAGGATACTTGTTGATACTCAGCGAGGAGGAACTCTCCACTCTATACAACTTTGTGTTACAGGGACAACTATGAGCTGGTGGACGGGTTGGGTTGGTACAAGTATCACACTGCTCGTGCCAACTGGAACAACGCCAGACAGATCTGCGAGCAAGAAGGATACTTGTTGATACTGAACAGCGAGGAGGAACTCTCCACTCTATACAACTATGTGTTACAGAGACGACTATGAACTGGTGGACGGGTTGGGTTGGTACAAGTATCACACTGCTCGTGCCAACTGGAACAACGTCAGACAGATCTGCGAGCAAGAAGGATACTTGTTGATACTGAACAGCGAGGAGGAACTCTCCACTCTATACAACTATGTGTTACAGAGACGACTATGAACTGGTGGACGGGTTGGGTTGGTACAAGTATTACACTGCTCGTGCCAACTGGAACAACGCAAGACAGATCTGCGAGCAAGAAGGATACTTGTTGATACTCAGCGAGGAGGAACTCTCCACTCTATACAACTATGTGTTACAGAGACGACTATGAACTGGTGGACGGGTTGGGTTGGTACAAGTATCACACTGCTCGTGCCAACTGGAACAACGCAAGACAGATCTGCGAGCAAGAAGGATACTTGTTGATACTCAGCGAGGAGGAACTCTCCACTCTATACAACTATGTGTTACAGAGACGACTATGAACTGGTGGACGGGTTGGGTTGGTACAAGTATCACACTGCTCGTGCCAACTGGAACAACGCAAGACAGATCTGCGAGCAAGAAGGATACTTGTTGATACTGAACAGCGAGGAGGAACTCTCCACTCTATACAACTATGTGTTACAGAGACGACTATGAACTGGTGGACGGGTTGGGTTGGTACAAGTATCACACTGCTCGTGCCAACTGGAACAACGCAAGACAGACCTGCGAGCAAGAAGGAGGCCACTTGTTGATACTGAACAGCGAGGAGGAACTCTCCACTCTATACAACTATGTGTTACAGAGACGACTATGAACTGGTGGACGGGTTGGGTTGGTACAAGTATCACACTGCTCGTGCCAACTGGAACAACGCAAGACAGATCTGCGAGCAAGAAGGATACTTGTTGATACTCAGCGAGGAGGAACTCTCCACTCTATACAACTATGTGTTACAGAGACGACTATGAACTGGTGGACGGGTTGGGTTGGTACAAGTATCACACTGCTCGTGCCAACTGGAACAACGCAAGACAGATCTGCGAGCAAGAAGGATACTTGTTGATACTGAACAGCGAGGAGGAACTCTCCACTCTATACAACTATGTGTTACAGAGACGACTATGAACTGGTGGACGGGTTGGGTTGGTACAAGTATCACACTGCTCGTGCCAACTGGAACAACGCCAGACAGATCTGCGAGCAAGAAGGATACTTGTTGATACTGAACAGCGAGGAGGAACTCTCCACTCTATACAACTATGTGTTACAGAGACGACTATGAACTGGTGGACGGGTTGGGTTGGTACAAGTATCACACTGCTCGTGCCAACTGGAACAACGCAAGACAGATCTGCGAGCAAGAAGGATACTTGTTGATACTGAACAGCGAGGAGGAACTCTCCACTCTATACAACTATATGTTACAGAGACGACTATGAACTGGTGGACGGGTTGGGTTGGTACAAGTATCACACTGCTCGTGCCAACTGGAACAACGCAAGACAGATCTGCGAGCAAGAAGGATACTTGTTGATACTGAACAGCGAGGAGGAACTCTCCACTCTATACAACTATGTGTTACAGAGACGTCTATGAACTGGTGGACGGGTTAGGTTGGTACAAGTATCACACTGCTCGTGCCAACTGGAACAACGCCAGACAGATCTGCGAGCAAGAAGGATACTTGTTGATACTGAACAGCGAGGAGGAACTCTCCACTCTATACAACTATGTGTTACAGAGACGACTATGAACTGGTGGACGGGTTGGGTTGGTACAAGTATCACACTGCTCGTGCCAACTGGAACAACGCAAGACAGATCTGCGAGCAAGAAAGATACTTGTTGATACTCAGCGAGGAGGAACTCTCCACTCTATACAACTATGTGTTACAGAGACGACTATGAACTGGTGGACGGGTTGGGTTGGTACATTATCACACTGCTCGTGCCAACTGGAACAACGCAAGACAGATCTGCGAGCAAGAAGGATACTTGTTGATACTCAGCGAGGAGGAACTCTCCACTCTATACAACTATGTGTTACAGAGACGACTATGAACTGGTGGACGGGTTGGGTTGGTACAAGTATCACACTGCTCGTGCCAACTGGAACAACGCAAGACAGATCTGCGAGCAAGAAGGTTACTTGTTAATACTGAACAGCGAGGAGGAACTCTCCACTCTATACAACTATGTGTTACAGAGACGACTATGAACTGGTGGACGGGTTAGGTTGGTACAAGTATCACACTGCTCGTGCCAACTGGAACAACGCCAGACAGATCTGCGAGCAAGAAGGATACTTGTTGATACTGAACAGCGAGGAGGAACTCTCCACTCTATACAACTATGTGTTACAGAGACGACTATGAACTGGTGGACGGGTTGGGTTGGTACAAGTATCACACTGCTCGTGCCAACTGGAACAACGCAAGACAGATCTGCGAGCAAGAAAGATACTTGTTGATACTCAGCGAGGAGGAACTCTCCACTCTATACAACTATGTGTTACAGGGACGACTATGAACTGGTGGACGGGTTGGGCTGGTACAAGTATCACACTGCTCGTGCCAACTGGAACAACGCCAGACAGATCTGCGAGCAAGAAGGATACTTGTTGATACTGAACAGCGAGGAGGAACTCTCCACTCTATACAACTATGTGTTACAGAGACGACTATGAACTGGTGGACGGGTTGGGTTGGTACAAGTATCACACTGCTCGTGCCAACTGGAACAACGCAAGACAGACCTGCGAGCAAGAAGGAGGCCACTTGTTGATACTGAACAGCGAGGAGGAACTCTCCACTCTATACAACTATGTGTTACAGAGACGACTATGAACTGGTGGACGGGTTGGGTTGGTACAAGTATCACACTGCTCGTGCCAACTGGAACAACGCAAGACAGATCTGCGAGCAAGAAGGATACTTGTTGATACTCAGCGAGGAGGAACTCTCCATTCTATACAACTATGTGTTACAGAGACGACTATGAACTGGTGGACGGGTTGGGTTGGTACAAGTATCACACTGCTCGTGCCAACTGGAACAACGCCAGACAGATCTGCGAGCAAGAAGGATACTTGTTGATACTGAACAGCGAGGAGGAACTCTCCACTCTATACAACTATGTGTTACAGAGACGACTATGAACTGGTGGACGGGTTGGGTTGGTACAAGTATCACACTGCTCGTGCCAACTGGAACAACGCCAGACAGATCTGCGAGCAAGAAGGATACTTGTTGATACTGAACAGCGAGGAGTAACTCTCCACTCTATACAACTATGTGTTACAGAGACGACTATGAACTGGTGGACGGGTTGGGTTGGTACAAGTATCACACTGCTCGTGCCAACTGGAACAACGCAAGACAGATCTGCGAGCAAGAAGGATACTTGTTGATACTGAACAGCGAGGAGGAACTCTCCACTCTATACAACTATGTGTTACAGAGACGACTATGAACTGGTGGACGGGTTGGGTTGGTACAAGTATCACACTGCTCGTGCCAACTGGAACAACGTCAGACAGATCTGCGAGCAAGAAGGATACTTGTTGATACTGAACAGCGAGGAGGAACTCTCCACTCTATACAACTATGTGTTACAGAGACGACTATGAACTGGTGGACGGGTTGGGTTGGTACAAGTATCACACTGCTCGTGCCAACTGGAACAACGCAAGACAGATCTGCGAGCAAGAAGGATACTTGTTGATACTCAGCGAGGAGGAACTCTCCACTCTATACAACTATGTGTTACAGAGACGACTATGAACTGGTGGACGGGTTGGGTTGGTACAAGTATCACACTGCTCGTGCCAACTGGAACAACGCAAGACAGATCTGCGAGCAAGAAGGATACTTGTTGATACTCAGCGAGGAGGAACTCTCCACTCTATACAACTATGTGTTACAGAGACGACTATGAACTGGTAGACGGGTTGGGTTGGTACAAGTATCACACAGCTCGTGCCAACTGGAACAACGCAAGACAGATCTGCGAGCAAGAAGGATACTTGTTGATACTGAACAGCGAGGAGGAACTCTCCACTCTATACAACTATGTGTTACAGAGACGACTATGAACTGGTGGACGGGTTGGGTTGGTACAAGTATCACACTGCTCGTGCCAACTGGAACAACGCAAGACAGACCTGCGAGCAAGAAGGAGGCCACTTGTTGATACTGAACAGCGAGGAGGAACTCTCCACTCTATACAACTATGTGTTACAGAGACGACTATGAACTGGTGGACGGGTTGGGTTGGTACAAGTATCACACTGCTCGTGCCAACTGGAACAACGCAAGACAGATCTGCGAGCAAGAAGGATACTTGTTGATACTCAGCGAGGAGGAACTCTCCACTCTATACAACTATGTGTTACAGAGACGACTATGAACTGGTGGACGGGTTGGGTTGGTACAAGTATCACACTTCTCGTGCCAACTGGAACAACGCAAGACAGATCTGCGAGCAAGAAGGATACTTGTTGATACTGAACAGCGAGGAGGAACTCTCCACTCTATACAACTATGTGTTACAGAGACGACTATGAACTGGTGGACGGGTTGGGTTGGTACAAGTATCACACTGCTCGTGCCAACTGGAACAACGCCAGACAGATCTGCGAGCAAGAAGGATACTTGTTGATACTGAACAGCGAGGAGGAACTCTCCACTCTATACAACTATGTGTTACAGAGACGACTATGAACTGGTGGACGGGTTGGGTTGGTACAAGTATCACACTGCTCGTGCCAACTGGAACAACGCAAGACAGATCTGCGAGCAAGAAAGATACTTGTTGATACTCAGCGAGGAGGAACTCTCCACTCTATACAACTATGTGTTACAGGGACGACTATGAACTGGTGGACGGGTTGGGCTGGTACAAGTATCACACTGCTCGTGCCAACTGGAACAACGCCAGACAGATCTGCGAGCAAGAAGGAGGCCACTTGTTGATACTCAGCGAGGAGGAACTCTCCACTCTATACAACTATGTGTTACAGGGACGACTATGAACTGGTGGACGGGTTGGGTTGGTACAAGTATCACACTGCTCGTGCCAACTGGAACAACGCCAGACAGATCTGCGAGCAAGAAGGAGGCCACTTGTTGATACTGAACAGCGAGGAGGAACTCTCCACTCTATACCAGAAGTACAACTACGTCTGGGTCTGGGTTGGAGTTCACAACGTCTACGCTAATCAGGAGTTCGTCACATTATACAGTGAGTAACGTTATTGGTCAAGCCCATTTGCTCTGAGCTGAAGAAAAAAAATGTAATCCTACATCTGCCACCAAATGTTTTTTTATTGACATTTTATATTCGCGACTAGTGTCAAATGCTATCAGTAAGTAATACCAAAGTAATACGTTTAGGAGTTGATATAACCGAGAGCTATTCTATTACAAATAATATAATTTTGATCCCACATATGACACCATTTGTAGATTTCATAGATTAAAAATATGTATTTTACTATTTATTAATAGGTAATTTTGTACGTCTTTGACACCACCTGTTCCAAATAACTAAGAATAACCTTAAGAAGACCGCTCTAACAAATTGACAAGCAACTGTTTTTATTGCATGCTCATTATTGGGTACAAAAAGTGATTTTTTTCTCGCTTGCAAGGGATAAACACGGCGTGAATGTTCTCCTGCTGTATAGAGAAGTTTCATATGACGTCATTATCTCACTGAAGAGCAGATATTTCCAAGTTATTAATAATAGGAAAATCATTCTCCGCACACGAGCATAGAATACGAAACTTGTATATTGTTGATATACATATTGTTGATATATTGTATATTGTTGTATATTGTTGATGGACTGTGGCTCCATCTGGCGAGAGTTCATACAGTAAAAAAACAGACTGTATTAGGGTAGAGAAGGGCCAACTTGCCTCATGGTAGGTAACTTATCATCACAGTTGGCTCTTGGGGAATTACTTGAATACAGTTATGTCTGTTCGTCTGAACTCTCAACAGAATACGCTGATCGTCAGTTATTCTGCTAGGCCGAGAAAGACTACATTGCAATGTGAGCGCGCAATGAAGACTTTCGCGGCCTAACAGAACAACTGTGAGTGGCTCCGTCTGGTGAAAGTGCAGACATACGTTGTCCAACTGTACTACAGTCGGGTCAACGTATGTTTAAACTCTCGACAGAATGCGCTTATAATCAGTTATTCTGCTAGGCCGCGAAAGACTACATTGTAAGCGCGCAATGAAGTTCTCGGCCTAGCAGAATAACTGACGGTGGCTCCATCTGGTGAGAGCTCAGACATAGTACGCTGTACAGCTTGTGTGATACTTGACAGATGAGCCAGTAGAGCGCACTGGCTACTCCCGCTGGCGACCCTACCGGCGACAACATCAGTAACCCATACGTCGCCCTGCAGACTGCGATGTCTCGCCAGGTGGCAGCACTCATATATTGTTCTGCTTGACAGATGAGCTGGTAGAGCGCACTGGCTACTCCCGCTGGCGCGCTGGCGACCCTACCGGCGACAAAATCAGTCTCTATACGTCGCCCTGCAGACTGCGATGTCTCGCCAGGTGGCAGCACTCATATGTTGTTCTGCTTGACAGATGAGCCGGTAGAGCGCACTGGCTTCTCCCGCTGGCGCGCTGGCGACCCTACCGGCGACAACATCAATAACCCATACGTCGCCCTGCAGACTGCGATGTCTCGCCAGGTGGCAGCACTCATATGTTGTTCTGCTTGACAGATGAGCCGGTAGAGCGCACTGGCTACTCCCGCTGGCGCGCTGGCGACCCTACCGGCGACAACATCAGTAACCCATAGGTCGCCCTGCAGACTGCGATGTCTCGCCAGGTGGCAGCACTCATATGTTGTTCTGCTTGACAGATGAGCCGGTAGAGCGCACTGGCTACTCCCGCTGGCGCGCTGGCGACCCTACCGGCGACAACATCAATAACCCATACGTCGCCCTGCAGACTGCGATGTCTCGCCAGGTTGCAGCACTCATATGTTGTTCTGCTTGACAGATGAGCCGGTAGAGCGCACTGGCTACTCCCGCTGGCGCGCTGGCGACCCTACCGGCGACAAAATCAGTCTCCATACGTCGCCCTGCAGACTGCGATGTCTCGCCAGGTGGCAGCACTCATATGTTGTTCTGCTTGACAGATGAGCCGGTAGAGCGCACTGGCTACTCCAGCTGGCGACCCTACCGGCGACAACATCAATAACCCATACGTCGCCCTGCAGACTGCGATGTCTCGCCAGGTGGCAGCACTCATATGTTGTTCTGCTTGACAGATGAGCTGGTAGAGCGCACTGGCTACTCCCGCTGGCGCGCTGGCGACCCTACCGGCGACAACATCAGTCTCCATACGTCGCCCTGCAGACTGCGATGTCTCGCCAGGTGGCAGCACTCATATGTTGTTCTGCTTGACAGATGAGCCGGTAGAGCGCACTGGCTACTCCCGCTGGCGCGCTGGCGACCCTACCGGCGACAAAATCAGTCTCCATACGTCGCCCTGCAGACTGCGATGTCTCGCCAGGTGGCAGCACTCATATGTTGTTCTGCTTGACTGATGAGCCGGTAGAGCGCACTGGCTACTCCCGCTGGCGCGCTGGCGACCCTACCGGCGACAACATCAGTAACCCATACGTCGCCCTGCAGACTGCGATGTCTCGCCAGGTGGCAGCACTCATATGTTGTTCTGCTTGACAGATGAGCCGGTAGAGCGCACTGGCTACTCCCGCTGGCGACCCTACCGGCGACAACATCAATAACCCATACGTCGCCCTGCAGACTGCGATGTCTCGCCAGGTGGCAGCACTCATATGTTGTTCTGCTTGACAGATGAGCTGGTAGAGCGCACTGGCTACTCCCGCTGGCGCGCTGGCGACCCTACCGGCGACAAAATCAGTCTCCATACGTCGCCCTGCAGACTGCGATGTCTCGCCAGGTGGCAGCACTCATATGTTGTTCTGCTTGACAGATGAGCCGGTAGAGCGCACTGGCTACTCCCGCTGGCGCGCTGGCGACCCTACCGGCGACAACATCAGTAACCCATACGTCGCCCTGCAGACTGCGATGTCTCGCCAGGTGGCAGCACTCATATGTTGTTCTGCTTGACAGATGAGCCGGTAGAGCGCACTGGCTACTCCCGCTGGCGACCCTACCGGCGACAACATCAATAACCCATACGTCGCCCTGCAGACTGCGATGTCTCGCCAGGTGGCAGCACTCATATGTTGTTCTGCTTGACAGATGAGCCGGTAGAGCGCACTGGCTACTCCCGCTGGCGACCCTACCGGCGACAACATCAATAACCCATACGTCGCCCTGCAGACTGCGATGTCTCGCCAGGTGGCAGCACTCATATGTTGTTCTGCTTGACAGATGAGCTGGTAGAGCGCACTGGCTACTCCCGCTGGCGCGCTGGCGACCCTACCGGCGACAAAATCAGTCTCCATACGTCGCCCTGCAGACTGCGATGTCTCGCCAGGTGGCAGCACTCATATGTTGTTCTGCTTGACAGATGAGCCGGTAGAGCGCACTGGCTACTCCCGCTGGCGCGCTGGCGACCCTACCGGCGACAACATCAGTAACCCATACGTCGCCCTGCAGACTGCGATGTCTCGCCAGGTGGCAGCACTCATATGTTGTTCTGCTTGACAGATGAGCCGGTAGAGCGCACTGGCTACTCCCGCTGGCGCGCTGGCGACCCTACCGGCGACAACATCAGTAACCCATACGTCGCCCTGCAGACTGCGATGTCTCGCCAGGTGGCAGCACTCATATGTTGTTCTGCTTGACAGATGAGCCGGTAGAACGCACTGGCTACTCCCGCTGGCGCGCTGGCGACCCTACCGGCGAAAACATCAGTAACCCATACGTCGCCCTGCAGACTGCGATGTCTCGCCAGGTGGCAGCACTCATATGTTGTTCTGCTTGACAGATGAGCCGGTAGAGCGCACTGGCTACTCCCGCTGGCGACCCTACCGGCGACAACATCAATAACCCATACGTCGCCCTGCAGACTGCAATGTCTCGCCAGGTGGCAGCACTCATATGTTGTTCTGCTTGACAGATGAGCCGGTAGAGCGCACTGGCTACTCCCGCTGGCGCGCTGGCGACCCTACCGGCGACAACATCAGTAACCCATACGTCGCCCTGCAGACTGCGATGTCTCGCCAGGTGGCAGCACTCATATGTTGTTCTGCTTGACAGATGAGCCGGTAGAGCGCACTGGCTACTCCCGCTGGCGCGCTGGCGACCCTACCGGCGACAACATCAGTAACCCATACGTCGCCCTGCAGACTGCGATGTCTCGCCAGGTGGCAGCACTCATATGTTGTTCTGCTTGACAGATGAGCCGGTAGAGCGCACTGGCTACTCCCGCTGGCGCGCTGGCGACCCTACCGGCGACAACATCAGTAACCCATACGTCGCCCTGCAGACTGCGATGTCTCGCCAGGTGGCAGCACTCATATGTTGTTCTGCTTGACAGATGAGCCGGTAGAGCGCACTGGCTACTCCCGCTGGCGCGCTGGCGACCCTACCGGCGACAACATCAGTAACCCATACGTCGCCCTGCAGACTGCGATGTCTCGCCAGGTGGCAGCACTCATATGTTGTTCTGCTTGACAGATGAGCCGGTAGAGCGCACTGGCTACTCCCGCTGGCGCGCTGGCGACCCTACCGGCGACAACATCAGTAACCCATACGTCGCCCTGCAGACTGCGATGTCTCGCCAGGTGGCAGCACTCATATGTTGTTCTGCTTGACAGATGAGCCGGTAGAGCGCACTGGCTACTCCCGCTGGCGCGCTGGCGACCCTACCGGCGACAACATCAGTAACCCATACGTCGCCCTGCAGACTGCGATGTCTCGCCAGGTGGCAGCACTCATATGTTGTTCTGCTTGACAGATGAGCCGGTAGAGCGCACTGGCTACTCCCGCTGGCGCGCTGGCGACCCTACCGGCGACAACATCAGTAACCCATACGTCGCCCTGCAGACTGCGATGTCTCGCCAGGTGGCAGCACTCATATGTTGTTCTGCTTGACAGATGAGCCGGTAGAGCGCACTGGCTACTCCCGCTGGCGCGCTGGCGACCCTACCGGCGACAACATCAGTAACCCATACGTCGCCCTGCAGACTGCTGACGGCATCTACACCTCGCCGGGTGGCAGCACCAGAGATTTCATCTGCGAAAGAGAAGTGCGATAGCTACATCCACTTCTCATGTACACCCAACTAAAGATACAACGGTATTCGAAAGAAACAGATAAGCTGAAAAAGATTTGATGGCATCATCCGATGAAGTCTATGCTATCTCGTCATCTTACTCTAAGCTCTGATTTCATTGATAATAACAAGGATTGACAGTCAATGAACCTCACCAGCAGCCAATCCGTTTCGCTCAAAACCGTTTTATGATTTGTTGAGTGTGTCTGTACATGCAGGGCCAATACTAGCCGTTTAAACGAAACATGACTTTTTATGAACATAATTTGCGTTATACGTATTTTTCTTGTTAGAAAAATCCTTTACAAAATGACGAATGCCGTTCGGGTTTCCAGGTATCTATTTATGTACCTTTTGTTGAATAACATGAAAATATATCAGGTTCGTCCAACAGCATGTGAATTAAAAAAACACACATATCTAACTAGAGAGTAACACAGAGACTTAACTAGATAACTTTTAATGGGGTCTATTAAAAGTCCGAATTTCTATTTCAGATATTACTTTGAATTTATATCACTTTTCCTTTTCCCTTATGTTTGTAATCTTTATATATTTTATCTACTCTTTTGTTCAAAGATTGGCCTCGTACATTGTTGTTGACGTTTCTATACAGTTGCTTTCGATATGACTAAAAGGATGTAATTAATAACTTTTACTTTTAATACAAATGTAACTCGTAATATTGTCTGTTTCAAATTTGTAATAGGTATTGATCTAGTTTGAAGTTCGCTCTACGCCAGCCAAGTCAGACTGTGTTCAAACGAACTAACTGCTGGGGTGGAAGATAACAATGAAAAGTTTAGCGACAACCTACGTATTGGCTGTTATAAAAAAAGTAGTATCAGTCAATCTCAGAATTTTATTTATAGATTTAGAATTCATAGCCATAACGTGCACTAATGGACTGCGACGTATAAATTTGCTACAATATATAGTGAAATAGTGTTTCTCAAAGAATGTCCGAAAGAAATGGTTGTCTTTTGACGCTGTCATCAGATTGGTGGAGAGAGATTCACGCGGAATTCAGGGCGGTCTTGAAGCTGAAATAAAATATCAAAATGTCAGGCGATTCACACAACACCAATGAAAATATTAAAACTAAAGTTTGAAAACACTCTAAGAGCGGTTCCTTCAATATAAATGTCCAACCTGCACAATTCTAAAAACTAACTATTTTCTTGCCTAATTTTTACAATGTATTTCTATACCTAGAAGCTGACAGCTGGAAATGCATTTCATCTATTTTCAGTTACACACTTTTGGAATGATCTAATATGATCTAATCAAGCTCTAATATAAAATATACTGAAGTCTATACAAATGGTAATGGAGATTTATTGTCTATCAAATTTACTGGTGACATTATGACAGAAATTATTGAATAAACGCAGACATGCTAGATCCTGAGGCCATCTGAAGAATCATTGAAATGGCCTCCCAGTCCTCTACAGTTACCTTGCAACCATCGCCGCGGCGTGTCGTAGCATGTAGAACGTAAACGGAACGACGAGGATGCTAAAGACAACACTCATCGGCGACCCCTTGGCTTCCTCCTGGACCACCGCCACCCTCTCCTGGATGAGAGAACACAGGTCGAGTACACTTTGTCGGAGAAGGTAGAACTAAACAGAGCGACGAGGATGCTAAAGACAATCCTCATCGGCGACCCCTTGGCTTCCTCCTGGACCACCGCCACCCTCTCCTGGTCCTGGATGAGATAACACAGGTCGAGTACACTTTGTCGGAGAAGGAAGAACGTGAACACAGCTATGGTGATGCCGAGGACAATCCTCATCGGCGACCCCTTGGCTTCCTCCTGGACCACCGCCACCCTCTCCTGGTCCTGGATGAGAGAACACAGGTCGAGTTCACTTTGTCGGAGAAGGTAGAACTAAACAGAGCGACGAGGATGCTAAAGACAATCCTCATCGGCGACCCCTTGGCTTCCTCCTGGACCCCAGCCACCCTCTCCTGGATGAGAGAACACAGGTCGAGTACACTTTGTCGGAGAAGGTAGAACTAAACAGAGCGACGAGGATGCTAAAGACAATCCTCATCGGCGCCCCCTTGGCTTCCTCCTGGACCACCTCCACCCTCTCCTGCATGAGAGAACACAGGTCGAGTACACTTTGTCGGAGAAGGTAGAACTAAACAGAGCGACGAGGATGCTAAAGACAATCCTCATCGGCGACCCCTTGGCTTCCTCCTGGACCACCGCCACCCTCTCCTGGTCCTGGATGAGAGAACACAGGTCGAGTACACTTTGTCGGAGAAGGTAGAACTAAACAGAGCGACGAGGATGCTAAAGACAATCCTCATCGGCGACCCCTTGGCTTCCTCCTGGACCACCGCCACCCTCTCCTGGTCCTGGATGAGAGAACACAGGTCGAGTACACTTTGTCGGAGAAGGTAGAACTAAACAGAGCGACGAGGATGCTAAAGACAATCCTCATCGGCGACCCCTTGGCTTCCTCCTGGACCACCGCCACCCTCTCCTGGTCCTGGATGAGATAACACAGGTCGAGTACACTTTGTCGGAGAAGGTAGAACGTGAACACAGCCATGGCGATGCTAAAGACAATCCTCATCGGCGACCCCTTGGCTTCCTCCTGGACCACCGCCACCCTCTCCTGGATGAGAGAACACAGGTCGAGTACACTTTGTCGGAGAAGGTAGAACGTGAACACAGCCATGGCGATGCTAAAGACAATCCTCATCGGCGACCCCTTGGCTTCCTCCTGGTCCACAGCCACCATCTCCTGGATGAGAGAACACAGAGTACACTTTGTCGGCCAATTGACCGAAATCGATCGGAATTGAATGAATTGACCGGTTTGATCCACTTAAAAGTATATTTTGGGTAAAATGATGAGTAGCATGTTTATCTAGGTCCTCGGAAATGAAGCGTGTCAACATTCTTTCTTAAGAGGGCCCGAACCCGAAAATTACTAAATTTTCGGGTTCTAAACACCTGTTGGACAAAATAAAACTAATAACTTATTCCAAACTATGAAATTATTTTCATTGAACTGTTCTGAATTCACGTCCATAGCCCTATTTTGTTAACAATTACACTGGAAAAAGGATAAAAATCGATTAAAAAACTCTTCAAGGTCAAACTCACTACCCAGCCGTCTTAACGGAGAAACGCTTATGGCCGTGGGTACGACAAAAAAAATACAAATAAAAGACTAGAATATGAGAGGTAGTTGCAAAATATGACGTTCAAAACTAAATCGTAAACTGATTATCCCATCTATTTACATAAAAAAAATACAAGTAGTTTTTCCCGATTTTCTCCACACTATGAACGTGATATATGGCTTGGTTTTGCATTTCCCTTAATTCTTTAGAATTTCTACCAAAACTTGGTAAAAGAGGAAAATTCTAATTTTTTTTAGAATGTAGTCTGTTTTTTTACTGTATGAACTCTCACCAGATGGAGCCACAGTCAGTTGTTCTGCTAGGCCGAGAAAGACTTCATTGCGCGCTCACCTTGCAATGTTGTCTTTCTCGGCCTAACAGAACAACTGACGGTGTCTCGGTCTGTAGAGAGTTCAAACATAGGAAAAACGAACTGTAATAGGTGCATAATAAAATTTTTTAGACAGTGCTATTAGGCTGTATCACGTAAAGGCTAGGCCACAATTGTCGTAATGCTTAATGTTTAAGGTTGAGTGTTTAGTGCTAAAGGTGGCTGTATATCACGTGACTTTTTAACCAAAAAGCTACACATTTTCTATTGGAAGGGTTTAGTTTAGCAAAGACTTCTCCCTCATCAGATAAGTTAGGACACATCTGTTGGAACATATCTACGCAGAAAAGATCTGCGAAAATAACATTTTAGATGATTTTACTTCCTTGCACCTAAAAATTCTCAAATCAAGACCTGAAGTTGAAGGAAATTCTACGAGTTGCCAAGAACAGCAAACATTACTCTAATAAAAAGGCACATATGCATCACAAACCTGACGCAATGTCAGAATAAATAATATGCGCTCTTTCTTCCTCTTTCTAACGAAATGTTGAGATATTTACTAGGAAAACGCTCTGAGTAACGCGTTGATGAGCGAGCACGGATACACGCAACACCTCGAACCGAAATTATGTTTATCGAAAATGTCATTAAAAGCCAATAATTCTTGAATTTCGTCACAGACTTGTATAAATATCTCCAAAATTTCCAAAAATATTGGTCCCAATAACCTTGCTAAGTTTTAAGTTGATCGATTAAACCTTTGATTGAACGGTTCCTTGTTAAGTTTCAAAAATCACAGGATATCTTTCAAACAATATACCTGGGACCACTCATATGATATGATATTACTGTGGACACAATATCAGATCAATCTGTTAAACGGTCATTATTAGTTTCATTTCGTTTGAAACTTTCTGCTCTAACTACCTTGCCTTGAACTAAAGATTCGATGTCGCCGTGAATTTGACAGCCAACACACAAAATGTCCCTAAAATTACAAAAACTTTTGAAAATAACTACAAATTAGACTGAAAATTGGCAAAAATACCTTAAATGTTGCTACCAATTACCATGCGAAGTTTTTAGTTGGTCGGTCAATCGGCAATACCCGCTGCACGAGAGCGGGTATTGCGTTGATTGTTTGAGTATCTCCTTGCAGCAGTCTGGTCGGGGGTCTCTTTGCTCCTTGATGCTTTATTATTAACGACATTTTGTTTCAACCTTTTAGATTTAGCTTCGTCAGTTTCTTGATCTTCAATTTCACGCAGACGCTTTTTCGCCTTTATGGCTTTCATTCTAGCAGAAGTCTTTCCATTTTTCGGCATGTTTAAATAGGGATAAGATAGGTAATGAAAAAGTAAGAAGTAGAGTACCTACCTAATTAAAGTACAAAAATATTTGTGTGATCAATGTTTGAAATGCACGAAATGTGTGCTCAAAGACGTAATGTATTCAATGTCGTAATGTTACGAAATGAATCTTGAACAAAACTTCGCAAATATGAAAATAAAGTAATCACCTTTCAACTAATAAGCGAAAGGAATCAAAGTTCCACACAAAAAACGGATCAGGTAAAATAGTAACTACCTAGTTTAGAAACGGAATGAATCCAACGTTCCACAATTAAAATAAGACAACGTAATGTTTTGAACTGAATGAATCAAAACTTTCAAAAAAAATAGCAACCTTCAAGGAAATGTCAGGCTAGACAGAAGCTCAGAAACGGAATAAATCCAACGTTTCCAAGAAGAAAATAATTTGAAATAATCAATCCCCTGGACAAAAACTGTAGATACCTAATATCTATGCTTTAAAAGCGATTCAATTTTACTAATACCTTCACAAAGTACACCAAATTGCCAAAATTATCAACGAAAAGAAGCAAAATGCAGGAGAGATTTGGAATGACGTGTGAACGCTAGAAGAGAACAAACGCCACTCAATGATATTATTGAAATGTGAGCTTATGTTTCTAATCCCTCCTGGATGCAAAATCAGCCAAGTAGAAACACGGGAGGCACGGCCATTAGAACTACGAATTGACGAAAAGACAATCAAGGTCCATAAAAACTCGAAATGATTTGTTGGAAACTATGATCCAAATTGAATTATTCAAATTTGATCAACTCAATAAACATAAAAATATCTGCTTTTCACTAAAAAACTGTACATACCATCAAAACACTCTTGTACCTAAAGCAAATCAGATTCAGTTGCATTGGAAAGACATTCATTTTCAATGTTTCATTTCTGACAGCTATTAAAAATGTCAATAAGTGCATACTTTCTTGACAGATTCGGCTGAAAATTTGTAAAATAAGTGACATTGTTGGTCTTACTGACCATGCTAAATATGAGTTTGATCACATTTCTCGAAGACCATTTTCATTTTTTAGGCTATCAGGAGATACTTATTTTAACAATGAACCAATGGATGGATTTCAAAAAAAAATTGGGTCTGCAAACAGAGAAGGTTGTCTTTACATGTGTGCAAAATTTCAGGTCGATCGGTGAAACGGTGCGACTTCCATTGCTTCCTTTAGCATACAAAAACAAAAACAAAAAAAAAAAAAAAAAAAAAACAGAGGTCCGTGCTAAAAGAGCCAAATGGAGTCGCTCGCTTCGCTCGCTCAATTATATCCACTATTATGAATGTAATGTTTAAACGAACAGCACTTGGTTTTGACAGTCTTCACACGCGTATTTATACACGATATTTGTATTGTTTTTATTATTAAAATCACTGCAAAATTAACTAATCTTAGGTCTGTTCGTTTACCCTGCCAAAGGCTACAGCAAACTGCCACAAACGCACATCATCCAATCAGATCGTTCCTCTGTAGCTTGTGGCAGTTTGCTGTAGCTTTTGGCAGGGTAAACGAACAGACCTATTGACTGCAAATATTGATAAGCTCCAGTATGCAGTGGATTTCCTTCATAAATCACCTTGGATTACTCAACATGAACGATGTAAGGTATGTACTCATAAGTAACTATTTCTTTTGATCGGATGTAGAGAAATCCCCATAAAAAACACTCCGTGTAAAAAAACAGCCAAGTCTCTTCAACTAAAAAAAAATTATGAAATCTAAAAGTTCTGTACTGAAACGTAGTGATATCAAAAAATGAGCCAAGTCAAAACTTTATTTGAAAATTAAAAAATACTTGGCGCATCGTGTATATAAATAGCTTAGAAGTATAGGCTAGATATAAATACATATTATACTTATAGTATACCTACAATGCCCTAAAAAAACAATGCGCCAAGTATTTTTTAATTTTCAAATAAAGTTTTGACTTGGCTCATTTTTTGATATCACTACGTTTCAGTGCAGAATTTTTAGATTTCATAATTTATTTTTATTTGAAGAGACTTGGCTGTTTTTTTTACACGAGTGTTTTTTATGGGGATATCACTTATTTTTTTAGTTTATTCACACAACTTGTAAAACTTATTGGGGCAACAATGACTAATTCCTTTAAATAAATACGCCATTTCCGAATTAGTTACTAAGAAAAATATTGTTTGGAGCTTAATATAAACTTAAAGTAATATGCCATGAAGAATTGCGAAAGCATCGTTCCAATAGGTCCAGCCGTTTTCGAGATATGGCATCACTTCCGGTTTTCAAAATGGCGGCTGTAAGCTCTTACACATTGTATTAATATGTATATAAATACTAATATTTCATTATAAGCCTTCTGAATATGTAGTTGGTTTTTATATAAAGGGGAAGTGAATTTAGGCAGATTTCGCTAAACTATGACGTCATTTCCAGTTTCAGTAATTAGAAAACTTTAATTTCACTATTGTTATTTCATATAGAGGACCGTCTGAATCGATTGGCGCAAATTTCGTTCCGATCGGTTAAACCGTTTTTGAGATATGACGTCACTTCCGGTTTCAAAATGGCGGCACAAAAAATTCATAAGGGCAAGGTATCATCAGGCAGACGAGCTGTATATGTGGTGCAAATTTCGGGTCAATCAAACCAGCCGTTTAGGCTGTGGCGGAGACCGCGGAATTTATTGGAAGATGAATAATCATTATCTGAAGAAAGCCGTACAATTTCACGGTTTTCACGGTCCTCCAGCTCGCAAACGGCATAACCTATTGTTCCCAAATTTGGTATATGTGGTGGGGTGGGCCATAGCTCGAAATTAAGATATTTCGCAACAATGTGAGATTTTCCAATTTTGAGATCCAGTAGGCCGAAAATGCCACCTTGATGCTTACAGTAAAAGTGGGTTGCTCCAGCCTTTTTAAATGAGAGTGTGCGCGCGCTGTACGACTTGGCTGGCGTGGAGCGACCGCGCCACTAGATCAAGTCACGTGATATACAGCCACCTTCCACAATAGAGTCTTATTTCAACTGCAGGAGCGCTAGTAGCACTACAAAATTCATATAATTTCCAGCACCTCCTGAAGTTTTACAGCCTTCATTTGAAGGCTGCTATAAAAGTTCGTAAGTTACTTATTTCATATAGTTTAATATTAATCTGCCTCTTATCTGCAATTTTAACTGTAGTTACAAGTTCAATATTTCTCCACGGCGCGCAGCAGTAGTAGTAAGTCTATTCTGATTAGCTTGTCGTAAGGTTTTGAATTGTAAGAAATGAATTTTATTCAATTCTTATACCACTGTGACTAAACACTAATCACTATAACATATTGTGGCCCATATCACATAAACCCTATCAATATCATCCATTTCTCTTAGACATTAAACATTAAACACTAAACATTAAACATTATGCATTACGACAATTGTGGCCTAGCCATAATGAGCGAGAGTAAAAGTACATAGTATTTGACGAGTCAAATGACCGTGGTGCATCCCTACCCTCTCCCTCCTCGCTCTCGCCACCTCCATCTTCAACTCCGTGACATCCTCGTAGGCGCACACGTGGACCGTCCTCGGCGGCGTCTGCGCATACGTCGGATCCTGCGTCACTCTCATCAGCATCTTGCCGTTGAACGCCGCGAGCCACGTGTCACCCTCCTCGTCGACGGCGATCGTGCGGACGTGCAGCGTCACGGGCAGCTCTTCTTCCGGGTCCACGTCGACCACGACGCGATGGAGGTTAGGGTCAATGCTCTCGACAGTAAGAGGCCTGGGTAAGGGGAAGGGAAAACATAATAGGGAAGTGAAGTGAAGTTGAGATGTTGTTGAAGACAGATGGGGTATTATTTTTGTTGTGTGATGAATAGTTTTCAAGGAACGAATTTATAAAGTTTGGTATATTGTAGCTGTCCATGAAACACAATTTGACGTCACACGCCAGTCGGGCCGTATAGATAATGTTAGCCAGAGCCGGTTCTATGCATCCCGTAACACAGGGAATACGGCGTGTGACGTACAGCTTATTTTTGCAGAGGAGTGAAATGTCAAAAACTAATAAATTAATTATGGGAAATATATTTAAATTAAAAAAATATAATAAAATTGCACATTGCTCTTTGAGGCTTCTGTATATAAACAAAATATAATCTCAACATTCACCTATTCCCCAATCTAATATTATTTATAATTTTACTTTCAAAACTGTATTTATTGATATTGTATTTGTTGTATTACACAATATTTCCCTCGGTATTCACCGAGCTTCTTCAGGTGACTTGAACAAAGTCAAAAGCAAGTCAAAAAACCAAAAAACCAAAAAACCAAAAAACTACTCTAGGTGTCTTAGTCAAAAGATTTCAATAATAACAAAAGATGCACTATACAATTAAAAAGGCAACTTCTTCAGAGTTCCTACCCCATATGAGGTCGAAATCGTAACTTTGTTGGGCTAATAATTTCGAACCCTTATTTTATGTTCTTCAAATAATTTTTTAAATGTTTCATTGCAGTAACAGAATTTAAAAAAAATATAGTATAGCGACTCTTTCAAGCTTACTTGACGATATAATGCCACATACCGGAGTACTTTATGACCTCTAATATGACTTCAAAGTGTAAAATACACAATTTATCGCAAAATAATTGTTTAACACTTCGAAGTCATATCAGAGGTTATAAAGTACTCCAGTGTGTCGCATGATTTCGTCAAAAAGCTTGAATGAGTCGCTACTATCTGATTTTTTTAAATTCTGTTAGTTTTTAAATGCTCTGCTAAAACCAGTAGTTAAGTTTAAACGGGGATTCAAGTAATGTCATTGTTTGTTGTCATAGTAATATAGTCCTAATCATTAAAAAACTGGCCCTTTAGAGTAAAGCCCCATTTACATCTGTACCACACTTCGGTGTCAAACTTCTTGAATGGAAATTAGAACATGTTTTAAGTTCTGTACGGAAAGTTGCATCGTGTAAATACAAAATTGTATGAAAAATGAGAATGTGACACAGAAGTTGTTCAAGAAATTGCTCCGTGTAAATGGGGCTTAAAGATATTTTCGAAAAAAAACTACCTATTTGAAAAACAGTTTGTTTCTCTTTATCTTACCCAGGCTCCTTAAGATCCTTCGTCTCTCCTTGGCCGATGTCCTCCATGTCGACAAGCAGCGTTGTGTTCTTGTACAGATGTAGTGTCAGTGTGAGAGGGGACAGCACGGGTAACTGCAGGGGTTCGGCATAGGTTCTGTCATGCGAGGCGGCTAGTTGGTAGCCGAGGTTGTAGGCAAGTGGCAGCATGAAGGCGTAGAGAGTCACCACGTGGAGCTGTCAATGAAATGAACATGTCAGTGTGAGAGGGGACAGCACGGGTAACTGCAGGGGTTCGGCATAGGTTCTGTCATGCGAGGCGGCTAGTTGGCAGCCGAGGTTGTAGGCAAGTGGCAGCATGAAGGCGTAGAGCGTCACCACGTGGAGCTGTCAATGAAATGAACAAGATGGAGTGTCAGTGTGAGAGGGGACAGCACGGGTAACTGCAGGGGTTCGGCATAGGTTCTGTCATGCGAGGCGGCTAGTTGGTAGCCGAGGTTGTAGGCAAGTGGCAGCATGAAGGCGTAGAGAGTCACCACGTGGAGCTGTCAATGAAATGAACAAGATGGAGTGTCAGTGTGAGAGGGGACAGCACGGGTAACTGCAGGGGTTCGACATAGGTTCTGTCATGCGAGGCGGCTAGTTGGTAGCCGAGGTTGTAGGCAAGTGGCAGCATGAAGGCGTAGAGAGTCACCACGTGGAGCTGTCAATGAAATGAACATGTCAGTGTGAGAGGGGACAGCACGGGTAACTGCAGGGGTTCGGCATAGGTTCTGTCATGCGAGGCGGCTAGTTGGTAGCCGAGGTTGTAGGCAAGTGGCAGCATGAAGGCGTAGAGAGTCACCACGTGGAGCTGTCAATGAAATGAACATGTCAGTGTGAGAGGGGACAGCACGGGTAACTGCAGGGGTTCGGCATAGGTTCTGTCATGCGAGGCGGCTAGTTGGCAGCCGAGGTTGTAGGCAAGTGGCAGCATGAAGGCGTAGAGCGTCACCACGTGGAGCTGTCAATGAAATGAACAAGATGGAGTGTCAGTGTGAGAGGGGACAGCACGGGTAACTGCAGGGGTTCGGCATAGGTTCTGTCATGCGAGGCGGCTAGTTGGCAGCCGAGGTTGTAGGCAAGTGGCAGCATGAAGGCGTAGAGCGTCACCACGTGGAGCTGTCAATGAAATGAACAAGATGGAGTGTCAGTGTGAGAGGGGACAGCACGGGTAACTGCAGGGGTTCGGCATAGGTTCTTTCATGCGAGGCGGCTAGTTGGTAGCCGAGGTTGTAGGCAAGTGGCAGCATGAAGGCGTAGAGAGTAACCACGTGGAGCTGTCAATGAAATGAACAAGATGGAGTGTGAGAGGGGACAGCACGGGTAACTGCAGGGGTTCGACATAGGTTCTGTCATGCGAGGCGGCTAGTTGGCAGCCGAGGTTGTAGGCAAGTGGCAGCATGAAGGCGTAGAGCGTCACCACGTGGAGCTGTCAATGAAATGAACAAGATGGAGTGTCAGTGTGAGAGGGGACAGCACGGGTAACTGCAGGGGTTCGGCATAGGTTCTGTCATGCGAGGCGGCTAGTTGGTAGCCGAGGTTGTAGGCAAGTGGCAGCATGAAGGCGTAGAGAGTCACCACGTGGAGCTGTCAATGAAATGAACAAGATGGAGTGTGAGAGGGGCAAGCACGGGTAACTGCAGGGGTTCGGCATAGGTTCTGTCATGCGAGGCGGCTAGTTGGTAGCCGAGGTTGTAGGCAAGTGGCAGCATGAAGGCGTAGAGAGTCACCACGTGGAGCTGTCAATGAAATGAACAAGATGGAGTGTGAGAGGGGCAAGCACGGGTAACTGCAGGGGTTCGGCATAGGTTCTGTCATGCGAGGCGGCTAGTTGGTAGCCGAGGTTGTAGGCAAGTGGCAGCATGAAGGCGTAGAGAGTCACCACGTGGAGCTGTCAATGAAATGAACATGTCAGTGTGAGAGGGGACAGCACGGGTAACTGCAGGGGTTCGACATAGGTTCTGTCATGCGAGGCGGCTAGTTGGTAGCCGAGGTTGTAGGCAAGTGGCAGCATGAAGGCGTAGAGAGTCACCACGTGGAGCTGTCAATGAAATGAACAAGATGAAGTGTGAGAGGGGACAGCATGGGTAACTGCAGGGAGAGTCACCACGTGGAGCTGTCAATGAAATGAACATGTCAGTGTGAGAAGGGACAGCACGGGTAACTGCAGGGGTTCGACATAGGTTCTGTCATGCGAGGCGGCTAGTTGGCAGCCGAGGTTGTAGGCAAGTGGCAGCAAGAAGGCGTAGAGAGTCACCACGTGGAGCTGTCTATGAAATGAACAAGATACCCCAGGACCATACCTATTAAAATTAAAATCTATTTCTATACGGTCTAACACTAAGACCGTCTTTGTATAAAACCGAGGTATGAAAAACACGATTAAAAATATGATTGGTTGTAGGCAGAATTACTAGTTTATGACCGCACTTCAAGAATCATTGAAATGGACATCGGGCTTTCTACGCCTGAGGTACAGAATTTTACATAATATTGCAATTAGAAGCACACTGTTGTTAAATAAGGTTAGTCTTGGCTTCATTGTTTTAAGTAAACGTGACTCTTCTAACTTCAATGATGTTTTATTTCAAGATTGTTATACCTATACATTGATTCAATAAGCGACCATTCATAGTTGAATCAACAATATCCATATCAATTTGTAACGGTTTGAATTCGGCGCTGGCGCCAACGTCAAGTCGTTACCATTAGCCGGCATTTGTACCCATATTTGGAGGGTCGCCTAGAGCAGAAAAGATGTCATGCGCAATGGTCAATGATAGTCGAGTTCGCGGATCGGCGACCTGAGCTCATTCTCTTTCTCTGGCTGACCGTCGTCGACTTCACATCGCCGCGTGAGTAGTGTTTAAATGTAGATTGTAACCACGCTAAGTTGTAGCGGATATAACGTAGTGCGACTGGTCGTCCAGCCCCTACTTGCAGGTTCAATCTTGAGCTTTGTTAACAGAATCATTATTGTGCCCCTGTGGCCTACTTGAAATAGAGTAGTTAATGTATTTTGTCGTTGCGTAGTTTTTGTATTGCAATCAAGTGTGGCCACACTTGGATTGTCTCCGCGGGTCGGCGTCAGTCAGGGAAAGGGCACCCTTTTCGGATCATCAAACCTATCTAAATTCAACATTGTATTAAGTAAGTCCAGTAATCTTAGAACGTCGTCTGTACGAGTTCTATTTAAGTAAATGTCCGAAGTAATTCGGCGAGCATCTTATCACGGAGGAGTGTAAGTAAAGAGTTTATTATATTTATCATTGTATTGTATCAGTCTTATTTGCTATTCATTCAATTGCATGTGTTGTGTTGCCTCCAGGCACACAGCTGATGAGGTTACGACCTGTGTTGTACACAGAGTCCATTTACGCGAGGAGGTCAAACCCCCGGTAATCTGTTATCTCATTCTGATCATTTGTATGTTGTGTTTATTTGACTGTTCATTTATTCCTCACTTGAGGTTATGTAATAAAACCATAATTAATGTCAACTGGACATCACAGCCTTATGTCTTGATAGTCTAGCACCTAGTTCTGATCCTATTGCTCTCGCTCATGTCGTGTCTCTCTCTTTGTCAACTACCACGAGATCACCCGCCCACACCCATCTCCAGCTGTTGCTAGCCCGGCACTGGTTATTTCTGCCCGAGGCGACGACGCCGGCGTGGCAAATTATAATAAATTAATTTAAAAGCCACAATCTAGTCTCCAATACTAACTACTGTGTATCCACTTCTTCCACTTCAACTTCTTCTCACTAATAAACTCATGGCTTGTTAGTACATACATAATTAGTTAAAAGTTAGTAATATGATTGGTGTTACGTAATTAGTTGAACACAAGAGCCATGTTCTATTCGAACAAATAAGCGATACGTGATGGAGCCACTTCTGTCAGGAAACTTTCTAGATGCACTTTTTTATTTTGATGTTCGTGTTTCCATAGGGCAGTGAAAAAGGAGAAACAAATGAAATTTAGATTTAGTTACAAGTTTACTTTTCAGCCATAACAAACAACTAAATCAAATTTGTATATGATTTATTTACAAAAATAACTTCTTTATATCCTCCATTATCATAGTACCAAAGAATCCACCAGAGGTCAGTCGTGTTCCTTATTTTCTCGAATATTCCATATACCTATTCAATGATTGGCGACTTACGTATGTGATTTTAATTCCAATTCGATCGCCCGAAGAAGAATCCTCGTTCAGACAGCGCCACACGCGTCTCCATTCTGAATCATTCCAAGGCAGACAACAAACTTGAAGAAAAACACGCTTGCACAAGATGAACTGTCAGAAGCACGATTATACGATCGTGAAACTATTATGACACCAATGTTCAAGGTTCAATGTCATCCACAATGATGGTCTTCTCGTAGCCCAGTAATTTAATGCAAAAAAGGGCTGAACCCACCACTGAGTGCAACATAAGGTTTCAATAAATGAATCGATTCAGAAAAATGCCCTCTACAAAATATCCAAAATCGCCCAAAAAACCGTGCACCGGAAGTACTTTTTAATCACTTTTTAAGTTAATTTCCCATGTTAATTATAATTCCATCTTGCATGGAAGATCCAAACGATCCTAACAATGAGATCGCTTAGACTGACTTCTGATGATAAGATTTCACTTTTCCCTCAATCAGATTTATTGAGCGATCATTGTTCTTGGAACAACTAACAATGGCGCAACTGACAATGATAGCTCAGTATGTAGGTACCTTCAATGTTACGGCAGATACCTAACTAACCAAAATGTTCTCAACAATGAATGATCTCACAATGCAACAGGGGCGGATCTAGCCTCTTGTCATGGAGGGGGCGATTTGGGTAAATATGAAGGGGGTCTAGTGGTATCCCCAGCCACGGGCGTCCGCAGAATTTTTGCCTGGGGGAGGGAGGTAATGCAAGGAAAACAATCAATTTTTGGTTTTTGGACACTTTGAATCAAATTTTGAGACGTTATGAGGTGTATTTTGTTGAACAATTCATTATTTTTTAAGCTTGGACACTTTGAGGTAGTGCCCCCACCTTACCCCGCAGGGTATTTTTTGGTTTGTTTACACTTCGAAATTAATTTTCTGAGTTTTTTGTTTAGAAAATGAAACTGAACGTAAATAACACCACCAAATTTGTATGCTATCCTGACATCCTTGCCCCCCCAGTCACCCCCTGTGGAAGCCCATGCTTTCATCCGTCAAAGGCCTATCGCCGAAGGCAATTTTTTTCGAAATATTGAAAAAACATTTAGTTTTAAGGCACTTTTAGAGCAAAGATTAAACCTTGCCAAAAAACAAGCCATGATTACGATATTTTTGTAAATTTGACGAAATGAAAAATCAACCTTAAAAGGTGGAGGAGGAATCATGGGGGGGGGGGGGGGGCGATCGCCCCTTCCGCCCCTCCTTGGATCCGCCCCTGCAATGCAAACCATTAGATAGGTACCAGTAAGTATAGGAAGGGAGGTATAGGTGCTATCACTACCATTAACTAATTAGGAATGAGTTTGTAATAAAATAAACAACAAAATTAGCTGTTAGGTGGATTCCTTATTGTGTGTCCCGGGGAAGTATGAAGGATTTAAATAATATTACGAATGTAATTTTGAGATGAAGTAGCATACCAATAGGTGAGAAGGAGGCTGTCTAAGCCTATGAGCAGGAAACCTTCACAGCATTTGCCTCTAGACTGAGGGAAACTACATTACTCCTCAGTCAGAGAGGACTGCAGCGGGAATGGAACCCGGGACCTCAGGATGGCCAGAGTGTTCCTGACTGACCCTACACAAACCCTTGTTTACTCTGACATTCATAGAAGCGCAACAATTAGTCTGCAACATATTGAATTGATGATTGTGTGAGTGAATCTTACCCATTATGAAGAATCAATTTCTTTTAAAATGTAGAATATTTTGCTGACAAAACTGTCATGTAGTATGTCGTGAAAACAAAAGGCAGTTTGGTATTTCCTTCTCCACTCAATATACAGGCTGTGATATCAAGGTACTTGAAGTGCTCTCCAATGCTTTCGATGGTATGAATGTCAAATCGAATGGCAATCACAACTTCACTTTGTCATGATTCTGTCACGTTTGTACTCCATTTAGTATAATAAAAACATGCAATACACTTTTATGACGTTTTCAGCTAATATACACACACATCTTTTAGTAAAATTCGCACGAAATGTCACTGGAAGCACTTATAACAGTTTGTTTTTGTTTACATCGGCGCCATCTTGGACATCGGCCTGGTGGATGGCAGTCAGCTGAACACTCAGTAAACGACCGTCATGTATAGGAGGCAGTGAAATCGGAACACCGCGCGACAATGAGAGGATGAGACGGTCGTCATACCCGCGGACACCCGAGCGAAGTTGTCTTATGGAGAATTAAGCATTGACGATCGAATTACAGAAATTACTGCTCTTTTAGAAAACATCAGGCTTCGAGCGGCAATTTTGAAATTTCGAATAATATTATAAATCTCGTAAATTTAAACTACGAAAACACAGAGTGAACGCGTTGATATTGATAAGGATGACCCGAATTACAAGGAATGTGATAGCATTGATAGGCTCTCATTTCGGATCTTTTGTCACGGACCTCAGTTCTGTTTGTTGTTTGTTTATTTTCCTGTTGATGCCGGTATTCACGTCACACCGTTTCCCCGATCAAGCTTAAAATTTGCACGCATATCAGGACCAACCGAGTATCTTGCACAATGAAAATGATTTAAAATCCGTTGATTCATTCAAGTTAAAGAAAATCTGATTGGTTGATTTGAATAATATATGTTCTTCTTTACTTAGTAATTTGCAAAGGCGGTGTCAAAGTCGTACAAAATTATACATAAATAGTAAAAAATCATGTTTTTAAACTTTTTATAAAATTTACAAATGGTGGCATATGTGGGATCAAAATTATGTAATTTGTTATAGAATAGCTTACGGTTTTTTACAAGTCTAAAATTATAAATTACAGATATAATTTGTCTTCATCTTTCATTTTAAATAAGTAAGTATAGTTAACGCAAATGTAAAAAAAGATAACATTTGGTGACAGATGTAGGATTAATATTAATTATTTTTCTTAGCTGTACGTTTTTACAGATCAGAACATATTGATGAGTGATTACTTATGTAACTGACATTGTCTTACCATGCCGGAAAAAAACAATGGTGATGCCACAGTCAAAGAGCAGCAACCTTCAGTTTTTCACCGTAATTGGGTATATAGGCCCTCGCCCAGGAAACTTATTCTATTAAGTTTTCCCAATTCCATTCTGATGGAATCCGGTCACGGCCATAAGGATTAACATTGCATGGAATCGAATTCCATCAGAATTGGGAATTAAATAGATGTAGAATAGGGCCCAACGAGGTTTATTCTATTAAGTTTTCCCAATTCCATTCTTATGGAATCTGGTAACGACAACGTCCATAAGGATAAACATTACATGGAAAGGAATTCCAGTGAATTGGGAATTTAAAAGTTCTAGAATAGGGCCCCAGCTGGCATACCCTCAAATCGGTTCCCACCTACCCAAACCCTCCCCCCTTTTGGTAGATCCCATTTAAATCTCAGGTCAGGGAGCCTATTCTAGAACTTTTAAATTCCCAATTCCACTAGAATTCAATTCCATACAATGTTAATCCTTATGGCCGTGACTGAATTCCACCAGAATGGAATTGGAAAATCGTTCTAGAATAGACCTCCAGGTCGAATTGAATATGGTTCTGAGGTACCTCCACAGATACATTTCGGTACCTGACCTGTTGCATAATGACAGTAAACCTACAATAGTGTCCAAAAACTGGAAAAAATCTTTCTACATCCCATTTTTAAACTAAAAATACATTATTTAGACGCCTTGTGATGAAATACAATCATTTTCTATGTGGCAGTGCCAGACTGTAGGTAGGTACTTCAGATTGCTGGTCAGCTCCAGCTTATAAGTATGTCAATGACTAGAAGCTATGACTAAACTTGGGCGTTATATCCAAATTATTATCATACAAATGACCAATATTGTAGATACATATTAATTATTACTATTTGAAAGTTGCCAACGTGCTAAAATTCACGAGGTTTAATACATATAACAATTCATTGTATATATTAAAATACGGTATATTATAATTTTTTAAACTTTTGGGACTAGGTACCTGCAGATATTATTTTCACTTAGGTACCTACTAGCAGGGACATTTTATCCTATTTTATTTTTATTTTCTATTGAATCTCTTGAATGTCAGTCAACAGTTGCAATTCCAATTCGAAATCTTTTCCAAGTAAAAATTCAGTGAAAATGTATCCTGAAGAGGTGAATTGGAATTGAAACTGCTCGATAGAAAAATAAAAAGGATTACAGTCTCCAAAAAAGTGTAAATAAAAAGTAGGTACATAAAAATTATAAGTATGATTTATTTTCCATTCCAATATAAAATACAAAATAGAATAGTACACACAAAAAGGCTTAATTTTTTGGTGAAACTGTGTGAAGGGTAAAGGTAAAGTGAAGAGTATCTGCCCGAACTGGATCTCAAACCAGGGAGTACGACGATGATAGGTGTTGGGTTAGAGCTCCAGATCGGCCGGATATTTTTAATTTTAATTATTTAGACTCCACTTAAGGTAGCTGCATCGATCGAATTTTTGTCTCAGATCTTTATGATTTTATGGCATACTTATTCATAATGATGCCATATACCCAACCCATCCAAATCCAAATATAATGGACTTGCCTTGAGTAGTGATTGAGATATTTCAATTTGAATTTCAGTTGTCTCCCCATGTTATCAATTATGACCGGCGTGAAAAATCTGTCATTATTTATTAGGGTATTAAATGGATTTTGTATTTTTTTGGTGTGAATAGATTTTTACCCAAAACTTGTTTTTAGAATGGCCATGACCTCAGCTTTAATAATGACGTATGTGAGCCCAGTGATGTCATTTCTTAGTCCACAACAATGTGTTACCATGGTGAATACTTGGTAATACTTGGTCTTTCACTGATGTCAATCAAACGTGACTGATGCAGTGAGATCCCACTGATGTCAGTAGAAATCTAACTGACATCAATGGGGTTTCCACTGACCCTTCGACTAGGGCGGCGTTGGGGTCGTCACTATGGTATAGTTGTTGTAGGTGCTCCTGTGGTAGTTGTTGGAGGTGCTACTGTGGTAGTTGTTGGAGGTGCTCCTTCGGTAGTTGTTGGAGGTGCTCCTGTGGTTGTTGTTGGAGGTGCTCCTGTGGTAGTTGTTGGAGGTGCTCCTGTGGTAGTTGTTGGAGGTGCTCCTGTGGTAGTTGTTGGAGTTGCTCCTGTGGTAGTTGTTGGAGGTGCTCCTGTGGTAGTTGTTGGAGGTGCTCCTGTGGTAGTTGTTGTAGGTGCTCCTTCGGTAGCTGTTGTAGGTGCTCCTGTGGTAGTGTTTGTAATGGGTTTACCAGCAATAAACGAACAGGGGTCGCCATTTGGATTTGCTGAAATGTACGCAGCATAGTCGCTAACATGTACTAAATGATATTGGTAGGGCAAGTATTGTATTTGCTGATTGGATTTTTGATAGGCGTTGTTAGTGTCTGGATTTGGTGCAGGGTATGTGAAGAAGTACAAGTTGGTATATGCACCAAGGTTATAGATGTACTCTCCGAATGCCAAGATGTTTGCAGATGTGTGTGGTGAACTCTCCGGCCCAGCAATGATAATGAGGACATCGTTCCTATTGAGTCCAAGTGTATTGATGCTATGGTAGAATGAGTTTGGGTAGTAGTAACAGCTTCCGGCGCAATTCTGCATTGGGATCGCGGAGGGGTAGTCGCTGATGATGACGATCCGGGTCGAGGATGGAACGCAGACGTCTGGGGGAGCGCTCGTAGCTCGTTCCAGGAAGAGGCATCCTGGAAAGAAATACTCATGTAGTAAAACTGTTTGGTTCACAAGGAGGTTGAAAACTTCCACTTACTGCCACCTAGCCCTACTAAGCCATATGTTGCGGCATAAAAGTAACCTCCAAATTAAAAATAAAATACAATTTTAACAATGTTAACTAATTTAAAAACAGAATTAAAAAAAAGCTTGGAGCATTGGGTGAAAAAGAGGAAGGAAGAATGGTCGGTGCAACTTCAATGCGCCAAGCTCAATCTTTTAGGTGTGGAAGTGCTTTGCTTGGCAGGCTTTTTACAAGTTTTTGCTTTTTTTGGGTTGAAATAAATGAAAAACTAAAGTGCGTCATTTCCATAAAGATCTTAAATTTCCAGAGCAAATATATATTTTGAGTGAATTATTTTAAGTTGGTAACACTGCTCCTATTAGCATGTCAGAGATCAACTGGAAGAAAGATTTGCATGTTGAAGTCGTTCAGTTTTCAGATCAAGCTGATATAAATAAGAGAACCGACGTGTATTATTTCAGATTGTATCAGGTTTTATCAAAATGTCAGAAGTGTTATTTTAGCACTTAAAATATTAACATTTTTAACTCAATTTAAACATAATGAAAAACCAAATAAAACCAAACTATAAAGACAGGAGCAAACAAAATTGACAAACAATCAAAATAAATCATCAAAATCTAAAATAAATTTAAAATGAAACGTAAAGGGCACGATTGGCATAGCATAGCACAGCACATGAATAGCGCGCTACAATATAGCACAAGAAAACGTCAAACCATGGACTTTTAACTCCTACGTCAAACCATGATTGAGACATGCATAAGAAATCCACATCTTCCTCTATATGAACCTTGAAACATCCACGACCTTCTAAATAATGTACTCAAGTAAGTGACACCTCATTATTTGTTCATTTTGTTTATTTGTGGCATCCTGCGTGAGAAAATGTTGCCATAGTAACCTACATAAAAGTATTGGGAATTAATAAATCTGACAGCGGCAATTCAAATCTCATTATTTAAAGTGATTACTTTAATAATAATACGCAATATTTATCAATACACACACATGTTCAAGTTAAATATTCATCTGATAAATATGATTTATAGCTATTATTTATAGCTTTGACACATTTCCCCAGGTGGGTAAAAATAAAAAGAAAACAAATCAAAATTATTATAAAAAACGACAGAAAAAGCATGAGGTACCTATCTTGATTTTTGATCTTGACTATTTGTATGTTATACAAAAAAAAATCCTTAATAATACCCCATCTACACGCTCACTTTAATAGAGTAGCTATGTACACTCTCCCAAATAATAAGCGGTACTTGGTACAAAACGTATTGGCTGCTGAGCCGGTTCCTTGACAATCAATCCTTGTTATTATCAATGAAATCAGAGCTACCTAAAAGAGTTAGATAATTCGTTAGCACTGACTTCATGGGATGATGCCATCAAACTTTAATCAGTCAATTCATTTTCTTTCGAGTACCGTTTATTATTTGGGGGAGTGTACCTACCTACAGTTATGAAAAAAATATAATAAAAAGAAATACTAATAGTCTCAAATAAAATAAGGATACATATAATATTAAAGATGATGATGATTACTTATTACTTATTAACTGAAAACATCTGTCCCCCAGTTAGATTTTAGTCAGCTGTGACGTCAGATAAGATTGGGTTGTGTAGGTACTCACCCAAACAGAAGAAATGCCAGAACTTCATGGTTCTCGTAGTTCAAGTAGGTATCTTCAGAGGTTCAGCAATAATTCAGCGACTGATTCCATTCTCTTTCTCTTCACCAACATCCACGCCACTTATATACCCACTACCCAGTGCTATTACATTACCCACACCTAAGCAAAATAATTAGTGCTCCATGTTCAAAATATCGTTATCATCGCTTTTACAGCCAAGTAGACTGATGCGATAGAGAAACGCGGGACCCGTAGCCTATACCAGAGCGTACGGATACGCCACCAAGGTAGCTAGAGACATTTGGTCCTGTTCGTGCTCCCGCACAGTCGGAAACGTTCAGATTTCTTCGTGCTTTGTCTCGTTGGAGGTGACGCAGTGAGTAGAAAGCATGGTAGTCTGTAACACAAAGGATGCCGCCGTCAATCATCATCAGTGTTGTTATCTAGATAACTTGCGTGCGCAACCCTCTTTTACTCGACTGAACGAGTTGCTTTTCAGCTCGAATGATAAGAATGTTGGTTTCATGCGAGGGTTGCGCACGCAGGTGCAAAGAGACATGGTGACAGCATCGTCACCGGTGGTATGACAGTTCGTAGAAGCATTCTCTACCTTCATTCCATTCTCCTCGGAGATCTCTAACCCTCATCAGTGCGTTGTGTCTAATGTCCGTCCGTCCGATCGGGTAGCTCAGTTGGTAGAGCTCTCGCCCGGCAAGTGAGAGCTGAGTGAGAGTCCCGGGTTCGGGCCCCGTTTCGGTCGGATATTTTTCACAACACACATCCCTTCATATCATCCTGACTCCATGGAAGTTTTCCAAAGAAACCAACTTCATAATGTCAATTTTGCCAGGTTTAAGAAGTGGCGTGAATCATGGTCAACTCCTTATTTTTCGGTAAAATTACCTTCTATTATCTAAATATCTCAGTAATAGAAAAAATAGTTAAATAATTAAATTAATAGTTAAAGTAACGAGCTCCTTAAAGTGGACCCAGGGCTCAGCTTTGGTGCTTCGAATTAGCTGTAATTCATACAAATTTCTGATGAAATAATAACTAAAAAAACAGCATAAAACCATGTATCTTACCGTATGTTCCAATTATTTGTTCTTAAATGAAGTTCAATTAAACTATACCAAAATAATTCATTTTTGTAGTGCAACATTGTCAGATTTATGGTAAATTTCTCACATTATGCACTTTTTCTTTCTTATTTGGCCGCGGTGACCCTATATTTTCAGACGGCAGGCTTATTCTAAAAATTATTACCTATCTTTAATTTGAGACTATATTTTCAATATTTTGACATTCCTCTGGCAGTTATAGGAACAATTTAAGACCAATATTACTGGACGATTTCAAGTCACCCTGTGTTATATCTTATGGGGGAAATGATCTTCAATCAAGAATATCTAATCTAGTGGAGCGGTCGCTCCACCCAGCCAAGTCGTACCGTACACTCACACTCGCTCAACATACCGTAAATGCCTAATAAACTGAGGAGCAGACCAGCCACTTTTACTGTAAGCAACAACATGGCATTTTCGGCCTACTGGATCTTAAAATTGGAAAATCTCACATTGTTGCAAAATATCTTAATTTCGAGCTATGGCCCACCCCACCCCATATACCAAATTTGGGAACAACAGGTTATGCCATTTGCGAGCTGCCATTTGACACAGCCTAAACGGCTGAGCCGATCGATCTGAAATTTTTACCACATATGCACTTTTGGCGTCTGATATGGTCTGATGATACCTTGCCCTTACGCATTTTTTGTGCCGCCATTTTGAAACCGGAAGTGACGTCATATCTTAAAAACGGATGGAGCTATTGGGACGAAACTAGCGCCAAACGATTCGGATGGTCTTCTTAATGAAATATCAATAGTCTAAATAGAAATGTACTTTTACCGAAACCGGAAATGACGTCATAAAAATGTCAAATCTGACTAAAATCATTTTTTATAACAATATCTACATATTCAGAAGGCTTATAATGTTACGTAACATTTTATAGCCACAAATTTTAGGTGGCAGTGAAGTCAGCCGCCATTTTGAAAACAGGAAGTGATGCCATAACTCGAGATCGGCTGGACCAATTGGAACGAAACTTGCGCTATACTTTATAACATATCATTTATGGCATATACCTACGTAGTAACAAGCACAACTTTCTTAGCAACAAAATCAAAAAGGGGTATTTTTTTAAGGAATTATAGTCTTCGGTGCCACAATATATGATACTTAAGTTGTAAGAATAAACTAAAAAAAGAAATGATATCCCCATAAAAAACACTCCGTGTAAAAATACCAGCCAAGTCTCTTCAACTTAAAAAAAATATAAGAAATCTAAAAATTCAGCACTGAAAAGTAGTGATATCAAAAAATTGGCCAAGTCAAAACTTTTCAAAAATTACTTGGCGCATCGTTTTTCTAGGGGATTATATATATTATATATAGATTATATATTATATTATTATTATATCATATGTATATCATATCATATATCATATGTATATCATAATATATTATCTATATTATAGATTAGATTATTATATATAGATTATATATATTTTATGCATAGATGAGTATATTTGATTACCGACCTACTTCTTTACTATTTATATGCAGGATGCGCCAAGTAATTTTTGAAAAGTTTTGACTTGGCCAATTTTTTGATATCACTACTTTTCAGTGCTGAATTTTTAGATTTCTACTATTTTTTTTTAAGTTGAAGAGACTTGGCTGGTATTTTTACACGGAGTGTTTTTTATGGTTATATCATATGGTAAGGGGCAAATATTTTTTGCTAGTTGTATGTAATATGGTTTCACTAATCTTTGGTATGAATTACAACAAATTCTCATTCCTATGCCGTAACCCTAGAAACCCCTTAACGATTTGAATAGCTTGATTACCATCAAAGAACATATAATCATTAATCAGTTTTCTAAATAAATCTCTCCGGCAGAAAAAAAATAAATGATCAAAATGTGAAAGTTTTCCCGCGTCTCCCATCTGAGCCTATGTTAAAATCTCCAACTTCTTCAAACACATTTAATTTAAAATTTAAGCCGGTGAGGTACTAATATTAAGGTCTCTTATGGTAGACAATACTATAAGGAACAGATAAAGTTCGTTCACGATTAGAATAGCTAGCAAGGCCGTGTATATACTACTGTAGTCAAACGAAAAATTGTATTCCTACACATGATTATATCAATATAATAATCCAAAAATATGTATAATCCCTACAAACACTGGGAGGTCCCTGGACGCGTCCTAGGCCGTCCCAGATGGGCGTACGGGCCTGCCCAGGGACCTCCCGTCTTATGGGTGATTAGCATGGAGTGAGACTCCCGGGGCCTGCCACTGGGAATAAGCCCGGGCGGCGGCCTGGGCCGTCCCATGACGCCCGCGCGGGAGGTATGGGCCGTCCCTGGACCCTCCCGGGCGGCCCGCGCGGGAGGCATAGGCCGGCCCTGGCCCCCGCCCGGGCGGCCCGCGCGGGAGCAGCTGCTCGCTCTGTAGCCCCCTCCCCCTACGCACATTCCATAACGGTCACGTGCTAGCTTGCTAGGTACACTCTCATTCAAAATGCAGTACCTACAAAACGTGCCTCTGATCCAGACACGTGCATATAGGCACTAATTTTGAATGCGAATGTACCTGGAAAAAATACGTTTCATTAAGACATAATTAATTGCAAACGTGAGTGACACGAGAAACGGGATTTTTTCACAATTTCGGAGAGTGGGCGTTGCCATACGAAAAAAATAATCCAGGTATTTTCTTCCAGGGTCAATGTATTAGTTCACAGTTCACGGAATATTTCACAACAGTTGTAATTTGTTATGTCAACTAGAAGAACAGTAGGTACCTACTCAAACACATTAGAAATGCATTTAAATGGTCAAATATTAATAAAAAAAAAAATAGCCGGTATATTATAAAGTTAATCAGTGGTTATTGGAAGTTATTTTATCTCGCCATGTTTCCCTATTGTTTGAAAGCTGTTCCACTGACCTGACACATTACCTAAGGTACCTCCTATTTTTTTTTTTTTTAACGCATTTTTATTTGGAGGAAATATTTTGGGATCATTTGAAATCCTCAACTTGACTGTCACATAATGGGGAAGTCTCGTGAAATTCAGATTTCAGAATAATAGACCATTATTTTATGAAAGTTGATTATGTTGCTGAACACAGATGTGATTTTATTTTTGCTGTGGGATGAATAGTTTTCAAGGAATGAATTAACAAAGTTTGATTACTTTTAACAGGAAAATTTACAGAAAATTGACAGATGATCCACAATGGTAACACATTAGTGTAAGTGGATTCTTGTAATACGTCGTTTTTCCCGCCAAAAGTCCCATTATAATTGAATTTCATTTGCATGAATTAATTTTTAACATTTCGCGGGTGACAAATGTCAGTAATTATTTGCGTTGATATTTAAAAACTTACTGGAACAAAATTTCTAGAGACTTAAGTATTACAGGTACCTTATTCATAAAAAAATGAAGAAGGATAAAAAGATCCATAATTTTTGTTTATGAATCGGTTGTTGGATTTTGAAATTAGCAATTATTTTTTGATAATCTCTTACAGGACGATTGAATCGTTTCAATAATAATTTTTTCACGTACTATTCCCTACTTACTTAGGTACTATATTGTTTTGATAAATTACAAAAAATAAAATGCTACACATAGGAGATTCACTGCAATTGAATTTTAGGAATAATAAAGAGCAGGAAAACACACGAAAATTAAAAAAAAAAAACAGTTTCATATAATATAAACGTATATTATTGTAAAAGATTAAACTACCACATCACTTAAAATTTTTAAATGTCCTTCAACCTTCACACGTCACATAGTATCAAAACATTCTGAGGTAGGTACTACCTGGCAGTGAGTCTGGCACGCTGTCTCTTTATCGACAAGACACAATTCGGATTTTACTTCACTCACGGATATGTTGGCACAATTTTTCATCTTCAGTTTTTCAAGAAAATGAATGCACTTGAATACGTATTTCTTTCATCTGAAAAAATAAAATTGCAAAGTATTTAGGTAATGTACCTTGTACTAATAATGTTCGCAAGATATTTGCAATTATTTATTATTGTAGGTACAGATTCTAACCTAAACAAGATTTATACAAGATCTTGAAAAGTTTAGCAAGATCATGCAGCGTATTGTTAGAAGTGTTTTTTATTTTTTGTGTAAATTTTTATTCGGTCAGACCAATGAAAGTCCAACATTTACAAGATCTTGTTATCAGTAAGATCTTGTTAATTTTGTCAATATTTAACACTATTATTATGCTATGCTCAAAAGAATTTGCCGATTTAATGGCCAGATACTGGATTCCATCCATAAATTATTAGCACACGGTCTTGTGGTGTCGAGGACTGACATCCGCAATCTATGTGGATGCAACTTCTTTTGAGCATGAGGCTGCCTAGCAAATAGTTTCTACCTACTACACAAGAACTATTTATGTAAATAACTGCAATAGCAGATAGCTGCAAATAACAGTCTTTACAAAAATTTTAAAAATTGAATTTTTGGCACAGAGTGATCCCTAAAAAAAGAAAGATAGATTCAATGAAGAATTTGTAAATTGATAGGATAAACTTCTTGGCAATGAATAATACAAAAATCACTTTTGTGTTGTGTGACCTGCCACAATAATCACTTGAGGTAAAATTATTACCATTAGGTAGTACACTATTTATTTAAAACCCCAATAAAAATTTGAAACATTCTATATTGCATAAATGTGATTTATAGGTAAGGTTAGAGGAAATACTACACATATAAAATACTAAAATGTGGCTTACCATCAGAGAGTTCTGAATCATTACATCTGTAGGGTAGGGTTAATCCATTAACTCGATGAAGTCCCAAGTCCTGTGCATCTTCAGAATTCTCGCTAATTTGCCAAGAAGTAAATTTACTTTTTAATTGAAGTAGGTAGGCAATTAAATCGACTCTAGAATAAGAGCAGGGCAAGTTCACGGTGAATCTGTAGAACCTACAAAAAGTAAGGTGAAAGTTAGCAACTCAAATTAATTTCCTCTCAGCCATTCCGTGTTACGGGTGTACGGGTGTAAGATGCTATGTTCAGCATCTTATTCATCAAAATAAAAATAGTTAGGATCATTGTGCAGCCTTCTAAATTTTTTATGTAATTTACATGGTTCGACACAAAATTTAAATTTAAATGCGGTCCCACAATTTTACTGATAACAAAATAACTATTCAAACTTAGCACAAAACTGATTACATATTTGGAATCAGCAAGAAAATACCATGAATATAATATAAAAACATGCTGATTTATTTACATTTAATAATTCAGCAGTCATATGTATTATGTGGCATATGTCTGCATTCGCATGGAATGGCTGCTCTCTTACCACCGGCGCGTTAGAGGAAATTCAAAAGTGCGGTTTATTTTTTTGGATGACAACATTTAATCTCAAAAATTTTACTACGTATTTGAATGAAGCGGGACCACCATTCAATGTATGTATCTACTACCTCCGACAAGAATGTAATTTCCATGCAACATAATTTTTACTTTCGGATCACAACAAAAATGTTTGTTATTGGCCTTGTAAGGTACCTACATAAACAAAAATAATTGCTGTATATCTAAAATCCTTGATAAAGTTAAATAATTAAATATAATGAAAATATTTACCACTCTGCTCGGTTCGGTTCTTAATGTTTCGGCTCGGTTTGACGATACAGCTTGGTTCGCTCGCAGGACGAATACGCGCTTTGTTTCTGGAGTTCAATATCTTAATAGCCTATTTTCTTCCAGAGTAGATTCACCTTTAACAAGTAACATTATTAAAACTGCAGTAGGTGCCTTGGTAGGTATGTGGGATGGTTATTGGTTAATGTAGGGTGAAAATATTCCCAAAATAGGCGGAGGTACGTACTAGGTACCTACAGGTACTAGGGTTCCTACTGACTACTACCACTGATATGTATAGACTACCACGCCAAGCAAACTGTTTACCTACTTTATTTATTTTATAAATACCTAAACTACCTAGTTACCTAGGTCCTACCTAGTTGGAAATTTTACTTTGCATAAATTGCTACATTTCAAAAATGTACATGTGAGGTTAATGTTTACTGAACATTGGTCACACTACCTATTGGTTTATTAGTATCCCCAGCATACAAAACTAAAGTAACAACGATTAATGCCTGGATACTTATGTAGTTGTGATGAAGACTCACCTTCAATGGGTTGTATGGCTCTGTGATGAAAATCCAAACAAAAGAGGCACAACAAAACTGTAATTATTTCACGATTTGTGTCACATTAAATGGTTTGAACTGAGACAAACTATTCAGCAGTGAACACGCATTCACGGACACAGATAATAATTGAAATCACATTCAAAATCACTCAAAAGGACGTAAACTACACACTCATGACACTCTGTAAAATATCAACAAACGTCAAACGCCGCGTTTGAAATGAAGAAGGGAGAACGGAAACAAGTTGATTCACGAAGATGGCCGACTGCCGAGTTCATAAAAGAAACTTTACTAATAACGTTTAAAATGGTATGAATACTTTGCTTTGGAATTGTAAACATATTTATTCTTAAATCAATATATCCATGTGAAATGAAGATGTAATTATTATAGAAATGAAGTTATAAATATGAAAAAAATAAGTCATTAGAGCAGCTCAAATTCAAACAGTCGTAGCGCCCGCGCGGGCCGTCCCTAGCCATTCCCGGGCGGGACCAAGACGGGACATTCCTAGAAATTTTACAGCCAGATAAAACGGATCGGTTGGGCTCCGTTGGGCAGGCCCAGGGCATGCCCTAGTAGTTCCCGCCCGGGACGTCCCACTTGGGCGCTAGATGGGCAGAAGCCCGGGCCGCCCAGTGTTTGTAGGGAATACGACTGTAGATAAAAATAAATCAATTTTATTGAATTTTTTAAATATTTTCTACTATTAAAAATTGTGTATTTCACTTAATTGATGCAATTTCAATAATACAAATAAGAAAGTCTTGCCATTGACAGAGCAGTGTTCATGCGAACAACCAATGAACGACGTGATAGTATCAACACGGCCTTGCTATTCTAATCGTGAACGAACTTTACTAGAATGATTCTCAAAGATTTCTATCGGAGATGGATGCCCTAATGAAGGTTCATCCTTAAGAAAATAAAAGTTAATAAATAAGCAGACTTGGGTAGTAACGTAACGAAAGTAACGCGTTACTGTAACGAAATTACTTTTTTGGGTAACGAGACAGTAATTACATTACATTTTTATCCAAGTAATAAGTAATATAATCTCACTACTTTTATCAGAGTAATTTGACGTTTGTAACGCGTTACCGTGAGACTCGCCCACATTTTCCCCTTTGTATGTAAGTTTCAAAAATATGGACAGATGACAACACTCAGCAGGCTTATTTTTTTAATTTCCACGACGCAAGTCACACAAAGTACAAAATAATGGTAATAAATTGTCAAACGGAAACGGCTTAAATTACTTCGCTCTTATTGTGACTTCTCAAACACTCTTATTTTGTATCCCCTTCCAATAATTTTCGCTTTGGTTAAAATTTCAGGAAAAAGTAATTTTTGAGAGTAATTTCACTACTTTTTTTCTTAAAAAGTAAAGTAATTTCATTACATTTCTGAAGTAGTAATTTACCAGTAATTTTATTACATTTTTTTCCAAGTAATAAGTAATATAATCTCACTACTTTTAAAAAGTAATTTACCCAAGTCTGTAAATAAGGAAATTGACAAAACTATGTAGATGACCGGATATTGGCAGCTTTCTGCAGAAATGAGCCAACTCACATTTATTAAGTTGCAAACAATACCAATTGATTCTATTGGGCTCAAGTGCCAACTACATAGGTACCTACTGTGTTGCCCACTTTAACAAGTCTTGATACTATAAACTAATAAGCCTATCGATTTAAATTAAAAGATTTAATTTCAAATTCATTAAATTAAGAGACTGAAGTGGGCAATACCAAACTAATAATGTAAAATTTCTCATATTAAGGTATGTTGTATCTCATTTAAAAGCCGGCACCGCGACAATATCTTGACTGAGGAAACTGAAGTAGAAAGGTTGAACAAAATAACAAGACCTCTGATTCACAAGTGTACAAAACATTTCTTGGAACATGTTGTTATTTAGTGTTACAAACAATGCTTGAAACATACAAACACAGTGATGTATTAAACTCCACACACACGCAACACACGTCTTTGTGGGTGCAGAGGCAGCGAGTAACAACTTTCCGTGCCGCTTGGATCCAGCTCGGAGCAGGGACTGGCTGCCGGTAGTATTTACAAACTCAACTTTTGAGGTAGGTCAAGAGAGGTCAGGATATATAGGTGGATTCACACGGCCGTTCCAAACTTCCCAAGTTTGCCGAAGTTCCGAATCGCCGTTCCAAAAACTCCTGTGTAAACTATGAAAAGATTCGAACTGCGAAGATAGAGTTCCAAACTTTCATAGTTCACACGGGAGTTTTTGGAACGGCGATTCGGAACTTCGGCAAACTTGGGAAGTTTGGAACGGCCGTGTGAATCCACCTTAAAATTTTATACCATTGAGGTGCGATTAAATCGTATTCAATTGTCATGAATTTTATGTAGAGACATATTTTTAGGGTTGGGACTTGACATCGATTTTTCGATTTGACATCGATGTCGAATGATATTTTGAGTTTCGATTCGACATCGATTTGAATTGTTTAATCAAATAATCGTTTGACATCGTTTAAAAAATTCCGAGAATCAGCGCGCAGTATTGTAGAGCTGGCAACAGTGCAACGCGCCTCTCAAGATCAGCTGAGTGGCCTGCTTCCGCCCTTCCTGCATACCGCGTGTGCAGTTGAGGGTGGGTTGGTCAGTTGTCTCTTGCCATTCAGCGCGTGTTGTTTTTATTCTCTCGTGAAAGAATGTTTCCACGCAAAAAAATAATAATCCCGCCGTGGAGACGAAGTGAATTGTGGAAAGCGTTCGAGTTTGACGTGAACATTACGGGCAACATTGCTAAAGGATGTTGAATGCAGACAATGTTACCTATGCTTCACGGGATATATTCCGGCAACAAGTCTAATAAAACCATGAATTTGCAACTGGATTTGCAACGAAATTTTTTCATTAATTGTTCCCTTTTACATAAATAAATGCTTGTACGTTATTTGAAATGAAAAAGTTATTTATTTCAATCATTTCCTCGTCATTTGTTGCCGCGAGGGGGGTGTGAGAGGGACATCTCTAGCGCTGGAACATGGCCTTGGGCAGACGCAATTGCAGTGTTGCCACATTTCGCCGTAATTATTTCGATGTGGCCCATTATTACGATGTCAAAATTATTTCGATGTCGAAATTATTTCGATGTCGAAATTATTTCGATTTGATGTCGAAATCTTCAGTTTGACATCGATTTAGCAAATCAAATCGAATCCCAACCCTACATATTTTACAAATCAAAATCTGCTGTTTGCACCAGAAAAGGGGAATACATAAGCTATAAAAAGGCTTCATTGCTTTAACAACACCCGAGTTGACAGAATACACAAATTTCTAAAGATACTTCAAAGTTTACTTTGACAATTTAATGCACATTTAAGCAAAGAAATGGAACTCTTTATGTAGATTCTATACCCCTTTTCTCTTTGTACCGATAACACTCTCCAAAATAACAAAAAACTGTACCCAATTTTAAAGTCTCATTTGTGACGTCTTTAAATTAAAAAATTGTCCTGCTTTGGTTTAGATTGTATAAAATTTTAGAATAATTTCCAAAAAAGCGCAGTCCCATAGCTCGTCAATCTGTGACAATGCAGTTACTTTACAGTTTATATGATAGCAATACAGGCATCCAGAATTAGTACAGTACAAATATAGCATCATCCAATATTATAATAATAGTATATCATTGATAATTATATACCTCTTGTCTAATAGTTGTGTGTACTTTATGTTACACTATATGGCAAATTAGAGAATAAATAATAATGTGTTATGACTAGAAATCATTTTCATTTCCTTTGATTCTTTTTATGACAACATAGAATGGAACACAAAAACAACAATTGACTTAATAATTTAAATAAATTACATTACACTATTTAGTATGTACTTGAACCTAAGTGGTCATAATGAAAAGTAAAAGGTACAGAAAATATGTACGTATGCATGAAGTTACGTTTCAAAAATATTGCACCCTTTTGAAATCAACAGAAATGCCAGTAATTCCGCGGTTGGGCCTCTCTATATTAGAGAGGCCAACTATTAGGCCTCTCGATAACCTACTTCCTCCTCATAACATTTTCTTTTTAACATGAGTTTAGGTCCAAGTACATATTCCTAAATCTAGTTTCAACCATTAGTTAGGAAATTGTTTACATACAAATCGATTCTTCTCCATTTCATTTTCATATCGTACTTCCACTCCAACAATTTGATTTAAACCACAATTCAATCTTTTATATTTGGGGATCGAACATTAAGTCAATATACATCGATTTCATCATTCAACAGTTTTCAAAATTACAGTACGAAGAGAGATTTGAGTCTTTGCATACCTGTTCAATAATCTTAACAGTTTAATAAATTAATTTAATAATATCAATTCTATGAATAAAAAAAAAGGGTTGGAAGAAGTCAAATTCAAACATTCATTTCATATTAATTAGACACTAATCTGATTTATCACCGCAACAAACTTTTAATTGGAATATCAAATCACTAAGATCATCATAAAAAATTGCTACGAGACAAAAGGTTTTAAATTGTGGGTGCATAAATTGAGCAAATTTTGCAATACTTTTATCACCTACTAGAGTTCAAATATTAGTAGCTTAAAATAGCAATTCGAAACGTCAAACACATTTTAGAGAAAAACTATTTTTTCAGATCGAATTCAACTGGAAAATTGATTAAATCATTTCACTTTCCACTTTTCAGGATTAGATATTGATAAACAATGAAAGTTTAGAGAACATAAAATGAACAGGTATACCCATACAGACCACAAAGACATCCCCGGAATTAAGCTCTGATTCGTGTCGAATCCGTCGCTCCGAAACCCGGCACGATTTCGACCGCGACGCAATAATCGGAATGTGTGCGAAAAATACGAACGTGCGTCGAAGCCTAACTAACGTCATCTACTTAATGGATGGACGGTTGAGCTGGAAACCGGTTCTCGCAGCCCGGTTAGCCACCAAGACTCTTGCGCATGTACGCGTGATGCGAGTCGCGTCCTGCGTTACATGCGTACGTAGCCGAACCCACTTGCACTCGAGACTTGCGAGAAATTCGAAACCAAATACAAAAATATACGTCAATTGAATGATGCATCCAGAAGAAATTAGAATGAAGAAAAGCCTGATGAATGGAAAGTTTCATAAGAATAAGAAATTTAAACCTATTCAATAATTGTTGAGATTTAATTTCAATTTGCCAACTCAATAAAGCCAAATTAACATTTTTGTGACTATTCTGTGTCAAGAATTTCCCCTAATTTCCCGATGGATGCAATCAAATGAAATTACCGCACAAACGGCCTTCCCAAAAAATCAACAACATCGAGAAACAAAAATCTTTATATACGATCCACAAACAGGATTCGGAAGCGTCGCAACCTGAAATAAAAACCCGTCGAAATGCTCATTGGAAAAATAGACGTTGTAAAGTGTGGCTAGCAGCTGGCTGGCTAGCTGATCTTGTGCCGCTTGGCCGGCGTTAGGTTCTCTTCGCTCAGCGGCGACATCTTGGCTCCATTGCATTGCTGGCCGGCGTAGCCGAGGCAGAGGTCGTCAGAGAGCTCCGAGCCGCCGCACGAGTACTTCTGTGAACACGAGCGGGACGTTAGCAGAGAGACCAACGGGAATTTGTTTAACCACATATCATTTCACTGCCAGCAGGATGGCACCGACATGACTTCATTACAAATAAAATAGAGTTGGTAGTCGGAGAATTTCCTGAAATTTTCTAGTTATCTTTTTAGTATTAAATTAGGCAATTATTACCAGGAATTATTCTTCATTTGGGAACAAATTAAACTTTCCACAAAACTTCAGCTTAAAAACTATAAATTTTTAAATGAATCAATAACAATTTTATACCTACTCAAAATATCGAACGTAATGTTAACATCAGCAGAGTCAGAAATGTAAACAATATATTCTTATTTTATTTCAAATACAGTAGAACCTTTTAGTACGTTTCTCAATAATACGTTTTCTCCTTAGTACGTTTTTTTAAAAAGGTCCATTCCCCATAAGAAGTAAGAACTAAGAACACATGTTAAATTGTTTCATTAGTACGTTTTTCACTTTAATACGTTTTATCTTCAGTGCCTTGAAAAACGTACCTACTAAAGAGATTCCACTGTAATTGTGATTTTAAGCGGTTTTGAACTGCACACCAATGTCAATCAGCTATCTTTTTACTAGTAATAAAAGCTGTGTTACAATCAACAAGACTCGACTTGGACTGACTCGTGAATGGTGGAAGCTATTCTACGCGGTCTCACCTCGCCCATGACTGCGATGGGCGTCTCGCCGGTCTCCAGCGCCACCTGGTGCTCGATCAGGTAGAACATGTACTCGTCGTACAGCAGCCGGATCAGGTGGAACGAGCCGAAGCTCGCCGCGCTGCGCAGGGTCAGGTCTCGGATCACCATCGAACTGTCAACACGCGGACAGAGATAGAACATTTCAGCGGATTCTTTGCCGCTTGTGGGAAGACTCAGAAGTGGCAAGTAGTACGTAAGTCTTTGGTTCTATTCTCATTAGTATCTCAATCATACTGCAGTTTATAAGTCAAGTTTAATGAAGGAAATTAATTATCATATGAAGTAGGGCTGAAAATTTATTATGTACACACCCAAAAAAAGATAAAACGGTAAAAAAGCATCATCCGATGAAGTCTATGCTATCTCGTCATCTACCTCTAGTAGGTGAGCTCTGATTTAAGTGAAATAATAAGGATTGATTGTAACAGTTTTGATCAAATACTATTTTATGATTTTGTTGAGTGTATGTATTCTCTTTCAAAATGACAGATGTCACAATTTTATTAAGTTTGGAAGAATGCAGAGAATGGTGTTTGAGCTCGCCCGAAAAATCCATCAAATGGACTTCAATTAGGTAATTGTAATATTTAGCCGAGAACGAGATATTCTGTTATTTTTGAAGATCAAATCCGTCTGTCTGGTGCAAAACAACAGTAGGTACATCTCATTTAATCATTCATCGGCACAATCTTGTGACCGTTGGGCTGCGTATTGTACCTGTAGAAGGACCACTTGAGCAGGAACTGGCGTGCGGCGCGAGCGTAGTTGGGCTTGCCCTCGTAGGGCTTCAGCACCTGCTGCACGACGCCCTTGAGCCAGACGGCCCACTGCTCCAGCGAGTTCTGCCGCTGCAGCGTCGCCTTGAAGTCGTTCTCCAGCCGCTGCACCACCTGGTCGTCGCACTGGCACACCCACGAAGCCTGCGACCAAGCAGTGCATTAATAGGCGTGTCGTTTCACAGGTGTTTGAAAACTTATATTGATTTAATGTTGATGTTATAAGAGAATACCATTACAATGCCATAATAAAAATTAAAATAATTGTCAACTTGTCGATAATTCTGTTCTATAGTTCGTTTTTCCTATGTATGAACTCTCTACAGACTGAGACACCGTCAGTTGTTCTGTTAGGCCGAGAAAGACAACATTGCAAGGTGAGCGCGCAATGAAGTCTTTCTCGACCTAGCAGAACAACTGACTGCGGCTCCATCTGGTGAGAGTTCAAATAATAATAATCCATCCCTGGTTCCAATTTAATGGGTCAGGGGGTGGGTATTCCCACCAACACTAGGGCCGCAGGACTCCTGGAAACCGGCTGGCCACGCCTGGCGTTTCCTCCTCTTCTTCTTCCACTTCTAATTGTTCCACAAATTCCTTCCACCATGTTCTGTCCTCCCACTGTCTCTCAGCCTCCAACTCACTCCACCTTCCTCCTCTCTCCAACACATCCTCCTTGATCAGTCCAATCCACCTGTCTCTTGGTCGCCCCACTCTCCGAGTTCCCCCTGTAGCCGCTTCAAACACTCGCCTTGGCACTCTATCGGTTCCCATCCTCTTCATGTGGCCGAACCACCTAAGCCTCTCTCTTCCCAGCTTGAACACCAATCTTTCAACCCCAAGCTCTTTTCTTATCTTCCTACTTTGGATCCTATCCATTCTTGTCACCCCCTTCACACTCCTCAAAAACTTCATCTCAGCTGCCTGTAGCTGATTCATTTCCTTTCCACCTGCTGACCACGTCACTGCCCCATATGTTAGAATTGGCAGGAAATACATCTTGTACATAATGATCTTGCAGACTTGTGGAAACTTCTCATTCCACAGCAACTTCGTCACTGCTTGATAAAATGCCTCTGCTTTCCTTCTTCTTTCTTGTATTTTTCTGTCTACTTTAGCCTTGTTGGTGAGCAGGCTACCCAGATACTTAAACTCTTCCACCTCCTTCAACCATCCCTCTCCAAGCTTGATCCTAGCATGACCGTGTTTAAGCTTCTTTCTTTCCATTGTCATTACTTCACTCTTCTCTTCGCTTATTCTCAAACCCATCTTCTCTGTCTCTTCACTCCACTTATCAATCTTTAACTGCACTTCCTCCCTAGTTCCTCCCCACACCACCACATCATCCGCATAAATCAACGTTTGAGTATCGATCCCCTCATTCGGCTCTGCTTTCTTCAACAACTCGTCCATTACTATGATGAACAGTGTTGGTGACAACACACTCCCTTGCCGAAGCCCTTCACTAATACTAAACCATTCCGATCTCCCCACTCCCGACTGCACACAACTCACACTGTTCTGATACATACATTTGATCCGCTCAACCAAGTCCTTGCCTATTCCTCTCTTCACCAAACACTCCCAAACTATTTGCCTTCTCCAAGTCCAAGAAAGCCATATGCATTTCCTGCCCCCTCTCCCACTGCTGCTCCATCATCTGTCGCACTGTGAAAATTGCGTCTATTGTCGATCGCCCTCTCCGAAATCCATACTGTTCTTCTCGCAACCCCTCTTCAACATAATTCTTCAATCTCCGTTCCACTATCTTCTCAAACAACTTCGCACACTGACAGAGTAAGGTCACACCCCGGTAATTATTACATTTCCTTCGATCTCCTTTCTTAAAAAGGGGAACAATAATCCCCTTTTCCCAATCAACTGGAATTCTCTTCTGTTCCCATGCTGCTCGGATCACTCTACAAAGCCATCTTCTACCATCCTCCCCTGCAGCTTTTACCATTTCTATGGTAACCTCATCAATACCAGGCGCACGACCATTCTTCATTTCCCGCATGGCTCTAGTTACTTCTGCATCACAAAGATCTTCCTCCATCTCACTGTCTTCCATTTCACTTCCAATCTGCAGCTCTTCTTCACCCATTGATACATTAAGATCCTTTTTTACATTTAAAAGATTCTCAAAATACTTCCCCCACATCTGGTTTATCTTCATTACATCACTTATCAGATCACCCTTGTCATTCTTCATGCTCTTTAGATCGTCTCGAGTTCCCCTTTTTTCCTTGACTAGTCCATAGATCATCTTTTTGTTGCCATTAAAATCTTCCACCAACTTGTCTGCTAACTCCTCCATTGATTTGTCCTTCTCTTCTTCTACAATGCATGCCACATTTCTTCTGCATATTCTGTACTGATGTTTACTTTCTAACGATCTGTCTAATTCGTACTTCTGCCATGCTAGTCTTTTCTCCTTCACAGCAACTTTTACTCTGTTGTTCCACCATCTTGTCTCCTTCTCCTTCCTTCTTCCACCTGCTCTTCCACACAATTGTTCAGCCCCAGCTACTATAGCATTCTTGAACTCCTGCCATTCTTCTTCCACATCCCTCAACTCTCCAACAGGCACTCTGTTCTTGATCTTATTTCTGAATTCGTTCTTCACCGCGGGGTCCTGTAGTTTCCATCCTTTGATTCTCTTATGTGAGACAGTCACTACTGGTTTCTGCACATCGATCCTGAGCGTGCACTCGAGCAGTCGATGGTCACTGTCGAGTGAAACGGCTGGGCATACCTTGATGTCTATGATGCTCTGCCTCAAGCTGTCCCCCACACAGATGTAATCTATCACGGACTCCGATCTGTCCTCACCGTAGCCGTATCTTGTTATACAATGGCTTCTTCTCTTCTGAAACCAGCTGTTGCCTATTTTCAGTTGATTTCTTGTACACATATCCAGCAGCCTCTCCCCATCTCTGTTTCTCTCGTCTACCCCATACTTCCCCAGCACCTCCTCATAGCCCTTTCTGTCACTCCCTACCTTCGCATTAAAGTCTCCCATCACAATTAATTCATACTTTGATCTCTCCAATACCTTTTCTATTTCCTCACTAAAACTCTCTTTCTCTTCCACTGCTCGACCTGCCTGTGGTGCGTACACCTGCACAACCTCCACTGTCATCTTGTCACTTGCCTTCAATATCAGTGACATCAACCTGTCGCTGTGACACTTCACATCCACCACAAAGTCACTAACCTTCGGACTCACTACTACCGCCACTCCATTCCTTCCCTCCAAGCCACCAGACCACCACAGCTTAAAGCCATTTCTCAAGTCCTTCGAACCACTTCCTTTCCACTTTGCTTCACTTAGCCCTAGAAACAATAACTTCCTTTCAACCATCACATCTATCATTTCTTCTACCTTTCCATTCAATGAAACAATGTTCAGCGTACCAAATGTAAATTCAATTCTACTTCCTATTTGTCTTTCTTTCCTGGTTCTTCTCTTTGCTCTGTTAGATCCTGCTTCCGGGGCTGTTTCCTGAACTACGTTACTCGTCTCCACACTGTGCGGCTCCAAAAACCCTGATGACTCCTCTCACTTGTTCTCTCTTCTATTACATTTCGTAATCCTTCACCAATTGATCGATGCCAGTCCCATTTCCCCAACAACCCCCTTTGCATTCCCCTCAAGCTAATGTTCCACACACCTTGTTCCTTACACACGGCTCTGACACAATTATTCAACTCTCTGGGACCACTCCCTTTCCCCGTCAGCATGCTAGCCATGTAAACTTTGCATGACACTCCAAATCTGCTCTTCACTGCCTTCAGTAACTCCCTCACATCATCCATAATGTCATTCCTACTCCTTCCCTCAAGCAAGTCCCGAGTGCCAACAAACAACGTAACCGTCACTGGTTCTTCTCTAATGCAGTAGTTTTCCATCTCACTAGACAGCTTCTGGATGCGAATTCCAGGCAGCTGATGCGCCCGAAAACCTGCCTGATCAGCGCAGAACCCAACCCCCATACTGCCACTGATGTCCCCTAACAAGAGGTGGCACTCAGTCCCGCCGTTGCTCCGGCCGCCCGACTCTCTGCCGTCATTGCTGGGCCCACTCGGGTTGCTGCTGCCCTAGTCACTCAGTGCAATGTTCGGTTCACTCAGGTCGCTGCTGCCCACGTCACTCGGTGCGATGTTCGGCCCACTCAGGTCGCTGCTGCCCTGGTCACTCGGTGCGATGTTCGGTTCACTCAGGTCGCTGCTGCCCACGTCACTCGGTGCGATGTTTGGCCCACTCAGGTCGCTGCTGCCCTGGTCACTCGGTGCGATGTTCGGTTCACTCAGGTCGCTGCTGCCCTGGTCACTCGGTGCGATGTTCGGTTCACTCAGGTCGCTGCTGCCCACGTCACTCGGTGCGATGTTTGGCCCACTCAGGTCGCTGCTGCCCTGGTCACTCGGTGCAATGTTCGGTTCACTCAGGTCGCTGCTGCCCACGTCACTCGGTGCGATGTTCGGCCCACTCAGGTCACTGCTGCCCTGGTCACTCGGTGCGATGTTCGGTTCACTCAGGTCGCTGCTGCCCTGGTCACTCGGTGCGATGTTCGGTTCACTCAGGTCGGTGCTGCCCTGGTCACTCGGTGCGATGTTCGGATCACTCAGGTCGGTGCTGCCCTGGTCACTCGGTGCGATGTTCGGTTCACTCAGGTCGGTGCTGCCCTGGTCACTCGGTGCGATGTTCGGCCCACTCAGGTCACTGCTGCCCACGTCACTCGGAGCGATGTTCGGCCCACTCAGGTCACTGCTGCCCACGTCACTCGGTGCGATGTTCGGCCCACTCAGGTCGCTGCTGCCCACGTCACTCGGTGCGATGTTCGGCCCACTCAGGTCGCTGCTGCCCTGGTCTGACTGACTTGACCGAACTTCTTCTAGTTGTTTCTCCATCTCTTGCAGCCTACCTTCCATCCACATGAACGTTGCTACTATTCCCTTGACGACTTCTGACTTCAATACTCGATGCCTATTTTGTTTCATCTTCTTCTTCATTCCACCCTGTTCTTCATACTTTATTTGTTCAAGTATCCACTTAACAAGTTTCTCTGTTTTTCCCACAGTCTTGTGCCTCCTCTGTTTAACAAACACTTTATCTCCTCCAATGTTTTCATCAACCCTAACCTTACTTTTACACCCCTCACAGGTCCATGTACTTTCACTGCCTGCTTTATAGTTCTTGCTGGCCAGCCCAGCACATGAAAAATGGTTCCATTTACCACACATCATACACTTTATACCACTTTTCTTTACAATCTTCGTGCAGTGTGGGCATACTGCAGAATCCACTTTATTTTTAACTTGTCTCTGAGAATGAAGCACTACACCGTCCGCCATCTTGAAACTATTTGTTAACAGTTCAAACATAGGAAAAATGAACTGTCAGGTAATATTATTGTCATTCCATCAATCGCAGGGCACAGTTTGATCACAGTTTAATAGCTTTCAAAACGTGAAATACTTACCTCTTGATTAAGTGACTACTAAAGAATCAGTCCATAGTTCCTACATCGCATTTGTAATTAATTTTCACAAGTTCACAAGTTATCTATGAACTTCATGAAAACTGTAATTTTATGTGTGGATAAAAAAATGTCAATGAGTCTGATGAAATTATGAATTTGCAATTGTCCTCGAGCTATTTGAGCTATATGTTAACATTTGATCAGTTGCTAGTTGACAAGATCATTGACTTCCGCTCCATATGGGATTCGCGACTGCTATAGCTGCAGCACTGAATGCGTTCGCGGATGTCGAAGGCCACACTGCTTTACCGTGATTCTGGCATTATAAATACATATTATTCATTTTGTTTATGACCATGTCGTGTCTACATATTTATAATACAGCACCATCAAAAGCCTATTGTTGTACTCTGTCACGTTTCCCTGCAATCTGGTAAAATGTAAGACGATCTCAGCTGGACGCGTGAAGAATTTGACCCGGGTCTACAAGCAGGAACGGGTCTGCATTCTTTGTCACCAGACATCGACGACAGTCTCGCAAATCCCAAACAAAAGAATCGTTTGTCAATGATGCGATGAACAATGACGCCAATGACAACGATTCCTTTCACTAATGGCACTACGGGTATGAACGTACGGTGCCTATAGGGTGGGTTTAGGCTCGAATTTAATATTATTAAAAGTGAACTTATGTTCATATTCGCTGGCGCTCACCTGCTCCTGCACGTTGTGGAAGTCGACGCGGTTGAGGTCGACGAGCATCTGGTTGATCTGCTGCGAGTTCTGCAGGACGGCGCGCGCCGCCTGCGCCAGGTGGTTGAGCGACGTGTAGCGCCGCAGCGTTTGCGCCAGCGCACCGACGGCGCTCACCTTCAGCGCCACCATCGCCTCCGGGCAGCCGACCATCGCGCCGGTCAGCCACGACTCCAGGCCCTTGGCGAAGTTGCGGATCGCCTGCGTCAGCGAGCCTGCGGGAGGAGACCGGGACAGTCAGAAGTCTTCACGGGATAGGAAAGTTTCACGCAATATTCTCGTAAATTTAAAAAAAAATCAATATACCTAATTAAAACGGCAAATACAGTAACTTATTTTTTACCAAAAAAATATAACAATTTGATTCCTGAAATTTTCATAGCACAATTTGGCAAGAAAACTGGCATCATTGCATTTCAGAATGTAATTCAAATACATATTTTCGAATATTTATATCAGATTAAGGAAAATAAAGCTCAACCAGTTCCCAGCGGATATGAAACCCATTTAAAATAAATCGCAAGCCAGTTTCATTATCTGCTTTCCCGCAGGTTTAATCCACAAATTGTACTTAAGTTTTATCTTCAATGGGGAGTTACAGCATTCTTTACAAGCACAAGGGATAGAAAATGATCTGCTAATTCCAATGATACCACACCACTAACTCAATCAATAATATCAAAATCATTTGGCTGCTTTATGGTTGTTGGTACAGCAAAATTGTCTTCCAAGTCTTAAGATGAAAAACCTTGAAAAAGAGTATTGCTAGTTTCGGGGCTTTGGGGATGTGACTCCAAGCAGTGACGTTGTCCCCCGCCGCAAGGAACGTCCTACTCACTGGGAATGGGCCGCAGCACGTCCGGGATCAACACGTCAACGAGGTTCTGGTAGAAGAGGAAGTCGACGCGACGCACGAACCTCTGCACGGACTCGCACTTGCACAGCTGGAACAACTTCGTCCTGGACACAAAGAGAAACATGACAGTCAGTAACGGTCGCTAGGAACAACAGGAGGCCAAGTCTTGAAACTTACGCTTTCAGGACGCAAACGCTCTCGGACGTCATAAAGTCCCATTTACTGTAAGAGTGATCGACATTGAAACATAAAGTCAAGCCACTTATTTGATTGTCATCCAGCAATCTATTGGAAACAATTCATTAACATTACAATTAATATTACATATATTATACAGTCACAATATTAAAACCTATTAAAACAGTTGACAGTAGATTTCAAGGTCATCATTCTTACAGTAAATGGGACTTTATGACGTCCGAGAGCGTTTGCGTCTTGAAAGCGTAAGTTTCAAGACTTGGCCTCCAGGAGAGTAGCCGCAGCTGCTAGCTTACAAATGCCAGAATTCAACTGGAGATATTAAATATGAACTTGGAGATAGAAGGCAGGAGGTCAATGTTCTCAATTTTGGCATCTATCAAAGCTCTATCAATAAGCTTGTTCACTGCCATTTGCTCTCACTTGCTCTCATTCGCGAGCAGCGCAGAGCTAGCTTAGCTGTCTCCCGCTAAGGTTTTAAATGTTCCTTTTACGCTCTGCATTTTGATTGACTCTTTGAGTTTTTGGAACATCAACCAATCTACAATAGTTTTTCGTGAACAAGCCCATTGCCTTGGCAATTATATCAATAAATACATTTATATTGAAGTATCTGTACTCTTAAGCCGCGTTTACAACAACTTAACGTTCAAAAATTAACGTAGCAAAATTAACGCAATTCCACTGTCGTTCACAACCACTTAGGAAAAATAGCACACACGTAAAACAAGATGGCGCCGGCGCTGGCTCAGTTGCCGCGCAGCTGAGCAGCAAACAGCTGTGAGTAAGATGTGAGAGAAGTGTCCGTGCGCATGCGCCACTTAACGCACTTAACGTTCGACTTGAAAGTAGGAAGTAGGTCTACTTTGAGGTGAAATTGGCGTACGTTAATTTACAAAATTTCGTTGTGAACAAATCCATAAGTTTACATGGGCTTGATAATTGAAATTGCGTTAATTTTCTTAATTTTCGAACGTTAATTTTGTTGTAAACGCGGCTTTACACAATGATTCTTGTCACCAGGGGCCCTATTCTAGAACTTTTAAATTCCCAATTCCACTAGAATTCGATTCCGTACAATGTTAATCCTTATGGCCGTGACCGAATTCCATCAGAATGGAATTGGAAAATCGTTCTAGAATAGACATCCAGTTCAATATCACTGGATAAAGACAGAATTACTGGTTTATGATCTCATCTCAAGAATTACTGAAATGGGTTGTGTTATGACCTTCGTCGTCTGAAGTACAGAAATTATGAGAGTATCGAAACTAAATATGTACTTGAATTGACGTCAAAATCTTGACTTTTCAGACTTCGACATCGATTTAGCAAATTGCAGCGGGACTCACTTCGAGAGGTACTTCTCCTCCTCGCACTCCTCGCCGTTGTTGTTGTCGTGCCGCCAGAACTCGCGCCAGAGGGACTCCACGGTGGCGAACTCGAGGTTGACGACGGCGTCGAGGAACGCCTCGCAGTGCTCCCTGTAGATGGAGCGCAGGGTGTCGACGTCCTCGAGAGTGCAGTCGCCGGGCAGGGCCGAGCAGTCGGACACCTCGATCTCGGGGAAGTCGGGGACGGCGGCAGACGAGTCGCCGAGGTACTGCAGGTGCTGCTGCTGTCCCGGCGTCTGGACGATACAATTCATGGTCAGTCAATCACAGGACAGTGAGACCAACGTTGACATGTGTTTGCTTAGTGCTTCGTATCATTTAGAATTAAGTATTAGTTTCAGTATTAAGAAAATAAAAATTAAATATATTGGGTATAACGTAGATTTCGAAATACTCTTAGTATAGTATTCTACATTTGGTCAAAGTAAAAACGGTATTTTAAGCGATGGCTGCTTGTCAGGTTCCTTGACAATCAATCCTTGTTATTATCAATGTACTCGGCCATCAAATCTATATCAGCCTATCAGTTTCTTTGGAATACCATTTGTACTTCGACCAAGTGTATCATATTTCAATGATACACTTGGTCGAAGTACAAATGGTATTCAAAATGGTATATTGACATCATAATTACTTACACCTTTTATTTTTTATAATTGTGTTTAATGTTTATAATATCAAACCATTCTGCAAATTTTTATTACATAAAAGTACCTCATTTCTAGCTACCGAATCCGAGTCCGAATCCGAGTTGAATCCGAGTGGATTTCTGTATTCAAGTCACGTGTTTACCTGAGCTTGTCGCTGGGAGTTGAAGTTGCTGGATAGAACTTGGATCTCTTCGTACTCGTGGCCCTGAAATATGAATCACACTATTGGCAAAGAGAACAGACCTTGCGGTACAAGAACTTCATACTCTTTAGGTAACAATTTCCACAACTCATCGCCTAGCAGCCTTGGAAGCCGTATTTAATGAATACATTATTAGTATGCCTTCATCCATTAAACTCCATTGAAAAATCACCTGGGAAAAGGCGAACTGATATTTGAAAAAGGAAATTTCATCCAATAGGGTGCGCGTACTGCACCGACTTTGGCGACCTCACCGGTCATTCTCGTTGCCCATAGTACATAACGAGTTCTTCAAACTAATACTTGACAAAGAGTCGAGCCAGCGAGCGCGTACCTGAGGGGACTGCGAGCACGAGTGGTTCGACTGGTTGGTGCCCTGGTCGTAGTTGTCGCCGCCGCCCTTGCCGCTGGCGCTGCTGAACTTGAACCTCTTGGCGCCACCGGACTGCGCCCGCGGGCCGCCCTCGTCGGAGCCCCCGCCGCCCAGCATCTGGTTCAGCGCCGACGACGGCTTGATCCGGATGCCGTAGTAGTGGTACTTCGAGTTACCCCTGCGATCGCGACCAGAGGTTCAAACCGGTTGCAGTGTTTCGTGTTTATTTTTGAGTTAGCGTTGCATGCACTGTTCTGTGACTAGGTTAATGGTGATGGATCAATGATTTTGAAGTATAAAGGAAGATAAGGAATAGGACCGTGGGTAGGAGCCAGTCATGGCCTATTAGTTGGGAACCTTCCCTGGAGGCCGATTCTTAAGCTTCCACGTTTTGATACCGTTTATGTTTTCATTCATTAAAACATAAAAAAAAGTTCACAACTAGGTCATAGCCTTCAACTTTTCCAAGCGTAAACCGTTTCAAAACATGAAATCTCAAGAATTGGCATTCAGAGTGTGCTTCATGTCTGAGGGAACCACAAAAAAACTTGTGTCATAAAATTGTATTTATAAACAAAGAAATGGAGTATAATATTTAAGCACAAAAAGGTAAAAGTACTATGTGAAATTTTGAAAAGTATGAGTTTCAAAAGAACACATTTCTTAACGTGAACATTGAACATGACAAAGCCTCATTGTTGGACTCTAAAATATCAAATGTGGAAAAAAGGCATACTGTACGAGTGTACAGCATGAGACGAGACGCACCTGGTGCCGAGGCGGCGGGTGCGCAGGCCGAGGAACACCGAGCGTATCAGCTTGCCGAACGAGGCCGCGTTGACGGGGTCCAGCTTGTGATCGTTGCAGTGGCGGAGGTAGTGGTTGTACAGCGTGCTGCGGGGGAGCGACACCCCCTCGGCCGTCTCGTAGTTCTCGAGCAGCCACTGGACCTGCGGCAGGGCGGCCGTTACACACGAGACAAGTGGACAAGACTTGGACACGGTTGCGACGGACTCACAAAATCAGAAATCCAGTCAGAAATTAATCAAATGACATTCAATAGGTAGTTCTCCAATAACACAATTATTCTCAAAATACTGTAATATTTTTATAAAACTTGAGCTTTTTCAACACAATAGGTACCTGTCTAATTGCTTAGTATGTACAGTTTTAAAAGTTTATGATATTACAATGTGACATTAAAGTAGTACCACCGATAGTCCACGTAATTCAAGTCAGTGACTCGCAAATTAAATTACAAATCAATAAAATAAATATTTTACAACTAGATTTTGCATTGTTGATGAATATCATAAGATTACTTTGTAGAAATACGATATTTTATAAAGAATTTACAATTATTTTAATTAATTTCATGCATTACGAATTAAGTACTTGATTTGATTTTAAGCAGTTTCTAGTAGAAATTGGCTAAATTAGGGTATTATTCTTGAATATCTCTTTATTTAATCCCGTACCCCCACATTTTCAAACGGCTAAAATATTGAAAAAAAATCGGCCTTTAAAATGAAATCAATATTTTTACTTTGTAGTTTATATTACGATTTCTACAGAAGATATAAGTGTAATTTTGAAGCTTCACCATGTTATCATATGGGAAATTTCAAGATTTCCTTTTAAGACATCTCTAAAATTAATCCCGTGACACATGTTTTTCTTTTCATATTTGCAAATGGTATTGCTTGAGGCATATTTGAGGAAAATTTGAAGCATTTCTATTTAACAAGGACTTTTGATGGAAGTACTTTAACAGAAAAATATGGAATGCATTGTCCTAAAGAATGTACATAAAGAAAAAGCTGAAGTCACAACAACTAAAAACTATTCCAAGTCAGTTATTTCTAATGGGAATTAAGTAGCTAGTAGAAGAGGATGTATTGCCATCAGAATGGATAAAACTTGATATTATACTACAGTCTGTCCCGCCCTAACGTGGCAGTGGAATCCATCGGAAAAACAATTATTCTGATTATTCCCAGATGACAAGTCACTCCTACCGCACTTAAAACTCTCCCTCTTATCCAAGTCAAACAACCAATTTACACAAAAGCAATAGGGGTGTGCGAGTACTCGAAATTTCGAGTTCGAGTCGAGTTTGGGGGGTGAATCGAGTCAAAAAGGGTTAAACTCGACTTTTTCGAGTTTTCCTGACTAGTGATGGCACCATTGAAAATTTTCATTTGAAAATTTTCAGAAAATTGAAAATTTTCAGAAAATTTTCAATGACCATTGAAAAAATTGAAATTTTTTGAAAAAGTTTAAATCAATTTTATTTGATTTAATAAATGTATGGGCATACTTGGGATGCATACTGAACTCTATTATGATGCGTGTTGTTGTCTGAGTGGTAAATGTGCAAATTGATCATTAATACAGCATTCAAATTTCCCGCCTATGTAGAAATTACAGTCTGGCCAAAATTACAATGAAGAAAAACTGAGATTTGGGCTTATATTTGACTTTTATTTTGATTTTGATTTTACGCTTTTTTCAGATATATTATCAACAATTGTGTGCAATAAAGCAATAAAAATAGTAATTTAAAAAAATTTCAACGCATTGAAAATTTTCATGAAAATTTTCATGAAAATTTTCAAATAAAAATTTTTTCAGAAAATTGCCATCACTAATCCTGACTTCATCCTTAACAGACCCCTACATACTTCTTCCATCAATAATCCACTCCTCAACTCACAAGAACACATGCATTTCTGTTAAAATGTTTCACAATGAAATAATAACGAAGCATTGTTGGATGAAATTGTTGAGATTTGGGAAATATGATATTCCTGCTGATAAAGTGACATAACTCAACTGCAGGTCTAAGTGCTTCTGACAATACTTCTGGGAATGCAAAAACCCTGAATTCTTGGCCTAAGGATGTTCTAGGGTCTTTGGCTTTACATTCTATGTAGTGCCTAGTACCTAGTAGTATTTCTAGTTGCAGATTGCATGGATTTTTCCCCCCAAAATACAGTAGCTGTTAAAGCTTAGATCTTTACTTGTCATTCCAAGCTACAAATTTCTAGTAGCAGCACTTCAAACCCCAGTATAGTATGAGAATCAAAATTATTTACCTATACACATCTTATCTTATAATAAGAAATTACATGAATTAGCAGCCCTACAATGTATAGATGATGTATGATTAACGTAAATATTTCTATTCATTTTGTGATGGTAGAATAATAATTTTATGACCTAATAGTACATAGGTGAACATTTGCTGAACATGACTCGAACTCGACTCGAAAAACTCGATTCATCTCACTGACTCGACTCGAACTCGACTCGACCTTAAAATATCAAACTCGCACAGCCCTAAAAAGCAATATTGGAAATATACTTTAAATGTTATCGAAGTAAAACAATCTCATTCTACTGTCACGTTAGGGTGGGACGGACTATAGTTAATAGCTGTATGGACTTACTAAATATGAAATAAACATCATACATTGTATGCATAACGTTCATTCATAGTTTACTCATTCCTTGATCATTCCATTCAATTCAAGACATCATACTATTCCTATATTATGCCAGTATGTTAAAAAACAACATTGCAATCAGTTCAAGTAAGAAATGAAAGGATGAAGGAGGCCTTGCAAGTGAAACTGTTACGGTGGGAATAGGGAAGTGTGGTTAGGTACCATGCCGATGTAGGACGGGTTGCGGAACAGCGTCTGGAACTGCGAGCGACGCTTGCCTACTGATTGGCCGAACTTGTGCTGCAAGCGACCAATCACAGTCATGCGGGAGAGGAAAACAGGCACGAGACAATATGATTATTGATTATACAGCGTGCAGAGTGCAATAACATATTCCCCTTCCCCTCTTGGCACAGAGAGTACTAGAAATCAGGCATAAAACTCCATTTATATGGTAACATTTCATATCAAATTTGTATACAATCTTTTACCGAAATAGTACAGGATTTATATGACAAAGATTTTACACAACCCTTTGATAGAAATTTTTACCATCAAATTGTCTTGTTTACACCACAAAATTTCTTTGAAGAAAATATTTTATAAAAGATTTGTAAGATTTGTAAATGGGGATTTAGAAGTGAGATTCTCTTTTATTAAAGGGGGAAGGCCCGAGAAGAGGTCTTTGATAATATATTTTTTGAAATAAACAATAGGTATTTATTAATTTTTGCAACATTAGGTATGAAAGATTCCTGTAACTTGCAACTCTCGACTTGTATTGAGTTTTCAATTTTATGTCTTCAGAATATAAGGAAAATTTAACATAGGAGGTATAGGAATAATTTTGATTTTGGTTCCAACTTTTAAAAACTTCCGGATAGGTAGAAAGTAATTCCTAAATGTGCAATTCTGATGGTGCAATTTCTGCAATTAATATTCCGCCCACGGTGAAGGTTAGTGTTAACTCCAATGCAAGATAGCGTCAGCGAAGGAGACCAATCACCATGCAGTACGACGGCCTAACACGTCATCCCTGCATCATGATTGAACATATTCGTTGTCGCCATCTAGCACTTCAAGTAAACAGCAACCTTCACCGTCTTCCGCGGATTATTATTAGTTGTACGTCTAGCCAAGTAATCACAAGTTAACACTACAGGCGAACACATTCTCTCGCACAACGTTACACAAACAAAGCCAAACATGCAAGCTCGGTCGCGCGGCGCGAGACTCACTGTGGCCGGCGAGATGCGCGTGGCGTGGGACAGTCCCGAGTGGGCGTCGTCGTTCATCGCGCCACCTGCGCCCGAGCCCCCCGACACCAGGTAGGTGACGCCGCCACCGTTGTCCTGGTTACCCGACACCGATGCACACACACCCCACACCGTTACACAGGTCGCCCACACGGGAGCGGGAAAACACTCGGTCCGATGCTACACTTCACTTCGGATTCGTTGAAATCATTGATTCGGTCCAAGTTAGGGACAGGCTACTGTTTCCACACTTGTTGACGGCTCGCTTACTCGATTCTTATTTTATAACTAGGGATAGGATTTGACATTTCAAATACATTTTTGGTGAATTGATGGCAAACTCTTGTTGTAAAAGTTGAGCAATCAACTTAAAAGTATAATATTTCTGAAAAATGGGTAACTTAAATGTGCATCCAGAAATGATGAACATCACCATTCTACCTCATGGGAAAAACACGGGAAAATTCGCATAATTTTCTGAAACCCCATCGGGGAAGAGTTCTCCCACTTCCACATTCTAAAAATAAACTAATTAAAAATTGCTATTTAGGCCGAGAAATTAGTTTATAGCTTGTTTGAACAGTTTGGTCAATTGACCAAGAGTATTTGGCCAGTTCATCAATCATACACCAATTCGATCTGTTTACAATCATTCCACGTCAACATATCAGCACTGCTTTTCCAAAAGGGTCTATCAACACAGAACCTATCGGCAAACAACCGACAATATTTACAAATATCGAAGTGGTTAACGGGTTGTGTGTAGCAACGACAGAATGCTTTCCCAGCCCCCACAATCACAGTAAGACACCTCATAGATCTAACTAGTACATGCTCGCTAGCTGAGAAACCATTACCAGATTTCCGCTACTATCTGTATGAGAAAGAGGGATAGAAACTACATATCAAGGCACCATTTCTTGGTATATTGATACATTCTTGTACAATAATTTGTCAATAGTCAATAGTCAACTTGAAAGTAAAACAGCGGTGGACTTTTGATATTACAAGCTGTGAAGATGCATTTTTAAATACCTCGAGAAATTGAGCCTGTATGTAAATACAATGTCCCAACTCCTATTATAATATAGATGATACACCAGTAGAAAGAAACGAATTTGAGAAGGAAAATAATTAGATGCTATCTGGATTTAAAATTACCTAATTTTTTTTTCTTTGGTGCAAACATTTTACTCGAGGTACTATCCGTAAGTAATACGAATTCAAAAGAATATAATAAAATACGGAATATTTGTTAAAATATTATAACATTATATTCAATTCTTATTATAAGTACGTAGCTAACATTATTTATGAACTATTTACTTACATACATAAATAAAATGAATTATGTTTGATGTTTGACTTTGTTTGCTAACAAATATTTACAACAGTAATCTTCTCGAAAAGTTAAAACACCGAATCCCCGTGAAACTCTGCAGGCGAGACTCACCGCATTGACCGTGGAGGTGGGACTGTCGCGCTGTTCCGTCAGCATCGGTTCCGACTCCTGTATGATGTGGTACGTGGTGCCGCCGGCCACCTGGCTGTACACCGCCCCGGTGGCGCCCGACGCGCTGTAGTACTGTCCCTGCGGAGCCACCGACGCCGGCGTATACATGGCGCCAGCCTCGGTGCCCACCGCGAACACCGGGTACCCGGCCCTGAGGAGACAGCGTCACTTTCACTCTCATGGCGACAGAACAATGATTATAATGATGAAGACGGCTGAGTAGTGAGCGTGACTTTAACCTTTTTACTGCCGTGGACGAGTATTCTCGTCCTTACAATGTTTGTATTTGCCGCATTTTTTCCTGCCGTTTTAGTCAACCAATCAAATTCAAATAAGAACTGATGAGTGCTGCCATCTCTTCTCTACCATTTACAACCATTGAGGATTTAGTTTTCCGTTTCGTCAGTACAGCAGTTTAATTTGCTTTTATTCCAGCTGAGCAATCCAGTCAAGGTGAAGTTACCATTAAAATGGCCGCGGCCACTCTATATTTTCTGTGCTCAAGAAATATAGTTGAAGACATTTATCTGTTATTAAACAAGGACTTTATATGATTAAATATGTGAACTATATATTATATGCCATTACCCTGATAGCAATACATAGAGTACGTATGACAGTTTTAGTTTGTGACTGAAATTTCGTGAATTAACTTGGCAGTGAGCGGACGGCTAGGGTAAAATAATCTGGCAGTTAAAAGGTTAAAGGAATCAACTTTTATCAATATCTTTTACCAATGCAATTGCTAATAAAATAAGGATACGCGAGTGTCTTCAGAGCTCTTCAATGAAAATAGTTTCATAGTGTGGAATGTGTTATTATTATTATTTTGTCCTACATCCCTTTGGTGCCTGAAAATTAATAACAATATGACACTAAACATCTATAGGACAAAATAAAACTAAGAAGTAATAACCCATTCCAAATTATGAAATCATTTTCATTGAACAGTTCTGAAGATGCGCAAGTAGCCTTATTTTATTAACCACCAACGAAAGCACATCAACAGTTCTTGTGAAGGAAGGGAGACTCACATCTGCTGGCCGTTGGCCGTCTGGTACATGCCCTGGTCGCCGGTCGCCTCGACGTAGTGGACGTAAGTCGTGCCCGTGACCGCGTCCGAGACCACCGCGTCGCCACCGTCGGTCACTGCAACAGCACAAGGCAGCGTCAGAACACTTCACCACGCGACATTCACTTTGAGATGAGTCCAGTGCAGGAAATGGAAACTCCGAGAGACTGGGAAGTCTCCTTACAGTTTGATTTATTGTGAAGTTGTAAACATCAACACAAAAAATAATTACAACTACACTTGGGGGCTGTGCATAAAGGACGTCACGCTAAAAATGGGATATTTTGAAAGCCCCCCCCCCCCCCCCCCCCCCTGTCACGCTGTGTCACACTTTTCGAGACCCCCCCCCTACCCCTAAATGGACGTCACAAATCTATCTCTACCCCCCTTAAATAGAGTATTTTTTACTGTAAAATGGATCAGAATTTATCGTTTTTGCAAAATTTTCGGTCCCGACATATCAACTGAAATTTAAAATGCTTGAAAATATCTACATCAAAACGTGACGTCCTACTGCCTTAAGACCCCCCCCCCCCCCCCACCACCCTGTCACACTGTGTCCTATACTGGTGCACCCCCCCTTCCCCCCTGAAGTGTAACATGCACAGCCCCTTATCACCAGATTTTATTTTATTTTTTATTTTTTTATTTTTTTTAGGGTTGGGACTTGACATCGATTTTTCGATTTGACATCGATGTCGAATGATATTTTGAGTTTCGATTCGACATCGATTTGAATTGTTTAATCAAATAATCGTTTGACATCGTTTAAAAAATTCCGAGAATCAGCGCGCAGTATTGTAGAGCTGGCAACAGTGCAACGCGCCTCTCAAGATCAGCTGAGTGGCCTGCTTCCGCCCTTCCTGCATACCGCGTGTGCAGTTGAGGGTGGGTTGGTCAGTTGTCTCTTGCCATTCAGCGCGTGTTGTTTTTATTCTCTCGTGAAAGAATGTTTCCACGCAAAAAAATAATAATCCCGCCGTGGAGACGAAGTGAATTGTGGAAAGCGTTCGAGTTTGACGTGAACATTACGGGCAACATTGCTAAAGGATGTTGAATGCAGACAATGTTACCTATGCTTCACGGGATATATTCCGGCAACAAGTCTAATAAAACCATGAATTTGCAACTGGATTTGCAACGAAATTTTTTCATTAATTGTTCCCTTTTACATAAATAAATGCTTGTACGTTATTTGAAATGAAAAAGTTATTTATTTCAATCATTTCCTCGTCATTTGTTGCCGCGAGGGGGGTGTGAGAGGGACATCTCTAGCGCTGGAACATGGCCTTGGGCAGACGCAATTGCAGTGTTGCCACATTTCGCCGTAATTATTTCGATGTGGCCCATTATTACGATGTCAAAATTATTTCGATGTCGAAATTATTTCGATGTCGAAATTATTTCGATTTGATGTCGAAATCTTCAGTTTGACATCGATTTAGCAAATCAAATCGAATCCCAACCCTAATTTTTTTTAATATTATGTAAAGAGAAAAAATATTACAGATTTCTCCAGAGCCTACAATTTCCCAGGTATCCATCCATTAAAACTATCAAATGTTGAAAAAAATGCACAGAATCACAGCTATTTAGAATGGTGCTATCAAGAGGGTGTCAACAATATGAGGGATTTCTCATGCAAACTATGAATAGATATAATTGGATACATAATTGATGTATAAATCAACGTGGCACTGTGATAAGAAAGCAGGTAGTAACTGAAAATCAAAAAAGAGAAAAGTGTAGATAGAAATACATACATGATTCAGTTACAACAAAAACTAGCCTAACAATGAGTGAAGCAATGTACAACTTAATTTATTCATCAGGAAAAATAAACTAAATTGTAAATAAGAAGGGTTTGAACTTGAATAAACAACGAAAAATTATACTATATATTTTATATAAGTTGTTTCTCAAAATCCCCGTTTTCAAATGTTGGTAGAGAAAGGAGATGTTGTCACAGTAATTTGGGAAGCATTCCAACCCCATATATATAGGATGTTTAAAAAAAAATTAAAAATGTGATGTAACTTTTCTTATGAACAGACCAAGAAAAAGAAAACAAAACTGTATTTTCAATACCCTGTACCTAGGGTGGGTGTTGTTACTTTTAATATACTAGGCTACCTTCCAATTTCATTATTTCTTAGCTTCCCTTAATTCACAACAGACTTTAACAGATGACCGATTACAATATTAAAACGTATCACATAAAACTCATAAGCATGCTTCAAGTACAATTAGACTGGTCCGCTTGCGAACAAGTGCAGGGGAGGATATTGAACGCCCCCCCCCCCCCCCCCCCCTCCCCCAAATAAACCCCATCTCTCATCATCGTTCAGGTGAGTGTGGATCATCCGACGTGTGCCGTAAGCCGGGGACAAAGCAACCCTACACAATGTAACAACCCCATGCCACTGAGATTACTCCCCTCCCCTAGTATACCTGGCTTCCCCCCCCCCCTTACCTGGAGGGGGCTTTGTGTCAATACGGTTTATTATTTTGATTCATGTTCAACAGCTTAGTTCTTTTTTATCACAATTGTAGAAATCTCGGAAGGTATTTGTTACTTTCGCTTGCTTTCAATCGTTTTGACACAAGGGAATTATGTAGGTATAGACATATTTTTTTTATGATGAAATCTCTAATGCACCACCACAATACTTTTAATGACCAGGGTACACAACAAAAATAAACTCTGAATTGAAATTTCATGTACAAACATGCCATTTGTACCACGTAGAGTTAAAAGGCTCCAATCTTGGAATAGTTTTTTTTTTTACTTTTGGCAAAATGCATCAATATACCCAGAAAATGGAGCATTTTATGTGGCTACTTTGTGGTATCTGGCCTTCTGTTTCTGCCATTCTTATATAAAGCAAATATTTAACTAGAGTGTGTAGCTTTATAGTATGCCTTTTGTACCTATGTTGCAAGCTTGTATCATACATAATTAACATTTAAAATGAAAAGAAATAACTGTGAAATATTCAAAATAACCACCAGTAAAAAACAATAAATTGCAGTTTCTACGAACATAATTAAATCTCGACATAAGCAAATGAGCACATAAACAACTTGTTCTATTCCATAAAACACGATCATCCTAAGTGGCGAGACATTCTGAAGCGAGGACGAGACACTTGACAACAAGCGAGCGTGCGGGCGGGCGCGTCTTACCTACGGTCGGGTTCACCGGCGTGAGCGAGGTGTAGGAGCGTGAGCCCGCGCTCTCTACGCACAGGCAGCGTGGAAAACAACAACACTCCGTTCACAAATACACTCTTAAATACTGTCCTTGCTTCTGCTTTGTATTGATTTCAATATTTTTAGACTGGATATTGAAATGGGAGAATATAAAAAACCTCATTGATAATGTTTTAACAATTTGGGAGTATGAGAAATTTAGGTAAGACTTCACTTCATAGAAAGGAGACTAACAAAATGGTTTACAGAGCATAAAGAATAACAAAGATGGACAAGAACAAGAGAGTAAAAACTAGAACAGACCTGAAAGTGAAGAGTAGTCATTTAAATTGGGGCGAGTGGTTATGTTGTTAGGCCACATGTAGAGAATGCAGAGAAGAGAATAACAATTAGGGAGTTTAAATCTGCAAGAAGTGATAGAAGGAAAGTGACCAAGGGAGAAGTGGAGAGAGTTGGATGTGTGAGAAAGACTGAAGAAGTGGTGGGAAGACAGGGTGGAGCGGAAGAAGCTGGGGGAGAAGAAATAAGAAGATAGTCAATGCTGGTCAGCTAGCTAAGGAGTCCATGGCCCAGTAACTGGACGGAGCGATCATGACTGTAAGTAAAGGTTAGTGCTACGGAGAGGTTGTCTACCTGTGACTGCGATGTACTGCTGTCCGCTGACCAGCTGCTGCTCGGTTGAGTTCTCGCTGCTCGGGCCGCTGCTGACGACCACCTGGGCGGTCACCTGCGCCTGATCGCCTGGCTCGGGGCTCAGGGAGACCTTGATCACTCCGTTCTGTGGACATAGAGACACCGGTCACCAGCCTGCATGCGACTCCGCTGGGACGACGGAGATTTCCTTCGTGGAGTTTAGTTGGAGCAGGACGAGGCTCGGCATGGTCATCGGTGGTCTAATGGTAAGTATATGGTGAATGGTAAGGAACATGCACTGACTTCATTCCATTCTCCTCGGAGATCTCAATCCCTCATCTGTGCGTTGTGTCTAATGTCCGTCTATCTGGCCGGGTAGCTCAGTTGGTAGAGCTCTCGCCCGGCAAGTGAGAGGTCCCGGGTTCAAAAAAATAGAATGTGACCGGTACATTTAATAAAATGTAATGAATGTGACCGGTCACGGTTTTTTGGTAATTAAAACTTCAAGTGAACCTCAATACCAATATTTCATAATTATCAGTATTTAATTTCCTTCCCAATCATATTTTATTGATTGTTATATCTTACATAGATATCAAGCAATAAAAAAAAAATATTTGAAAATAGGGCTGAATGTAAGTGACCATGAAATCACCCTTTTCCAACTTGTTACTAGTGTGTACTACTGTCACACTAGAAATTTTCATTCTTACAGCATTTTCATAATTGCATTTAACCTACATTCCATCCCCATTGTTCTCGTTGACTTTCGACCTGGCACATAAAGTCGACCAAGAGTAACAACGTTCGCTGGGTAAGCTGTTGGTAATCGATTATCAGCTGGCTTGTGGACACAGCTAGATAGCGCGTGATAAGTGTCAGTCGAAACACTCGAAGCCAATCAATAACAAGCTGTTAGCAACTTAGCGGTGACCTTGTATCATGTCAAGTGATCATCGAGATAGCAGGTACATTAGTGCAAACACGGCCGAATGTATGCGTGAAATTTAAGAGGAGGTACACTTGGTCAAAGTAAAAACGGCATTTGAACGAAACAGATTAGCTGCTGATTGCAGGCCAGGTTTCTTGACAATCATTAATTGTTATTATCAATTAAATCAGAGCTCACCTAAGTAGCTATAAATGACGAGTTAGCATAGACTTCATCGGATGATGATAAAATAATTTTCAGCCAAACCTTTATAAAAACTCTTTCTAATACCATTATTAGTTTGGACAAGTGTACCTACTGAATTATGTTAAGGTGCAAGCGCGAGTGATTTTGCCGCGTTTTGCAGACACTTTTTAAGATAGGATAGGAAACAAAATGGGTTTACGAAATGATTTGAATTTTTAACCATGATTAGACTAAAGACAAACTTCTAGGGTTATCCCTTGGTACATTTTTAATTTTTTGCTATGTTAATTAGTACCTAATAATTAGTTGCTTTTTGGTGAAAAATGGTATATTTTCTTGTCTCAATGGGTGCCGTATGAAATTAATTTAAAACATGTGCCAAGTAATAACCCTAAGTTTGTCTTTCATCTAATCATGATTAAAATTTGAGATAAATTGGTTAACTGGTACCTATGATCTCCAATTGTATCAGAAATTTCATAGTTTTGCGCGGTTTTGTTGAATAACCGGCGCCTAATAACAATGCAAGAAGCAAAAATGAAAAAGTGCTACTAATATATAATCAGACTGATCATGTGAACATCCTATCAAAGTTACACCCTCGTATGAAACAATTTTTCTCTCTCAATTTTCTAAAAACGGCCGAGCGCTAGTATCACCTTAAGAGTAACACGAAAGATGATTATTACAATACGAAAGTCTCATTAAAGTTAGGCAATTTGTCAAATTACATGACCTAGTCTCTAGACCTATTTTGAAAAGCATTCATCGAAGCATCAAAATAATTCACACATAACAATTACGGGAGAAAAAAATGTCCTTGCCATAACAGCAAGCCATAACAGCCATAACTATTTCCATCAACAACCCCATTTTATCACTACTTTTCAGTGGCTGCTATTTTGGATTTCAATTAATGTTTTAGCTGCAAGAAAAATATAAAAAAATGTCAACAAAGACAAACAAAGTGTTGCCAAGAGTCAAAGTAAAAAATGCAAAGATTTTCAAACAATTTTACAAAAGTAGGTCTACCTAGCTAAAAATGTATTGATTTCTAAAAAAAAATCAAATTTGACTTTTACATCTGGATCCACAAAGTGCAATAAAAATTTAATCAGATGAAATATTTATATTCTTTTAGTCTAAAACGTGTGTTGTGTCGTAAAACTAAATATTTATGAAACCAATTTTACTGAAAAACTTGAAAATTTACCAGAAGGTGACAAAAACTGTGAAAAAAACAAAAAAAAACTTACTTCTTCACAGAACTATTTTCACACTCCGAAAACGGTAAAAACAAAACTGTCAAAAACCGCTGGCCAGTTCCATCGTCGTCTGGATCCCGACGAATGCGTACCTGTGGTATGACGGACACTAGCTGCTGCTGCTGCGGTGCCTGCACGGTGACTGTCTGCAGCTGGGAGAGCGTCGTCGCCCCTCCCCCGCCGGCTCCTCCCCCTCCGTCCCCGCCCCCCGCGCTGAACGAAGCCTGCGCGCTCGTCATCGCACCGCCTGCAAACGACAATGCCATCGCATGGTTACACATATAGTTGCGAGGATCACCTCTGTAAGATATTGGGACTTGACAGTTTTTATGATTACATTTGGAAATTTATTTTTTATAATAATGGAATTTTTTAACGAAACGACCTATTTCGTTTTCTGTAAAAATATTGAATTATTTTCGGCTTAACTTCATGATTTGTGGGCCATTGTATCAAGTTTTATTCTTGACAATTTGAAATGCATCACTTTTTACATTGTAATTACTGGGTATTGTTCTTGGGTGCAAATCAATAGTCTTCCAATCATTAAAAATTCCATGAAATGTTCATAATGTTAAAAAAGATCATGAAAATTACCCCCATTGACCTGTGATTTTTCCTCTTGTTGAAGACACAAATATGAAGAGAGATAATGAAAGTTGATATTTAATATTTATGGTTACATTTATCTTGTTTAAGTTAAGAACCATGAATCTGCTATTGATTCTAACTTTCAGGATTATGTTTTTTTAATTTTGTCAATAACAGTCACCCAAATGGTAAAAATTGTGGAATGGAAAAAAGTTTAAAAGTGTAATTAATAAGATTAATTAATAAATGTATATTTTCATTAATATTTATAAATATTTCATATTACGTATATGTATTCCGTTTCTCAAGTAGAGGACACTCAAATTCATTATACTATTTCGCGACAGAATGTAATTCCTGGCAAAAAGCTCTATTGAATATTAAAATAGATTTTTGACTATTTCTATACAAATGTATCAATTACTCAAGAAATAAAGTGATAAGCAAAAAAAATGAATTTTACAAACTACAACCTTGCCCATCAACATTATAAACTTATTTTTTAATTGGGAAAAGTTTAAAACTAGATACCTACAAAAACTTTTATAAAAAGAGGATGAATAGATATTGTCAATGTTTCAAACAAAAATAAAGAACGAATCCATACAATTACGGTGAATGCAATTATTTAGTCTACAAGTCGTAATATAAAGTTGAAATCGGTTGACCAGACAATAAAGAGCAGAAAATTAAAAGGATAAAAAAAATCCGTCGCCGAGCTCAGATATGCCAACAACTCTCATAAACCCAGAGCACAAAGCCAGAGAGAGAGAGAAATATCAGAGATATTGCGACGAGAGAAGAATTCCAGACGACAAACAAGCCAGAGGGAGACGGTAGTAGCTTACATCCGGCCTATTGTCCCATTGTCGTCTCTCGCTACATTCCGCTAGGTAAGCTGGCGGGAGTGGGGTTACTTTGGCGTTGCCGTGGTTACGGAGGCACTAATTGGGGTCCCACCCATCGGCCGTGGGCGGGCCGTCGCCGAGAGCGAATTGAGGAATTAAGATGATTCCGAGCAACAAGTTGGGTGTCCGGTGTATTGACAGGGTTGAGGTAAGGTGACGCCGACCTAATGGCGACGAAAACTATTATGCCCACTATCGTAACAAATCGATATATGAGCTTCAGCAACTTATTGAGTTTCCCAAGAAATCCTTAGCCAAAAAACCTGCAAACCTTAACAATAATCGAATACATACACCAGCAGAAAAAAACACTAATTCAGTAAAGTCAAGCAAAGGACAGAATTGCCACAAAATATTACGCATAGGTACACACCATATTTACTTTTCATGTCATCTTCAAAATTTATAATTTTCCACTTTTATCATGTTGCTATTCACTTAATTTTCAATCAAATATATTTAGTGCACTACCACTAAATTGTTGCTTTAATCTAGTAGCAAGGAATGCAATGCATGAAAAACAATATCTAATAAAGATAATCACAAATGAGACCTATTTGAGAATCACAATGCAACTGCATCAGATGCAGGGAGGGAATCAGTGGGGTGACACAAACAGGGACGAATGAGGGTGGGAGGGGGGTGCAGTGGCCACATCCACCTGGCTTGATGTTCACTCAAGCGAGTTATTGCAGGTGAGGGTGCCCCCCCCCCCCCCCCTCCCCCTCCTCCCGTGAGTCACACAAAGCGATGCGGCTCAGTGGACACGACGTCGGCATCAGAGGATGGTATTCGGATAGAGGATAGGTCAAAGAGCAAAGAATTTATATTTTTATAACAGCCTTTGTCAGAACTCTTCATGATACGAAGAAGCCAAATGAATCTCGACAAATTGGAATCCTACCTCGCCGCGAGACAAAATAAGAACTAGGCTGTGGTGGTTTGGTGTTGCTATGGTAACCTTGAGTTATCTCGCTGATGACTTTAATAACTTAGATTATCGGGGTTGAGAAGGTGACTCACGACATGACTAATATTTAAGGGTATGTTTTTCATATCTCCGCTATACCTAACTAGTATATTTACCTAAGTTTTAACAACAATCATCATTCCAGCAATGTCCTTGGCCGATGCCATGGTAATAATTAGGGATGTTCACGATTACGATTTAATCGAATCGATTATGACATTATGACATTCAAAACGATTAATCGATGTTAGTACAAATAATCGAATTACTACAATTTGAATTTGCCGCCTTGAAAATGGTTGCATTTTACAACATCTAAAATGGATGCCTTCAATCTGTCCACATTTTTCTTTGTGTGCGTAATATTTTAGTGATAAATTTATGTTTGTGTGTATTTTCCCAAGTTTCAATGTGTATTTCTAATTCGCATTACCATTTATCAGTGATGATTGAATGAATTACGGCACATTACAGCATATTTGAAGTAAAAATGAATTACTTCCCAGACACATTTCATTGTTGAGGTTAATATTGCCGTAAAAGACGATATGATGACCACCCTGAACATGATGATATCAATACGATTTAATTTTAGAAAATCGAATTAATAATCGATTTAAATAAAATAATCGTTGAACATCCCTAGTAATAATAAACTACTACCTATTGAAAATTTAGCAGAGTATGAAAAACTGGCCTACATAATTATTCTTAACTAAATCTAAAGTGACATTTAAAAAAAATAGAAATACACAAAAACAAATACCCAAACAAAATTAGGGCTATCGGCGGACAAACAAAAAGCACGGGATTTTTAGATTCCAGGATTTTAAAATATATTATGTACAATATAATTCTTTTGACAGAATAAGTAATCCAGCGGTATTACCAAATGACAAGACATACATTTTCATAAAGGACTTCCAATTTACGTTTCCACTCACAAAAGGTAGTATTTAAGAATACACCCTTCGACAAAGAGTTTAATTTAAATCCACGAGCAGAAATGACAATTCTGCTAAATTAGTATCAAAGAGAAACTTTGCCTCTTCAGAACAGCTCTCTCTAAACCTCCAATTCCATCCAAAATCTGAAAAACGACTCGGTTTGTTTCAACGATCGGTCACGTACGTTTAAATCATTTTCTGAACGCAATGCTTCGCGGGACGTATAAGCCCTCGCACGATACTTCCTCGGAGCCACTCGACATCGAAATCCCTCCGTCGCGATACAAACAACATCTCCGCTCCTGAATACCAGTTTAAGCAGCTTAACGCCGGCAATTCGGCCGAGTGCCGACGGCAATTAACATCATAGTCGCTAATTAATTGGCGCTGCAAGCCATGCGAGTGGTGGGGGGAATAAGAACACTTGTTACCCCCCTCCCCCTCCCCGCTTCTGACACCCACTGTGTTGTAACCATGGTGACGGGAGGGGTAGAGACTTGTTGCTCAGAGTCCTTTGGATTACATTACGGGAGATAATAAACATCCTGAGAATGGAAAACAGGCTTTGTTTTTGTTTACGAGGAAAAGAGCGGATTGGGAAGCTTCTCGGTAAATGCGAGCGACGCTGAGAGCTTTTGAATTACAGAGTTCGTTTCAAATTCAAGAGTATTTGCTGTTCACTCCGGCTTAATTATTCTTGTGATTATTTTTCAGAGTATTAAAATACCTTTCTACCTTGAATTAATTAAGACAGATTGGAGAGTCAAACCAACAAATAAATTTAGATAAATCTCCTTGAATGATCAAGTTCACAAATTGTGAAAACAAATTTCCTCTTTCCTAAGCACTAAGATATTTTTGTGATGTTTGTACGTTTTGGGGTAGAGCTCTGAAATTGACCTAAAAGTTGCATTTAGACCAATTGGTCAATTTACAATATTGAGGATCATAGATGCGCTACACTTGGAAAGTGATTTACTTGAGTTTGCAGTTCTCAAAATGGGCTTTTAAAATCCGATTTAAAAGATCAGTTTAAAATGAGCCCCACAAAAAGATGTGTTTTTCAATATGATTAAACTTTATTGTCTTTGTGAATGATGGCAATTTTCTGAAAATTTTTTTTTTGAAAATTTTCATGAAAATTTTCAATGCGTTGAAAATTTTTTAAATTACTATTTTTATTGCTTTATTGCACACAATTGTTGATAATATATCTGAAAAAAGCGTAAAATCAAAATCAAAATCAAAGTCAAATATAAGCCCAAATCTCAGTTTTTCTTCATTGTAAATTTGGCCAGACTGTAATTTCTACATAGGCGGGAAATTTGAATGCTGTATTAATGATCATTTTGCACATTTACCACTCAGACAACAACACGCATCATAATAGAGTTCAGTATGCATCCCAAGTATGCCCATACATTTATTAAATCAAATAAAATTGATTTAAACTTTTTCAAAAAATTTCAATTTTTTCAATGGTCATTGAAAATTTTCAATGGTGCCATCACTATTTGTGATACCTTCAATATGTGTGTAACATTCTCGGATTATTACTTTATGGCAAGCTAAATTGCTAAAAATTTAGCGTGGGTCGAGAGAAAAAGTTTTAAATGTTTGTTTGAGTGGTTAACGCTCTCAGCTTGTATTCCGGAGGCCCGGGTTCGATTCCCGCGGCCGTCCTTCCTGACTGGGGTTTTTCGTGGTTTTCCCTCAGTCTTCAGGCAAATGCTGGGAAGGTACCCTACTAATAGGCCACGACCGCCTCCTTCCCACCTTCCATCCTTACCTACTCTTCACCATCATCTTCCAATCATCATCATAATCACTCATCCGTCGCCATTAGCCTCGCTGCAGAACAGTGCGACGTTAAGCCCCAGACAAAAAAAAAAAAACATGTTCACACTGAGAATTCAATTTGATCATTAATTCAATTCAATTACTCGTCAAAATTAATATGAAGGAAAGTTTAATGTTGAACTTAAAAATGCTTGTTACCTACATGCAAATTAGATCATGTACCTATCTATGTATAAGTTCTTAGTTTAAAAATGCAATTTCTTTTGTTTGACCATGATTTCGATAATGATTCAGATTTCGACAATATTTTACAACTCAGTCGAGATTTGGATCATGATCGAATACCCAGTGTGAACAATTAGATGCAAAACGTAATACAAATTTATATAAAAATTACAAAAAAAAACTTTCAAATATCTTTGTCTTGGACTTCTGACTTTTGAAAGTAATGAGCAAACCCTGTGATTATAAAATGTTTTGAGTCTTATTTGATTCTCTAAGCAATAAGCAAAACCTGAATGAATTTTTAAGAGATAATAAAATAACAGTATCATTAGGTATGATTAAAAAAACATTTCGTAGGAAAAAAACTTAATGAAATGAATTTCCAGGTAAATATAGTGATTGCAAGGAGTTATCTATAGATTCAAAAAAGAATGTAGTGCCTTAAACAAAACAGCATTTTCCAGGATCTCTACTTCCAGGTAATAAGTGAACATAATATTATGTTATTGTTAGATGTTGATACACTTTGTTGACCAAAGTAAAACGGTATTCCAAGAAACGGATTAACAGCATCATTTGATGGCATCAGATTATGATCAGATGAAGTACTTTGACTTCCTTATTTTGATTGGCATTGTAGTCTTTGCTAAACACGAAGAAATATAACAACACAACTTATCCAAATTCATTTTGCTTCCTTTATAAGTTTGGTAACTGTTAAATACAAGTAAACTATTCTTCTGTTGAACTTTCTCAAACTTTTATTGTGTTTTACAAACTAAAAACGATATTTCGCCTTCCCTTCGGAAGGCTTCTTCCGGTAATGACAAAATGTTATAAAATGTTAAAAAATTGTTTTATACAAAATTTCTTATAACTCCTTTTAGCGAAGCTATAATAACTGACGACAAAAAGCATTTTTTAAGATTTATTCCCGTTTATTTTTATTATTATTATTATTATTATTATTATTTGAATCTGTGGGTGATAATAAAATTACACCAACACTCTCATTTGATATCTCTCGTTTTCGGTGACAACATAACTTTGTATTTTTCATCTAGGACAATAGACTTGACTGTTTTTTACAAGAAGTGTTTACTCTACCGCCTACTAGATCTCACCCCCCCCCCCCCCCCCCCCTCCCACCCCTCACTGTAAGGCAGCACCACCTGGAAAGATTGAGGTGTTGAGTAGGTGGTGCTTTCACTATTGTTAAAATACCCTTCAACACCCACCAATGTATCACAATGTTCTAAGGCAATACATATTTCAGTAAAAAAAAATTAAGTTACATGGTTATTACAAACGCAATAGGGAATATGCATGTATTTATTAAAAAACAATATTTCAAATTAACAACACATTTGTTGGTAAAACACACTATTTACTAACAGTACATAACCAAAAGTGTAATTCTAATTCCTAAATAACAATAAGACATTTGAATTTAGTAGACATTTTGGCGGGAAAAATTCTTGTTGCCATGGTTACAATAAAATAACACTCGACAGAAATGCCGTTTCCCGCCAAAATGTCTACTGATTTAAATGTCATATTATAAATGAAAATGTACACTTTCGCGTGTGAAAATAGTGTGTTTTACTAAAATACAAATTATTCGAACCGCATTAAAAAACGTAATCCCAGTTTGAACGTTTACAACTGCTTGAAATATTTAGACGAACTCTGGTTCCGACAGCCCCCCCCCCCCCCCCCCCCCCCCCCCCCACAACACATTGAAAGGGCTTCAGACCACACAGAGTACAGGACAAAGAGAAACGCGATCCCAGATCAGCCATGTTTGCTGTTGAGATGGGAAGAGGAGAGACAGGATTAGGAGCAGAGTGCTGACCACTTACACAATCTCTTGGAAACAAGAAATCTCTTCATTGGCAAATCAGTCAATATGAGAAGAGCTCTCCAGCTCCACCGGTTGGTCCAATCACGAAATAGAAGACAAATTCTACGTACATTCAGAAATGTCGAAATATATTTAAACAATAGCTTGACCTCCTGGTTTATGTATTTTAATCTGGGGATGCAAAAGTCTCGATGTTCTATATCTCAGACAGAAGAAGAAGGACGGAAGTCCAATTTCTCGCTTTTCTTGTACACTCTTGTAATGATGTAAACGTTAACATGTCGATGATATAATCAAGATCTATCAATTACAATTTGACTGTGTGAACAAATAAAGTTATATTCTCTTACACAATCACTAATGTCACCCGTACAAATATGATTGAATGAAGGCAGTGTTAAATATGAGCTCACATCAAGAATCACTAAAATTACTTCCGCCCTTCTGCCTCCGAGGTAGAGATAAAAACGAATCAACATTAATTGCACACAATCATGGCAGAAAGGTTGAATTGAGTTTTGATATATTTCCGTCAGCCCACGCTCCCCCCACCCCACCCCCAACACGTCAATCCTCGCGTAATAATGAATAAATACATCGTCACAGATATCTCTGCCCGGAGATCGGCCGCACAGGAATTCAAATAAACTCCAATTTGCGTCCGATGTTACGTCACTGAAAGGGGAGGGCGGTGTATTAGTGGTGAGTCAACGACACGGGGGGGAGGGGGGTTCTTTGCTGTGTACCCGGTTTCGATCCCCGGGTTAGACAAATGATGGGAAGGGGCTCTATTAAGAGGCCTGCATAGTAATTCTCTACATCCGATGAAAAAAATAGTTACCAATGAGAACACTCCTAACATCGTACATGTTCAAGACGAATTATGAAGGAGATTCATTGCATACTGGAGCTTATCAATATTTTCAGTCAATATAAGTTAATTTTGCAGTGATTTATTATAATGTATAAAACAAAAATCTCGAGTATTCATACGCACGTGAAAACTGTTAAACCCCAGTGTTTTTATTTTAAATTTTTGAGCGAGCGTAGCGAGCGTCACCACGGTACACTTATGGCACTTTCTCTGTGTGTTTGTTTTTTTTTGTTTTTTTGTTTTTTTGTTTTTTTTTGTGTTCACTGCCCAGGTCAAACCGCACAACCAATCGATCTGAAATTTTGTACACATACTAACGTAATCTATGCGATCCCTGGGATCTTTTCTGAACGAGATCCTGTGATTGGTTCAAATTTTATAAAAATTATCTTTTGATTGGTTGGTTCGATCAATTTGAAATTTAGCAAAGTCATTGCAACCAACATTGTACCCAATCAAAAAAAAATTCAGCCAAATCCTCCAATTGGTTCAAATTTGAAACCATTTTTCCTGTGATTTTTGAAATTTAAACTGGAACCGATTGACCGACCAACTAAAAACTTCGCATGGTCATTTGTACCAACATTTAAGGTATTTTTGCCAATTTTCACTCTAATCTGTCGTTATTTTCAAAAGTTTTTGTCATTTTAGGGACATTTTGCGTGTTGGCTGTCAAATTCACGGTGACTTCGAATCTTCAGTTCAAGGCAAGGTAGTTAGAGCAGAAAGTTTTAAACGATATGAAACTAATAATGACCGTTCAACAGATTGATCTGATATTGTGTACACACACTACATATCATATCATATGGGTGGTCCCAGGTATATTTTTTGAACGAGATCCTGTGATTTTTGAAAATTAACAAGGAACCGTTCAATCATAAAGGTTTAATCGATCAACTTAAAACTTAGCAAGGATTGGCACCAATATTTGTGGAGATTTTGGAGATTTTTATACAAGTCTGTGACGAAACTAAAGAATTGTTGGCTTTTAATGACATTCGATAGACATAATTTCGGTTCGAGGTGTTGCGTGTATCCGTGCTCGCTCATCAACGCGTTACACAGAGCGTTTTCCTAGTACATTCATAATTGAGCGAGCGTAGCGAGCGTCACCACGGTACTCTTATGGCACTTTCTCTGTGTGTGTTTTTTTTTTTTTTTTTTTTTTTTTGTGGTCACAGCCCAGGTCAAACCGCTCAAGCAATCGATCTGAAATTTTGTACACATACTAACGTACTCTATGCGGTCCCTGGGATCGTTTTTGAACGGGCTCCCGTGATTGGTTCAAATTTAAAAAAAATTATTTTTCGATTGGTTGCATCAATCAATTTGAAATTTGGCAAAAACATTGCAACCAACATTGTACCCAATCATAAAAAGTTTCAGCCAAATTCTCCTATTGGCTCAAATTTAAAACCATTTTTCATGTGATTTTTGACATTTAAACTAGAACCGATTGAACGATCAACTTAAAACTTCGCGTGGTCATTGGTACCAACATTTTAGGTATTTTTGCCAATTTTCAGTATAATCTGTCGTCATTTTCAAAAGTTTTGTAATTTTAAGGTCATTTTATTCCATAATCTTGAAAAATGTATACTAAATTGTCATCCCTGCCTTCTTTAAGCTTCTGTTCCAAGGCAAGGCTTGTAGAGCAGCCAAGCTATCCACAATGTACAGTAAAATAAAAGAATTTTTGAGCTAGCGCATAAAATCGGATGCAGTACGAAGGCCAAATACTCTAATTGGTTTAAGTTTAAATAATGTCTTCTGATTGGTCGACAATAAAAATGTTCACATTAAGTTCAAATTTTGCATGGTGATCAAGACCAACTTAATATTAAATTTTACACATTGTAAGCCCAATCAGTCAAGTATTAATTGTAATTTTACGAGTTTAGTATGGGATGTCACAAGAGATTTCTGGAGAAGGTATGTAGGTAAGACTTCACGACACAATGGATCTGTTATTCATCCAGTGTATTATGGAGATTGAAAAATTGCAGAGAAAATCGTCTTCTGCCGTGTCGTGCATCGTTACTATGGGGATGTTGCATGTTCTGTGCTCGCTCATCAACGCGTTACACTGAGCGTTTTCCTAGTAGTGGACATGCGCATGTTTTGCCGAGAAGGACAACATTGTGTCAGGTTTATGATGCATGTGCTCTTTTATTAGAGTAAAGTTTGCTGTTCTTTGCTGCAGTTGCTAAGTTTTATTACTTTCAATCTTGCTTGAATGAAGAATAGTAACGGATGGACGGTGGGTAGGAGATCGTGGCCTAGTAGTAGGGAACCTTCCCATCATTGACCTCTCAACAAAAGAATTATTTCGGTTAGAAAGAAGCCACCGGACAAGTTCACAGGTTTACTGTCTGAGGCAACTTGCAGTTAGTAAAACGATCCGCTTTGCTGAATGGAAGATCATGTGATCAACACTGCCAGTGCAGCATTATCTAAATGGATCGGTATCATAGTCTGCAAGGTCAATGATATACCCGCTCCCCCCATCACCTCCCCTAACAGGGTACCTAATCCCCCACCCTGGGGGCCACCACCCACCCTCACCCCTCGCCCAGCGTGGCTTCATTGTGTCAAAGAACTTGCACGAAGTTATCGGTCGCAAGAACTTTTCCACCTTCTTAGCGGCGTCGAATTTGTTCATGGAATGAAATGTGAATTTACATTTGTTCAAATAAATTATACTTCCCATACGTTTTGGGATTAGAATCAACAAAAAGAGGATTTTATGGGGAAAAACTCCCGGACTTTGACTGCTTTTTTAGTATTATGGTTCCACCTTAAATTTTGTCAAAATCTAAAGAAATTATTTCTTTTTTGCGGCATTTTCATTGAATAGAATTGATCTAGATAGATTTAGTCAGTCCCGATTAGGGATGGCACCCGGTAAAATTTACCGGTAAATTAAGGTAAATTTACCGGTAAATTTACCGATTATTAATTTACCGGTAAAAAAAATGGTAAATTTTGTTTTTTTGATCCTCTCCAATGTATGAATGGAGATATCAAATTTTAAGTACAATAACTATGTATGTAAACATCAGTGTGACAACATTAGCAGTTAGGCATATTTTACGTTGATTTTTGGTTGTCCTCAATCATTCAGAATAATAACTCCATCCATATACCATTACTTTCAATGTCGGAATCTCTCTTCAGGTTTGCTTGTTTAGCAGACACAGATTGTAACTTGATCAAATTGGTGGTCGACAATTCCTCTTATGGGAATAGCGCAGGCAGCATGGCATAGCCTACACTAGATTGGTCGAATCAACGCTATCATCCCTTATCAATATGGAGTATTGTCATTATTAACATTGATTATAGATGTAGGTAGGTATTGTTATTGTCCTGACTGCGGTAATCTTTGTAAATGGGTCAAATAATAAAGAAGGTTTTTTTTGTATTTGGTATAGTCATGAATTGGTATCTGCCATCATTTTTCAAAATTTACCACTGACCGGTAAATTTACCGGTAAAATTTACCGGTAAATTTACCGATTTTTTCAGACCCGGTAAAAGTGCCATCCCATGTCCCGATTGATCAATTCAGATTGATATTGGACTTCAAGATACAAAAACAGATTATTACGTACACTCCCCCAAATAATAAACGGTACTCGAAAGAAAATGAATTGACTGATTAAGGTTTGATGGCATCATACCATAAAGTCAGTGCTAACGCATTATCTAACTCTTTTAGGTGAGCTCTGATTTCATTGATAATAACAAGGATTGATTGTCAAGGAACTGGCCCAGCAGCCAATACGTTTTGTACCAAGTACCGTTTATTATTTGGGGAGTGTACATAAACAACACAATACAATTAAATACAATAATAATTAAAAACAAGAGTCTGTCAGACTAGACTACAGGGTGATAAATTATAGACACGAGTTTTCATTAACTTCGCAAAAAAAAAATGCGAATAAAACTCTTGTTTTATCAGAAATGCAAAATTATTGAATTTTTCACCGGAGGACGCACATTTTGTTGACACGTTGCCGGGTTAGATTTATAACTTTATTGAGGTAAATCGATGTATTTTTGAAATGTGAGTGATTCCTCTACGTACCTACTAAAGATTTCTCCGGAACCTAACACCCATTAACTATAAAATATCGTCAAAAAAGCAGAGAATCACAGCTATTCTGCGTGCCATCAAGATGGGGGCAGGCAACAATGAGATGACATCACGTGCAAACTATGAATGAATACGGATGGGCGGTGGGAAGGATGCGTTCGTGGCTCGTCTGTATAGCGAACCTTCCCAACATTTGCCTCTCGACTGAGGAAAACCACAAAAATCCCATCAGGAATGAAATTAACATCAACTTTAGTAGCTATTTAAAGAACATTTGCTTCTAAGGGCAATTTTAATAACATAGAAAGTGTGTCTTTTAATAATTCTCCTCGTTCTAGTCCTGGAGTCGGCAACCTTTTTTGGTGAAGGAGTAGATTTCCCAAAAATTAATAAATTAGATGATAATGGGAATCGTTGTAGAGGCAATCAAATATAATACACCAAACATAATAAATTGAATTACTAAATAGTAAAAAATATTTTATTTTGATATTTTGACGAAGCCCCTCATTTTTTTAAAAAAGAATTTCAACAATTTAAATGTGATTTTGGGACTCTAAAATGCACAAACTGAATGAAATAACCTTGCAATTGTTGCCCCGCATGGCGTTTATTTTTAAAATTTTAAAATTTTTCGATTTCAGATCAGCCATTTAAGAACTATCAAGGAGCCGCAGGTTGCCGACCGCTGTTCTAGTCAATGCTGGGATGGTTCCAAAATGCCTTATCACGTGACGATATGACGCCGCTTGTAGGTGCGTGGTGGTTGCGTGGGGGGGGGGGGGGCGACACACCCCCCTCAGAGGCCACGTCGGAGAAACCACGCCGTGCTAATACTTGTTGATTCCGTTCCACTGACGAACACTATTCTCTCATCGCGACTCAGCAGACGAAATGAAAACAAAAAGATCGACGAGAGAAATATCACCAGAGTTCCGCTTGCTTCAAATATTAACATACCGGAGGTACACTCGAACCAATAAAAACGGTATTTGTACAGCCTGCTGGTCAGGTTCCTTGACAAGCAATCCTTGTTTTTATCAACGAAATCAGAGCTCACCTACTAGTCTACAAAGGTATATGATGCGTTAGCACAGACTTCACGGGATTATTATGCCATCAAACTTTTCAGACAATCATTTTCTTTCGTGTAGGTACCGCTTGTTATTTGTTCGAGTGTACAAGTTCAAACTAGGCAATCTTGCACATGAAGATTCAATTAATATTTAGGGTAGTTTCTCTAAGAGCTGTATTGGTTAATAACTGTGTACAGCTGAGCATTGAAAAACTGGATCTTTTGTTATTGGTGGAAATTTTCGAACTTCTGTAAATTGGAATTAAAATAATAACTTTCTAGACAGAACCCATGATTGCGGAGTGTTGCTTGTTCTATGATAGTACAACCAACCAAGTACAACTGGACTAATGATCGCTGATAGAACCCAATTACCTACAAGGTTAAATGTATTACTTTTCTCCTTCTGGCTGGTATACAAACACAAACGGGAAATTTGCAAAAAGGGATGACGAAGAAAAAGTAATCCCCATAAAAAAACACTCCGTGTAAAAATACCAGCCAAGTCTCTTCAACTATAAAAAAATAGAAGAAATCTAAAAATTCAGCACTGAAAAGTAGTGATATCAAAAAATGAGCCAAGTCAAAACTTAATTTCAAAAACCAAAATATACTTGGCGCATCGTGTATATAAATAGTATAGAAGCATATGCCAAAAATCAAATGTACCTAAATATATATAATATACCTATAATGCCCTTAAAAATGATGCGCCAAGTATATTTCGGTTTTTAAAATTAAGTTTTGACTTGGCTCATTTTTTGATATCACTACTTTTCAGTGCTGAATTTTTAGATTTCTTCTATTTTTTTATAGTTGAAGAGACTTGGCTGGTATTTTTACACGGAGTGTTTTTTTATGGGGATATCACTTATTTTTTTTAGTTTATTTACACAACTTGTAACACACATCGGAGCAACAACGACTAAATACTTTTAAAAAATACGCCATTACCGAATTGGTTAATACGAAAAATTGTGTTTGGTGCTCAATATAGCTAAGCTTAAAGTGATATTCCATGAAGAATTGCGCAAGCTTCGTTCCAATCAGTCCAGCCGTTTTCGAGATATGGTATCACTTCCGGTTTTCAAAATGGCGACTGAAATTACTGACTGGCAGCTGGAGCTACCCCTGATCCGGTGCGCAGAATGGCCTGAAACGTCTCAGTTACGCGCATTGTTGGCGGGATAATTCAAATATGATTAAATCGTTTGTTTATTCAATGTTAAATCATGGAGTTATGTTAAATTAAGGTAAAATTTTATTTGAACAAATTTAATGCATTCTAAGAGTTAGAAAATAGCTTTTATGGATAAAAATGGATAATAACTATATTTTATATTACTATTTAATATTTTATAATATCAAATTATTAAATATGAATTCAAAAATTGGCCCCATTACGTTCCTTGGAGTAGCTGCTGTGCTGTCATTTTCTTTTGTATTATTATTAATTATAATAATATCATGTTACACCATGTTTTTTTTCTCATACGATATGTTTTGATACATCTTCCTCTGCATATAATTTATTCTGTGAGTTGTGTTTGTTTTTACTTTTGTCAAGCTCTATCTGACTTAATCAACAAATACGGTTATTGAAGTATAGTAATCTCTTACTAAAATGACTCTGGCACATTACTAAATTATGATTGAACGAAGGCATAATCCTACTGGTTTTGTAAAAATACAATCAAGAATATATATTGTAATGGACTTCGGACCATCTACCTCTGAGGTACGGATTAATAATTATATATTATCAAACCATATTTCACAATAATTGGAAATGTTGATATTAAAATCTCCTGTCTATAATTTTAAAACTGATGTATCCAGAATTCTGATGTAATTCGAAAACCATAATATTTTCAAGATATAATTGTGAAATAAACCTGAAATTATCTGATATTGTATGAAGTTGGAGATTGATAACTGATTAACGACAGGAAATATGTTGAAATGTATGTATCCACTGGCCACTGAAGTAGTAGGTGTAGTGAAGTCTCTGAACTTTAATTTTGAATCTTCGATATTATTTGATGTTATAATTTTAAATTCAAGAGAGTTTAAGTTTAAGTGTGCAAATGTTATCTGTTTATGCGTGGATGGTTTATGCAAGTAACTACTGCGTCTTCAAGAAACATCACATTCTTTTTGGATGCCAACTGGAAAATACAAAATATGTTGTACTTTAGTGTGTACATAAAAATACAAATAATCATTCTCAATCAATCATAAACCACACTCTTGCGTTTTTGAATGGTCTTTACATTCAGTGTTAAGATTAGGTCTCGAGTCCGGAGATTTATGCAAATTATAGTTAATTGTCATTACCATTTCCAATTATTGAAAATAGTTTGCACATGTGGTTTGCAGATAATATATAATTATAATTTATTGTGCAGTTAGGTATATATTCATTAATTAGCAGCAGCATTGGTAAAGGGCTTTGTATACCTATCGACCAAATTAATATTTTAATAGAGTAATTCACCCACTTTTATTCGATAAAAGAAATTTTCTAACTACTAGGATGTATTAGATATGTCTCATTAAATCTTTGCTATAATTGAACACTGATGATGTACCATAAACAAACGATTTCATGATATTTGAAATATCCCGCCAACAATGCGCGTAACTGACAAGTTTCAGATCATTCTGCGCACAGGATCAGGGGTAGCTCCAGCTGCCAGTAATTACTGCAACCTAGAATGTATTTCTTTAAATGTTATGTATCATTATAAGCCTTCTGAATATGTAGTTATTGTAGTAAGAGGTCATTAAAATCTAGTTCTTCATTTTCATGACGTCATTTCCGGTTTCGGTAATAGTACATTTCTACTTTAACTATTGATATTCCATAAAGATAACCGTCTGAATCATTTGGCGCTGGTTTAATTCTTAACGGTCTAGCCGTTTTAGAGATATGACATCACTTCCGGTTTCAAAATGGCGGCTTCCTGTTGGTTTTATAAAAAGGCACCTCAGACGCCAAAAGTGCACATGTGGTGAAAATTTCAGATCGATCGGCTCAGCCGTTTAGGCTGTGGCGGTGATTGCGGTGTTTCCTGATATCATCATCATCATCATCATCAGATCAAGATAGGTTTTAAAAGGGGTGTAATTTCACGTTTTTCACGGCCCTCTAGCTCGCAAACGGCATAACTTATTGTTCCCCAATTTGGTATATGTAGTGGGGTGGGCCATAGCTCGAAATTAAGATATATCGCAACAATGTGAGATTTTCCAATTTTAAGATCCAGTAGGCCGAAAATGCCATGTTGTTGCTTACAGTAAAAGTGGTTGGTCTGCTCCTCAGTTTATTATGCATTTACGGTATGTTGAGTGACTGTGAGTGTACGGTACGACTTGGCTGGGTGGAGCGACCGCTCCACTAGATGATAGAAGGAGGCAGTCCTGGCCTATTAACACCTTCCCAGCATTTTCCTCTCGACAGAGAAACCAAGAAAAAAATCACGCCAACTTTCATCAAAATACACCGTTTTCAAAGTAACAATTCCCTCCGGAGACTGTAATTTCACAAAACACAATATCACCTGGCATTTTAGATATTTAAGGTTAATAGCAAAGTCTGTTAATTGAAATAGCGATCTCAATTAGTCCGGCGAGCTGATATGAAATACCTGACTCTCTTTGAAGTGTGGCAGAGGGGGGAGGGGGGTACACACCCCCTGGGGGAGGGCACGGCCCACTATTGATTGATTCCATGCCGTCTCTGAGTTACTTGCTAGAGGACGCCAGGCCCCGCCCTAACACAATCGCCGCGATAAGGGGGGTCGGTTACAAAATTTTCACATTTTATTTTATCAGAATTTTATTTCTTCTACATTCCGGAGGATGTTTTGTCCGTTATTCGATGTTTCGAACACTATTGACTTCGATCAAACCACACCAAAAAGACGGGAGAAATGTTTAAAAAGAGAAACGGGAAATTAAAAGAAAATAGAGAAATGGTGTGTTCCAAACGTAGAATACATACGTTACAATGACAAAACACTAAACAGCCTTTATCTAAAGAAAATTTTGATAAACCATCTTCTACTAACACATCGTAAAGTACAAGAAAAATATCTTCCCTTTCAAAACCCGGATGAAAACTTCCTCTTCTTCGAACTACTATGAGAAATAAAGATGGTTCGGTTCTTTGTTCGGGATTTGCACCCTGCTGAAAATTCTTGCCAAGATCTTGCAAGATCTTGCTAAGATCTTGTATTAACCAAGATCTTGCCAAGATCTTGCTAAGATCTTATCAAGATCTTGTATTAACCAAGATCTTGCCAAGATCTTGCTAAGATCTTATCAAGATCTTAGATTTACCAAGATCTTGACAAGATCTTGTATTAAACAAGATCTTGCTAAGATCTTACCAAGATCTTGGTAATATCTTGATAAGATCTTATCAAGATCTTGACAAAACCTAATCAAGATCTTGCTAAGATCTTACCAAGATCTTGCCAAGATCTTACCAAGATCTTGGTAATATCTTGATAAGATCTTATCAAGATCTTGACAAGACCTAATCAAGATCTTGTCAAAATCTTACCAAGATCTTGGTAAGATCTTGGTAAGATCTTGGTAATATCTTAATAAGATTTTATCAAGATCTTGACAAGACCTAATCAAGATCTTGCCAAGATCTTGCCAAGATCTTGCCAAGATCTTGCCAAGATCTTGCCAAGATCTTACCAAGATTTTTTCAAGATCTTGCTAAGGCCCTTAGGAAAATTTCCTATAGTATATTTTGAAGTAGGTATTCCAAAGTATTATGTAATAACGTGTAGTAAACTATAGTATGTGCTATAGTACTTGAAGTACATGCAAAAACTTACTCCATAATACCATAGATTACTGAAGTAAATTCTACAGTATCGGTGGTAAACTAAAGTATAAACTACAGTATTTTTACTACCGCTGAAATAGACTGTTTTTTACTCTGGAGTAAATATACTTGACCTACTGTAGTAATTGTTGATAAATAAATAATAATAATAATTCTAAGTATGTACTATAGTGTTTTTACTACTTGCGATATATACTGCAGTTTTCTATAGTAAAGTTATAGGGAACGTACTTCACTGTAGTAATTCGAAGTATGTAGCTAGAGTACTTTGACTACAGACAGAATAAGTTTGCTATAGTAAGTTCTATAGGTAGTATATATACTTCATTGAAAATCTATAGTATCTCATCTGTAGTAAAGAAAAGTGTAATCTACAGTATGTTTACTATAGCCGATTTATATTGTAGTTTAGTATATTCTGAAGTATCTTCATTGACTTTTTACTACAGTATTTGTAGTAGTAAGGTATATAAACTACATAATTTTTACTTCATTGACTTAGAAAATTTGCACCACATCACCTAGTAAAATAAACTATAGTAATTATACTAGAGCGTGAGCTGATATATTTTATGGGGAAATATCACAGATCAATTTACTTTATAAATAAATCTTAATATTTATCGTTTCTCCTATTTTATCATGTTAATAACAATATAATGATCCACTAAATAATATAAATATGTTCACTTAAATATGAAAACTCAATATGATCACTATTAGCGCAGCTAAGTCTTGTCTGCACCGGTGGCCTACTCGGTAAGACGCTCGACTGCGGACCACGAGATCGCAGGTTCAAAACACGGCGGTTCCACGGGATTTTATAATTGAAATGTGTAATCAAACCTTGTCCAATACTTCAGAAGAGGTTTCCCGAATGCAAATGAGTATTCATAAATATAGAAAATTTTATTTTTTTATGAAATTTTTACGTTTTTTTGGCCGCAAAATGTACAAGATCTTGCTAAGATCTTGCTAAGATCTTGCTAAGTTCTTGCAAGATCTTGCTAAGATCTTGCTAAGATTTTGCTGTAACTTTGTAAGATTGGTGACAATGTTGGTTGCAATGACTTTGCAAAATTTCAAATTGATCGGACCAACCAATCCAGAGATTTTCTTTTTAAATATGAACCAATCACAGGATCCCGTTCAAAAACGATCCCAGAGAAGTAGATTACGCCTATGTGTGCAAAATTTCAGATTGATTGGTTGTGCGGACAGGGCAGTGTAGGCAAAAAAAGAGAGAAAGTGCCATAAGAGTACCGTGGGACGATGCTGATAGAGATAGAGAAGATGATGACACCACACGGACAATGTCATTGTCAACCAGCAGGCTGGGCGATGCACCAACTAGATGTGACACAACTATACACACCATTGCGTTGCGCCCTGGGGCTTGATTACTCCGTGGCTACTACGCACAGAACTGTTAGTTTCATAGTACGGATGCACCCTGAATTAATCCCAAACTCTAGTCGCACAAATTCGCGGTGAATTGCAGATTGTACCTAGGTATCATTGTATGTGAAGGTATACGCTTTATAGGGGTCGCGCTTTCCCAATCTATAAGTTAGTAAAGTTCATAAGTTGGCGCCCAGTTTCCCATGTTGTTGGTTGCAACTTATGAAAGTAACATATGTGTAATTCAAATTTGACAATTCTATTTCTAGCCAAGAAACTGATTTTAATGACACTCTGGAATCCAATTTGCTTATGAATGATTCAAATTGTTCAGTTTGAATTGCTTCAGTAATCAGCTAATCACATCATAAAATTCAAGTTGGTCAAGTCAAATCTCCATGATTCAAATTGCCCCAATTCAAATCATGTTCGTGTGTGTAACTCCGAAGGATTTTTTCGTATCAGTTATATTTTATTAACCCCAATATGTGATTAAATATATTACAAAGTTGTGTTCACTGTTTCGAAGATTTGCTTCAATGCAAGTAGTCCAGTAATTTTGTGAATATACCCACCACTAATTGCAACAGAAGGTTTCAAATGCCCTCTACAACATATCCAAAATCCTCCCGAATCCGAGTGCCGGAAGTACTTTTTAATCACTTTTTAAGTTATTTTCCCATGTTAATTCCATCTTCTAAAAAAAAATTTTATTGTTACTCCGATTTTGACGAAATTTGGCAGAATTGTTCACCATCCTAAATGAACACAAAATCGGAGTAACATTAATTTTTTTTTTTTGGTAATGGGAGTTAACATGGGAAATTAACTTAAAAAGTGATTAAAAAGTACTTCCGGCACTCGGATTCGGGAGGATTTTGGATGTTGTAGAGGGCATTTTTCTGAATCGATTCATATATTGAAACCTTCTGTTGCAATTAGTGGTGGGTTCAGCTCTTTTTTTGCTTTAAATTACTGGGCTTAAGTGTCTATCTATCTCAAATTGTCTAATTTCAGCTGGGAAAATAGAACATCTATTCTAAACCAAGACTTGCCAAGATTTTTTTCTACTATCACACTGGCCAAATTGGGCAAATTGGGCAGGATCTCAAACTTGAATTGTCTACTGTGACTTTATGCCCACAATTTTAAATTACCTGCATTATGTTCTGCAACTAAGCTAATAGCGAATGAATGATTATGATGAAGAAAGAAGAGATAAGGATGGGCGGTGGGAAAGAGGCTGCCGTGACGTAGTAGAGGGAACCTTCCCATCATTTGGCTCTCGACTGGAAGACTAAAGAACGAACCCCTTAAAGTTCATTGTAAAACGTAAGCAAACCAAATCCAAAATATGAATATTTTACTGTTTCGGCGAGTTGACCTTGATCTCGAAACAATAAACAACCAAGTTGCCGAGAGACTGAATTGCAGAAGACAATAAGCTTTGCTAAGATCTCATACTTCTACACTATTTTAATTACGTACACGATGCGCCAAGTATATTTTGCTTTTTAAAATTAAGTTTTAAGTTTGACTTGGCCCTTTTTTGATATCACTACTTTTCAGTGCTGAATTTTGATAATTATATTTTTTTATAGTTGAAGAGACTTAGCTGGTATTTTTACAAGGAGTGTGTTTTTATTTTTTTTAATACTTTTTTTATAGAGGTACGTATACCTAATAAATAAGTAATAGGTACTCATTAGTAATTCCTAATGAGTAGATAATGACTAATGAGACGAGTGAGCATTGCAGTGCAGGTAATAACATCAGCTTACTACCAGATCAGAGGTAGGTAGTCATGGAAATTTATTCGGTACCTATAGGCTCCTCCCTTCCAATGCATTTACGTTAGTTACGGCTCCTCTACCTCGACCCGTAAAGCCTGATGCACAATTGAATTAAGGTTTATGGTTTAATGTTTAGTGATTAGTGTTTAAGATGTTATAACAGAGTCCAGTGCACAATTGCTTATTTCACGAGGTTATTTCACCACCTGATAAAATTAAATAATTGATCGAAAAATGATATGGAAACAAATATATGAGCAAGACTAGGCACAAATATCAAATTAAAATGCTTCCAATGACATTAATTCAGACGACTTTTCATTTTCCCGTACGAATTTGACATTGACATTTACTCTGCTCTCTTCTGATTGGTTCGTCATAAGGTGAAATAGTGTTTTGCAATAAGAAATGCAATTGATTTCTTATTTTAGCTTAAACCTTAAACACTAAACCTTATAACGCTTATGACAGTTGTGCATGGTAACGTTATAACAGCACCTTTCATTTCTCTTAAACACTAAACACTAAACACTAAACACTAAACCATAAACCTTAATTCAATTGTGCATCAGGTTTAACACTGGCCAAGTTGTTTGAATGTGGTGAGGATTGAAAGGACCAGTGACTGCCACAATTGACTGGTAAAATACTATCATTGTTTAATTATGCTAATTTCACAGACTTAGGATATATATCCTATTCCTGAAAAAAGTGACATGACTGATGAGTGAGAATGAGAAAAAAATAGAGAGAAAATCGGTATCAGGCAATAAACTTGCTGGATTCCTAATTCCTATTGGTTGTAGGAATCTTCCAAACTTACAAAATTGTAATTGTCAAAACATTATTTAAAATAAGTTTCAAAGTGTCAGGTCCATTAGTACCTAATGTCACTGAATCGGTACCTAACTCAGAAGGTAAGTTTAAACATGAAATCTTCCTGGTTATGATTATTGCTCACACCAATTCCTTCTCTAAGCAAAGTGATTTATAATTAAAAGATCAGCGATGCGTAAGTTTATTGCATCTCCTTCCCAGCAGGCAAGAAAGTTTTAATGAAAAATACTTATTCCAAACTTCCGCGTTGGAAGTTATTAAGCAACGCTTCGTCGAACCCCAGGTTTCCGACTGTGTGGCGTGCGAAGTTGTATTCGTAGCCGATCTCATTGAGTTAAATCGTTCATGCGAATGACAAATGACAAGCAATATTGGGGTAGACGTTTGAAATTGAATGAAACTTTATGTAGACGAATAAGATAATCAAGGTAGCTAGCTGAAACCTAACATAACACTATTTTAGTGTCATCAGATTAGGTCAAGTTGTGCAATAAATTTAATCAATACTGACCTAGTACCTACCTACGCAAGTGTTAAATTTTGAATTTAATAGAATATTTAGCTATTTTTTTTATCAAAACTCTTCACAGACTTTATTGAGCGAGCGAAGCGAGCGACTCCATTTGGCTCTTTTAGCACGGACCTCTGTTTTTTTTTTTGTTTTTTTTTTTGTTTTTGTTTTTGTATGCTAAAGGAAGCAATGGAAGTCGCACCGTTTCACCGATCGACCTGAAATTTTGCACACATGTAAAGACAACCTTCTCTGTTTGCAGACCCAATTTTTTTTTGAAATCCATCCATTGGTTCATTGTTAAAATAAGTATCTCCTGATAGCCTAAAAAATGAAAATGGTCTTCGAGAAATGTGATCAAACTCATATTTAGCATGGTCAGTAAGACCAACAATGTCACTTATTTTACAAATTTTCAGCCGAATCTGTCAAGAAAGTATGCACTTATTGACATTTTTAATAGCTGTCAGAAATGAAACATTGAAAATGAATGTCTTTCCAATGCAACTGAATCTGATTTGCTTTAGGTACAAGAGTGTTTTGATGGTATGTACAGTTTTTTAGTGAAAAGCAGATATTTTTATGTTTATTGAGTTGATCAAATTTGAATAATTCAATTTGGATCATAGTTTCCAACAAATCATTTCGAGTTTTTATGGACCTTGATTGTCTTTTCGTCAATTCGTAGTTCTAATGGCCGTGCCTCCCGTGTTTCTACTTGGCTGATTTTGCATCCAGGAGGGATTAGAAACATAAGCTCACATTTCAATAATATCATTGAGTGGCGTTTGTTCTCTTCTAGCGTTCACACGTCATTCCAAATCTCTCCTGCATTTTGCATTTTGCTTCTGTTTATCGAAAATTGTCATTAAAAGCTAATAGGTACAATCCTTGAATTTTGTTACAGATTTGTATGAATATTCCCAAAAACTCATAAAATATTGGTCTAGGTAGAGGTAGCAATGAAGCAAAGTTTTTTATGTTGATCAATCAAAGGTTAATTTTCAAAAATCGTTGGATCTCGTTCAAAAAATATAGGTACATGGGACCAATCATGAAGTAGGTAGTGACTAAGATCATGATGCTTTCGGAACCCTTTTGATGCACGGCAGGCAGTTGTGAAGGTTTGTTCCGATGAGTGTACAAAATTCATGTGTTCGGGTAATAAGCCTTCGTATATTCATAGTTTGCGCGTGACATCATCTCATTGTTGCGCGACCATCTTGGTGTAACGTTAAGAGGCAAACGGAAGCGAATGGGAATCGCACGGTTCGTCGGAGCGTTTTTTTGAAATTGTGTCTTCCCACTTACTAATTTTAAAAAATCAGATAGTAACGACCCATAACAGCCTAATAGACTAAATAATGCCGCACACTGGAGTTCATTATGACCTCTGGTGCGACCTCAACGTGTTAAATACGATATTTTTAATAAAACAATCGAAAATAATCGTATTTAACACTTTGAAGTCGTACCAGAGGTCATAATGAACTCCAGTGTGCGGCATTATTTAGTATATTAGGCTGTTATGGGTCGTTACTATCTGATTTTTTAAAATTATTAAGTGGGAAGACACAATTTCAAAAAAACGCTCTGCCGAACCGTGCGATTCCCGTTCGCTTCCGTTTGCCTCTTAACGTGTCAGAATGGCTGGCAATCTGCTTTTCAGTATTTATTTGATACTTAGTTTATGGTTACTTGTATAATTAATTGTTGCAATTTTTTGTTCACCCTGACCTCTAAGTGTTGCTGTTCTGTAATTTGTTTTGTATTTCTTAGTGTGATAATAAAAAAAAAATTGTAGGCTGCACAAGAAGTTCTCTTAGGTATAAAACCACTCATATCATCCAAACTATTATCGACTAACCAATAATAATTACTAATTAGTTTTAAATCGACTTGACTAGGTACCGTCTGGACAGCGAGAGTCGAACTCTCACCAGATGTCGCCACCGTCAGTTGTTCTGCTAGGCCGAGAAAGCCTACTTCTTGAGAAAGCACTGGTCACTGCGTGCTCACCTTTGAATGTACTGTTTCTCGGCCTAGCAGAATTCCTGACTATCAGCGCATTCTGTTGAGAGTTCAAACATATGTTGCCCCGACTGTCCTGTGCACGCACCAAAATAACCGAAAGGTCTATCGGTATATTTTCTATAGACTATACCTACCTACATAGTTTTTAAATTTTTTAATGTCAAACATAAGAAGCTCCTGCAAACTATGAATTGCATGAGAATGCATGCGTTTACAAGTTTATGTTCTAAGGACCTTGGAACTGAAGCGGCTACGAGGCACTGATCAAATATTTTAAATTTCCCTCTCAATTTGACAGCCAACTCACTAATGCAAGATCCTGCCAAAATCTCGACTCAGCACTTGTTACTAGGTTTGTTTGTCGAGGTGTTCTAACCTGCTCGGAGCAGGCGGAAGTAAGTCACTGAATATGTTAGGTGCAAGGATTTCGAATCAAAACTAGATGGATAGGTGTATAAGTAAACTGTTCCGTGACGACTTCCGGTGTGATCTGAGCAGGTTTAGAACACCCCGACGAACAGACGTAGTACGTAATGTGTTTCACACTAACTTTGTACAATGGTGGATTGTACAATTGCCATCTTACATTTTCTTGCTAGGTATTTTAAATTTAGGGCGGTAGATACCTAGGTACCGATTAAAACAATCTTTTAACATTTCACTACTACTTGAAGCAGCTAAATTTATTTCAAAACAATCTGCAGAATATTCATAAAAAAAAATATTTTTATATAAAATAAAATACATCCATCACTGTGCACTGGTATCCCCTTATAACTGTCATTACAAAACTGACAGTTCTGATTTTGCTTTTAAAAAATGTGTACTTCTTGGAATCCAAAAATGGTTTAACCGATTTAGAATGCTGTAATCACATTATCCCTCAATTATAAATGTATTCAAGAATGTTATAACTAAAGAGAATAAAATATTTAGACTGACAGCTCAGTGTCATCTCATCTGCACATAGGGGGCAAGGCCCAAGAACGGAGTATTGATTTGCTCACCTAACTTTAATAAAGTTAGCCAAAAATCAATACACATGCTTATTCTCTACCGCACAATATTATGAACAACAAAACATTGCACAATCAACTTGCTAACAAGTACATAGCGTAGTGTACAACGATTTACATTCAATTATTGTGAAGAAAAGTCAAAACCGTCGCCATTTTTAGCTCCTAGGCAACCAGAGAAAGGTCCGGTTTTTTGCTTTAAACCGGGTATTTTCCATCATATCACAGGTTGAGGGCATATGAATATTGGTGCATAAAAATAGCGGGTGTATAAATATTGTTTTCGGACGTGCTCTTTGTACTACAGACGTGCATTATAAAGTTAATTTAATATTCACCTTGGTGTTGTTGTCTTGTGCAGAAACGGTGTCTATGGCTACGGCGGCATCAGCGGTTGCTACCCAACCGATTGGCGGATGGATATTTTTATCTTCTTTACGATTATGACGGGTAAAATCAAGTTGCGTTCATATTAAGTATTTCTAGGTGAATTATATAATAATGTAATCTTACTTTTATATGGTATTGACGTGTATTACGCTAATATTCGACTCGTTGACAAGGAACTATGCTTTTAGCGTAAAATACGCTCACTTGGATATATGAAACTCTTTGGAATGTCATGGCAATGTCGTGTTCCATATCTTTACATTTGAAAGTTTTGCTTTTGGTGGGAAAATTTGAACTCTTCGGAACGCTGTTCGGTACATCTAGAACTCCTTCTATTTTATTTCTTTTATTAGCCATTTGATTACAAATAAATACATGAATAAAAATATACAATGTGTCAATGTTGTCAGTTAAATAGTAATTAAATACCTACCTACTAGGAAAGTATATAATAATAAATGTCATGTCTTTAATTATGGCTCAGAAGCCATTTACAGCAGTCATCATTACCTACTTAAAACAAACACTTCACACACACAACATCAAATTAACAAAACCAAACCCTATGTCATGTCATGAGACTATGTCATGAGCACAGCCGTCTGTACACTCGACATTCGTTCCTCCTCCTCCTGTGAGCTGCCTGTCATCAGAGTAAAAATTATAGTTCCTCACTTGCCTTCCCGTGAGGAACTCCGAACTATAACTTTTACTCAGACGACAGGCAGCTCACAGGAGGAGGAACGAATGCAAGTGTACAGACGGCTGTGGTCATGAGAAAGCCTGTTCCTAGAATGTAATGTAGGTATAGTTCCTAAAAATACGAATATTAAAAAACCGTCAATTGGACGTAGTTATGCAAAAGGGAACCAACCCACAGGTATCATGAACTGAGATATTGAGGGAAACGCGTTTTGCATCATAGTTTCTTTAATTTATGGACTAAATCAGTGATTTTTGTTTTGTTTGATCGGCAGAATTTTTATATTATTTTTGTAATTACTAAATATTTAAAAAAAAAATTGGTTATTTAAAAAATTAATGAAATGTGGCTTGGTTCCTTTTTGATCAAGTGACCTCATTGTTGTATTGTATTATGTGAATAGGGTTGCCAACTGTCCGGAATTTCTCCGGATTTCTCATTAGATAGAATGAGATAGAGATTACCTCATTCCAGACAGCATAATGTCCGGAATTATTTAATTGTTCCATGAAACTAACGCTATAATTCAATAATCAATGTCATAACTTTTGCAAAGTATGTTTACTTAGTTCACTTTCGCCCATTATTTTAAATTTTTACTACATATTTATCAATTTCAACTTCAAGGAAATAATATTATGAGAACATTCCATATTATTATAGAGTTAAATTCAAGTCTTTTTGCTATAATTGTAAAGAAATTTTCAAAGTTCCCAAATATGAAATCGCCGAATATTGTAGTCCAGAACGCATGAAAATGACCCAAATACACTTTCGAAATTCAAAATTTTCCCGGGCCGTGCGGCCCGAACCCGCATGGTGCTTGGGGGCCCTCCCCCCAGTCCCCCATTGATTTCCTGCGAGATCGTCTTTTCGTGCGAATACGTGTTTCCCCAAAATACCGAATTGTGAGGATATTTTACTCCCAGAGTATTTTAGAACTACATTGTCCGGAAATCAATTCTTGTAAAGTTGGCAACCCTATATGTGAAAAGGAACCAACCCGCAAATATGTGGATTGGTTCCGTTTTGATCAATGTGAAATTATTTTTGTTCTGTATAAATTTAAATTGTGAAAAGGAACCAACCCACAAATATGTGTGTTATAGAGATAGGGCTTGTGTGGCATATAAATAGCTCTATAATATACGTCACACAGCAATTAATGTGGGTTGGTTCTCTTTTGAAAATTAAAGTTTAGGTCAGGATCTATCAGAAAAAAATCCTAACTCATTTTTTTTTAATTTTGAGGGTTGGTTCCCTTTTGCATAACTACGTCCAATTTTGAGTTAGTTTTGTATTAAACCAGGAAACATAGTACCTACTACCTAATTATTTATACCTACTAAAAATTAAATAATTTTAGGTTTTATATGAAGTAGGATACCTACACAAACAAAATAAACAGGAAGTAAAGTAGTAATTTGGCGTTTTTGGCTGGCCGCACTGGGGTTGCACTGAAATGACCCAGTGCGGCCAGTCGAAAATGCCATAAGTTTAGGTGTAAATCTTATAGGTTTTTGAAAGTAAAAGTAGGATCAGCCATGCCACTTGCAACGCGCGCGTGAAAAAGGCAAATCTTTTGTCTACCTGTAGGTACCTACTAGCTAGGACGTACTAGGTACCAACATCAGATATCAAATAGCATCAGCTTATCATAGTTTTACCATTTGAGCTTACCTCGTATGCGACTCCTCGGACTTGAGCCAAGCTTCAATATACTCGTGTCACTCAATTGCTTTCGGAGATTCTTCAAAGAGAACTTGGAGTTTCTGGGAGTCTTTGGTTTCTTCTTAGTATAATTATAAATAGAATAGTCTGGATCACTGTCATCACTCCTGGATGCAACCTCCTCTTCATCGGAATCAAAATCTAACTTTCTTGAATACATTACTGATAAAATCGAAGAACTTTCAAATCAAGACAAAACAAGATAATCGTAGGAAAAACATGGCTTCCTAGCTGAAAACAACTCACAGCCTCTTAGAATGTATATGGCTGCATATTCTCTAGCTACCTTGGAATTTAGGTTTTGAACAACAAATTATAATTTTAATGGACAAAAAGGATAGGTAAAAAACGCAGAGGAAATAACAGAGTCACTCATGTTTCGATTTTTGATTTCATTGAGTTATTTTACAGAGTTCACATACAATATTGAAAGGCTGGCGTAGGTCTTATATGTACGTCACATACGCTCAGTTAAACCACTCGTTACCCAGTTTCCGAGTAATTATTTTATGGAGAATTACAATGCATAGTAATTATAGCATCTTAGTTTCACACATACTGAACGGAATGGTTGTGTTTTTTAGGAATCTATGCCTTATTGTTATAGTTATTATTTAATAACTGTCAATTTCCTAGTGATATAATTTATTTTATTATACTTTATTATATTTCTTAATAGTCTATTATATTTCTCTTTCGATCCTTATGAACAACCTCATCGCAAATTAATGAATAAACTGTGATTTTATAACAATGAACTATCCACCATATTCTGTACAATAATCAACTACCATTATTATTACATTTCCCTACTTTACAACAATGTAGTACCAATAATTATATCATTTAACTAATAATCATTGTAGGTAATTTTCACCTAATTTGAAAGTTCAGTTGATGACAATAATTGAAGTGTCAATAGCTTCAAACGAATTTATTTTCCTACTTTAGAAAACTTCACCAATCACACTAGCCAAACACAAATTTAAGATTCTTTCAGTGTGTAGGTATTCTGATTGGTCAAGATTTACAACTTGTTTCGTTTCCTAAAACACTTAACGGTTTGTTAAATAAATTAAGGAGGGGGGACCAACGTTGTAAATAAAACTACTTAAAACCAAATGGTCCCTTCTGTAGTTTCGTTTTGTATTTTGTTTATTTTCAGCCATCAACCAAACTCTTTCACCATCCTTCCTACTTTACATTTAATGCAAGTATATATTAATTTCCCTTTTCGACACATAAGAAAGTAGAAAACGAGATTGACTTTGTGTACGGATTTTTAAAACGCTATATCCAGCTACAGTATTTTTTTTTGGTTTCATTTCCCCTGTTAGGTTTAAAATTCATCGCAAGAAACTAAAATTTAAAATTTTAGTTTACGCGAATAAATTCCTCCACTAATTACGAACGATTTGGACCAATAGGAGACAGCCCGAGGTCCCTGATTGGTTTAATCAATTCAGATATATAAAATCGATACAGTTTGCAATATTTTGAAGGAAGTTCATGGTAAGTGGTTTGTTGGCTTCCTGTCCGTAATAAATTAATTTACTCTTTGTTATTCAATGGAATTAATAAAATATTTATACCTTATAAATACTGAATGTGATTCAAAGAAATTACAATAAAATACAAAAATTTAATTGATATTATGCAGTTTTCACATTAAATATGTAAATTTCTGAAGTTAACACCAGGGAAAACATTCTAATTTTCTAATTAGATTTGTTTTCTAATTGTAGAAAAAACACTATTCCAGCATTTCCAACCAAGGAAAAATATCTAAGTACAAAACCAGCTTTAGTAGGTAATTACATACCTACGTAACTTTAGTAAATTTAAAATTGTAAATGGATAGTAGATTGGTCAGCCATTTTGCAAACATTGAAACCATTATATCGCAATCCAGCAATCAACTTACCACAAGCTTCAACTCAGTAAAATATCCGCAAACATTCAAACACCATCGAATATCCAACTGATATATCAAACTACTGCGAAACAATCGCAGTTTAGCATTTGTCTTCACATGATTAATAATAATATATAATATATAATCTATAACAATTAATGATATGTGCACATAACAAAGCAGCCCCCGACATACATTCCTGTGAAACGTAAAAGTTTTTTTATATTCATATGAACGACGGACGACGAATCTCGATCAGTCACGCACTCGACAGTAAAAGCTCGGCTAAATCGCGGCGCGGAAACGAAATGACGATAATCTCTCCGCGACTAAACATCGAATCTCTCGCCAGAAGTAATCATCCAATTTATAACTGACAATACATCATATGATATTAATTAGAGTTTACGAATTGTGCCGTGATATATTATGTTTTTTTTTGTAAATGCATCTCCGACAGAATTGTTTTTCCCCCGAAATGAACACCGATTTTTTTTAAAGCCTAGATCTAATGTTTGATAAAACCAGCGTACTATTTTATCTAGGAAACAACATTGTAATTATGTAATCTATATCGTAATAATACTCAGCAATTGACTCAGTGTCTATCTATACAGGATAACTAATGTCCATACATACAAACTTAAAAACACATTAAAATCAATTTTGACATTTGGTTCACATGAATTCATTGTACCTAATATGTTTATATCAGATCGACTATAAATTGAATTTATATAAAAAATTATGTTTTGTAAATTGTTCTTTCACCGAAGGACACAAAAAATTAGTATAGTTAAATCGAGGAAGATTACTCCACTGTCCTAGGTCACTACTGGTTAAATGTGCATAGGTAGTTTGGGAAAACTGTAATTTTTGTATCCGTCATTTGTATTTATTTTATTTTACTACCTTTTCATTGTGAATATGTAGGTATATTTACCTATAGGTAATAAAAGTTATTTTGAATAATTTAGATCAACTGACTCTATTTTGGTTTGTTATATCTGAGATATCTCAGATAAATTATGAAAATTATGATTTTTCGCAATTCAAAACTAATTTTGTGGTAGTTGCAAAACATTTTAACTCCATTAACGTATCTGTAGAAAGCAAAATGACACATTAATATTGCAACTATAAATTAGCTGATGCACAGTTTCTGTTCCATGTATACAAATTAAAGCTAATAATTTTGTCAATTAAAAATCATGCCTTTTTTAGGTACCCACCAACAAATTCATGTGCCCATCAAACGTCAAAACACAAAGCCCTTGTTTAATCGCAACATCGCCATAGGCAGTTTCGACAAACGCGGTCTCCGGCAAATGCTCTGAAATAAACGAAATACCGTTCACACCGTACAACAAGAACAACGAGAACAACGAACGATGTAACATTTACAATTATTGAGACAGGAACCTAATTGGCTTTGACTTTTTGGTATTTTGGTATTTATGTTATGTAGTTGCAAAACATTTTAACTCCATTAACGTATCTGTAGAAAGCAAAATGACACATTAATATTGCAACTATAAATTAGCTGATGCACAGTTTCTGTTCCATGTATACAAATTAAAGCTAATAATTTTGTCAATTAAAAATCATGCCTTTTTTAGGTACCCACCAACAAATTCATGTGCCCATCAAACGTCAAAACACAAAGCCCTTGTTTAATCGCAACATCGCCATAGGCAGTTTCGACAAACGCGGTCTCCGGCAAATGCTCTGAAATAAACGAAATACCGTTCACACCGTACAACAAGAACAACGAGAACAACGAACGATGTAACATTTACAATTATTGAGACAGGAACCTAATTGGCTTTGACTTTTTGGTATTTTGGTATTTATGTTATGTATTTTCTTTTTAGTTATTTCGTACCTTGGAAGAATGACAATATTGTGGATTTGAAGATATGAATGATCGCCCACTTTTCTCGACGCATAACGCGACATTTTCATCTAGGGATGGGAATTCTTAAAATTATTAGTTTTATAGTTACACCAGTTTAAAGTGGAAGCTTTTTCTTTGATATTATCAAAACTTTGGAATTCCTTTCAAATTAACCCTACTCTATTTTTCATGATTTTTATTCAGATCATAATTTAATAAACATTGGAATCCAAGCTTACTTTTCGACCCGTGAGACATGGGTTTGTTCGAGTGTTTGCAAAACTGCGTGACAATAAAATAAAATGTGAACTAAAACATTGCGTTTTAAAAATACTATTTTAGAATAAATTTAGGGGTGAACAAATCCAAAAAATTTCGAATTGATTCCGGATTCGAAAATAATTCAGTTTCAAATTTTTCGAATATACCTAGATTTACAATGCTACCAACTTTCCATACCTACAAGACTTGGTTGAGTTGGTATCAACGATTCAACTCAGAAATTACTAGACCCTGACTAAAACTAAGCAAACTACCCATCCCACCCTTGCCACCAGTCTCGTGTAACAATGTAAATATAATATCTTATTTTTGTCTATTGTTTGGAAAAAATTATTTTCACATTTTATTTTGAATGATTATTATTATTATTATTATTATTATTATTATTATATTTTGTAAACTTTGGTCTGACGATTCAGATTTGCAGAACATTTCAAAATTCAGTTCTTGTTCAAAATAAAAATAAAAAAAAAAAAAAAAGGATTTGCACGCCCCTCCATAAAATTATATAATATAAAATATAGCACAAAATTACTCTTAAATTCCCATCCCTAAACAGCATCCAGCATCGCGATTGTGTGACTTTCGTTTAGACTTGTACATGTACATCTTTCGCTTCCAGCCAAAGCGCAAAGAGATTGCGTTTGATTTGGTTCTGGCTAGTAGAAGTGAAAGATGTACACGTAAAACTCGAATTGAAAGTCCCACAATCGAGCTACCGGAATGATTTCTAACTTTTCAACCTGAAGCGATGAGTTATAATGTACTTATGACGTCATATTGGCAGTGGACAGCTTTTATCTTTGTGTCACAACTCTTAGTAGCTATCTACGGTCAATGCTAATAATTATCTTACTTAGTTCAATTATAATTAGTAGTTCATTAATGAAATTGAGTTTTCTTTATACAGATGTGGTTAAATCCGATGATCGAGGTTGCAATGCGGATGAAAACTAATGAAGGTTTCGTGAGAAAGTTTTTTTTTGTGTTACGTTGACAGTATTTTGTGAGCAGGACTGTCAGCCGTTATCGATATCAGAACATTCTAACAATTCGCTAATGAAATTAACTGCTACTGCATAATAACGGAGTTAGATGAATGGATTTTATAATGACAACGTTCGAGGCAGACGTTAAGACATTTACTTTCGACATCACGAAACCTTCGGTTTTCAGATCCAGCTTGCTCTCTCCAAATTCCCGCTAATACAATTAGTCAACACGTGACGTCCAATCCCCAATTATTGCTACGTCGGAGGTAAATTCAATTGTGCAAACCTAACAGCGTTCCTCTATTTACAACATCCTGTCCATAATTTGCCTCGTATACAGCTCACAACATCCAGCGTAGAATCCACAATTAACAATATCTTATTACTAGATTCGGATCCGTACATTCACTTGATTTCCTGATCCGATTTTGTCAATTTCATAATTGTTCTACGCTTTTGAAATTTCCGTGGTTATTAGTCCGATACTTATTAATTATTATTGCTCGATCAATAGACATTTAGTTCGATACATGACTAGACGTTTGATACATTCCATTTTTATATCAATCTTTGGTTTAACAATCTTGTCCGATCTCTCGAATTGACTCTTTCTAGATTTGCGTGACCTGTTTCTTGTACGTTGGGCGCGTAGAAATAATTAAAGACGATGGTATCTGATCTATTAACGAGCCACAAGCATTGAAATCTTATCTTTAACTCTACGCGACTCACGTACATGAATCGAATCAAACAAGGCTGATATGAATACTTCTATATTTTACAAATCAACAATATTGCTGCCACGGAAACACGAATTGAGTTTTAAATTTAATTTTATATTTTCAACTCTTTGACTGTGTTTCACCACATGTACCATGAAAGAAGGGTTAGATTATACATAAAAATGCTTCATTTTTGAGATAATCATAAGTTTTTTCAGCTCAAAAAAAGACCAAGAGTCTCAACGAAAGTCTGTGTTGCACAGTCGCATTGCATTTTGGGTAAAACTAAAGACTGAATGTCTATGTCAAAATGCCACTTGTTAGTTGAAGTAGTAGTTGCAGCTACGGTCATACTTTCGATCATACTTTTGAAAACAAAACTTTTTCTTTGACGTTTTGTATCTGAAGTTTGATGCTGAACAGGCTTTACCCAGATTGCGATACAGCACCATTTCAAATGCTCTTTGCTTTCTTAAATGGCCTATTGTGTTTTGTTTACGTTAAAATGAACAGACCCCAATAAATGAAGCATTTTATGTATATTCTAATCACCTTCTCTATTAATACAGATAGAATATTAGGAAAGTTTTCAAAGTCAATAATTAATTTAGTCCATTATATGTAGTAACCCCTATTAATAACATTTTCACTCGATAACATTATTTTTTCTCAAGCCAGTTACAACTAAGTGCCAAATTTATATATAGCTTAGCTCCAGTTAAAGTTACATACACATAGGATAGATTACATTTAAGCAAATTTGGAATTTGGAGTTTTGATTCCTTATTAATATCAATATTCACATTCCAAGACCATGAGAGTTCGACCGTTCCTTTCCTTTTGAAAAAAACTAAACATGATTTACCTACACAACTGTGATATGGTATTTCCAAAGATTTGCTTACAATTGAACAAAATTCCTTTATACAAATTGGTAAAACCTGATCTTATACATATCAAGTGAAACACAATCTTATTATAAACACAACCTTTTCAAATTCATTCCATTCTTGTCAATTTCCGTCACATTCGAACTGATCGAACCTCCTTCGTAACGTTCCTCAGAACTCTTGCGTGTGTTATTCGAACTGTTGTCCCATCATGGAAGAACGCAATGACCATTACTCGATGGCAGATGTGGAAAAGTAGACGGAGAAAGCGCAATGCGGCGAAACGACATTCAACGAGAGATCGAAACGACAGGTTAAAAGGAAATGTACATTCGATATTTGCAAGAAAATTAAGTTTTGGCTACATAAATATGTATGTACCATAACTAGGGTACGTTTTTGAGTTACTGGATTACTTGCAACTTAATTTTCACACCCTTTAAATACCGGGATCGTTCTGAAGATGACCATATATGAGGAATACATTTATTGTATGATTTTGCAAGAGCCTTACAGATTCAATAATTGTAACTTGAGAGATAAAAAAATGTAGTTTTAATGATTACTGATTCATTACCAAAGAATGATATAACTTTTCTCATCCTTCAAGATCTATGGCCTCAGATTCTCAATTAGCCGGTACATTAATATTTTATCATTCCTCAAAATGGTATTTCAAAACATCGAATGTCTTGAGCGATACTGCATAATGATGAACATTAAGAAGCTCAGGGACATTGCAATCTCCCAATTTACTAACCTGTCATAACGATCATGGGAAGGCTTAGGCTGTATTTTAAACACGTTTGACGGGCAACTTGTACGGTCTGTTTTAATTAAAATGGAGAGTAGAACAAGAAGTTTTCGCTGTTTTGCCAGTTATAAAATGTATCCAATCATTTTTTGATTTCTATCTCGGAATTTATAGCTCGCTCGGGTCGCTCACAGCTGTCAAGATCATAGCTTCGAATAGTAAATCCGAATTTGAATATTCAAATGGTAAATTTGAATTTCAACATTTGAATAGTAATCCAAATACGAACATTCAAATATTAAATCTGAGCCCAAACAATGGAATAATAAATATTAACTCAAATATTTGAATATTGAATCGAAATTCGAGGAGGTATTCGAATAGTACATCCCAATTTGAGCATTGAAATAGTAAATCAAATAGTACATTCCAATACCTAGTCAGAATTTGAATATTCTAAGTAAATCCAAAATCAAAAAGTTAATAAGTGGCCAAGTTTCTTCGACTTAGATTTTTAAACTGGCAAACCACGCGTAATACATTTCTGCACACCGTTGGCAAGAACCGGCAACTACTTCATTGTCCCTGAACTCTAGCCACGACAGACCGCGCCGTCAACCTATCGCAAGCCCATCCCATCTTTCTCGTCATCGCTTGCCTCCGCGTCGCCCTCCCTCCCGGTCGCCTCTTTCCTCGAGTCTTCCGTCGTCGTCGACGACGTCGGCGTCTGCAGCATCGGATCGTCGTCTCCGCTCGCTTTGAGTCCGCCGCTCGGCAGTCCGATGTCGGACACGGGTGACGGACCGCCGCCCGCGAGGGACGGGTTTGAGGTTAGGTTCGTCGTCGTCGCCGTCTTGTGAACGACGTCGTCGGGCGACGATTCACTCGACGGTGTATCCGGAGAGGAGACGACTGATGGAAGAGAGAGTTTGTTATATGCTCGGAACAGTGGCGACGTGGATTGATTTGGTGCGACTAATGGCTGTTCAATTTAAGATAGATCCTGAAATGATGATGATGTGTGCCGTGTACTTTACCGAAGAGAGAGGAATAAAATATCATACTAAAAGATTCAGTAGACAATATTAGAAATTCACAAATTATATACCACTTTGCCTTTGCAAAAATGTTGAATGCAGTTCAATAGACCAAAACATAAACTAAACGTGCATGCCCAATCCGCCATTTTCTCTTCCAGCTATGTGTGACATTCAGTCAAGGCACTTATATGTCAATCGTATAACGATAGTTCAGTAAAAGTTATAATTACATCGCGAAATAACAGAAATTGATGCTTACCTCAGTGTCAACATTCAAATACAATCGGCATATTTCATTTGAGCACATATTCATACACATTCTTGTGAAAACTAGATGTCTATTCACCAAAATCACCATTTGACAAACGCATTTTTTATCACGGTCTTCTGAACCGTTCCTTTTCTGAATGAGCTCATTCAGAAAAGTTTCAGAAAGCCGTGATAAAAAAATGCGATATGTCTAATGGTGTTTTTGGTGAATAGACATCTAGTTTTTATAAGAATGTGTATGAATATGGGCTGAAATGAAATATGCCGATTGTATTTGAATGTTGACACTGAGGTAAGCATCAATTTCTGTTATTTCGCGATGTAATTATAATAACTTTTACTGAACTCATTAAGAATGACATTTAAGTGACTTGGAACATGCGCACTAAAGAGTGGTCACACATAGTGACACGCCCTTTTTTAGTTCGCTTTGAGGGCGCCACTAGTTTATGTTTTGGTCTATTATTCAGGTAACTATTTTTATAATAATACCTATTGTTGAATAACATAAATAGATTCAGGATGTTAAACTGCATGTGAAATTTTGTAAAAAGCTGAGCTGACAAGAGAATTTGGTCTATGTATTAAAAAAGTAAGCATTATCTTTTACAGCTTAAAAGCTGTTAATGGTAAACTTTAGAGACCGGTAAACCCATTGGTTGAGCTCTTTTGCCCTTCAATGGACTATTGCCACATTAAATGCTGTAAATAACATAGGTACATTGGTCAAGAAATGCTGGCTTTTGTTTGGAATCTATTTCCCTTCCCTTGGTGAAAAGATATTAATTTTGCAAGTTATTAACTTTTCAGTACTTTATTGAAATGTTTACTGAATGATATGATAGTATGACAAAATGGATATATAATACAAATGAAAGTGTTATTTTGGGGATAAATGTAGAAAAGAAGGGACATATTTTAGGAATACCTTAATTTAGACAGCCGACAGGTAACAGTGGTTTTGGGTGAGAATTCCGTTATCAAACGGACGTAAGTTGCAATTTGTTGCACATTTTTCTTTAGATAAGATATTTGTCACATAATTCACTACAAAATATCAAGCTCTGCATTCTGATTTATGTTTTTTGATGTGTCGCTAAATAGAACAATACAGAAATTTTTTGGGTGGAGTTGATTTCTATAATATTTCAATGCATTTTGATTGTTATCTTTTGTTGTTAGAACAATACGTAATGATCATCAATAACTGCACAACTAAATTGCACAATATGATTTCTTTAAACCATTGCCACCCAAGTTATTTCTGAATTGATCTTTAAATTGCATGTGCACATCTACAATGCGGCTAGCAATGCAAAAACAATAGTTAATGCGTGCGGCAAGAATTAAAAAATAATGTTTGAGTGACTTATTTTCATCCCATTACACAAGTCAAACCAGCACAGTATGATTACTTGATTTATAAGACCTTCATTTTACATACTATAATTCAAAGTACCTACCTACTACCTACTACCAGAGCTGGGTAGTAACTTAACGAAAGTAACGCGTTACCGATAACGCATTACTTTTTTGTAACTTTTACAGTAACACGTTCCTGCCAAGATAGAAGTAACTCAGTAACGTGGAAAGCTCCTTTTTGTTGTGGAACTTTCACATTTATAAAAGTTCCTTTTGCAGTTACTTGTAGAGTAGATTGTACCTTCCCTCAACATTCAAAACTACACAATTTCTGCCCTCAAATCTGTACCTGATTTCCTCTGATACCGAATTTTAGACCACCTGCACAAAACCGCATTCCAATCACACCGTTCATGCTTAGTGCGTCATCAGTTCGCCCTCTCACTTGCACTTGGCCAACCCTGCCTTGGCATGGGGGCGGGGGTAGAATTAGATGCAAGCCATTCTTACTGGGAAGAATTTCGAAGAAAATTTTGTTTTCTACAGAGAAAAATTACAGCCAGAATTTGTGTTTTAACAAATTGGCTGCATTCCGGAAATAAAATGGTCACGTAACTTTTAAATTAACTTTTCATGTTGAAGGAACTTCCAGTCCTCTGATTTGTTGAGGAACTTTTAACTTTAACTATTTCCTTTTTTTGGAAAGTAACGTAACTTTAACGCGTTTCTATTTTTTAGTAACTTACCCAGCTCTTCATACTACACTGTAATACCTAACTTTAAGCTATGTACCTACTTGTAAAGAAATGCCTACGGTTAGAGAGAAATAACATCACTAGATTAACTTGTGTAAAACTAAAATTGGTGGTAAATTGTAATATTTTCCTGTTGAATCTAATGGATCTTTTCATCTAATGGAGTTCACATTCTGTGATGGGAAAACCATCATCACTGCACGAAACTTAGATAATTAGTATAATTTGAACACGGATTGGGGCAAGTATTTGTCGAGCATGCGATATAATACGCTGTGTTACGAGTCATCATGTAGTCAAGACAAAGCCCAATAATTCCAGAATAATTTCCGTAAAAAATGTACACGAAAACTCATTGAGAGAACGTTGAAGAAGAACACAAAATTCTAGTACATAGGCTCTCAAAATAACTTGCCAAATGATTGCATCACATTTCCTGTGCTTACTACGTAATAAAATGAATCCAAAATTACGAGTTGATGCCTTTCAAAAGAGCAAAACTTTCCATTGCAAAGTAATTGGTGATAGAGTGATTTCACCACCTTCTACAAGCACTCTCTTCATTCCCTACTCCTACCGAAAAATGTCTTGTTCCATCTTTTGCTCACAAAAGCAAGCCAATTTACATAATAAAGACTGATTTAGCAACAATTTAAGATGGCTGGGTAGAGAGTTTGACCTTGAAGAGTTTTTTAATCGATTTTTATCAATATCTTTTACCAATGTAATTGTTAACAAAATAAGGATTTGTACGAGTATTCAGAACAGATCATTGAAAATAATTCCATAGCTTGTAATGGTTCATTAGATTTACTTTGTCCTACAGACGTTTAGTGGCCGAAAATTAGTAAAATTATGGCACTAAAGATCTGTTGGACAAAATAAAACTAATAACTTGTTCCAAACTATGAAATTATATTCATTGAACTGTTCTGAATACTCGTACAAAGCCCTATTTGTTAACAATTACATTGGTAAAAGATATTGATAAAAATCGATTAAAAAACTCTTCAAGGCCACGCTCACTAGCCCTCTTAACTTCTTTGCTGTAATAGTTTAACTAGTATAGTGATTTTTTTTAATTTTCACCATCCTCATCAATATCCTGTCAATGAATTCTGTTCTTCTTAGTGCCAGTTTTCCGGCCTCTGGTCATTAGAAATCATTTTAGTACAGGTAACGAGATGTAAACGTTAACAATTAGGCGGAGTAAAGGTGGAGAAACCCCCAGTGGCTCATTTCGACAGAACCGCGAGAGAATGTCACGAAGCGAGTGCTCGTAGAAGCTCGGCGAGCGTTTCGCAAAAATGGCCACTACAACCAAACCAAGCGCAGGCGGCAAGCACGAGCACGTATTAAGAAGCCATCCGCCATATCTACCTATCTTCTTGTCGCGCCGCCTGCCGAGCGTCCACGGGCCGCCGATGATTGTCGGCATCTGCATGGATTGTCGTGAGAGACAGGTAGAGTCGGAGAGAGACTCACCTATCTGCTTGCGCTGCGATCGCCCCAGCGTCCAGGGACCGCCGATGATCGTGGGCGTCGGCAAGGGCGCTGATGAAAGCCGGCAGGGTTGGCTGGCGGCCTGGGCGAATACCTCGCGAACTGTCTGTGGAAGGACGCACTGATAACTGGCCGCGGTGGCGGGGGTCGGACTTGCATTGACCAATAGAGAAAATGTTATCACAATGTTGGATGTTGAGGTTGCTTTGAATAAGATATATACTGTTACGTAAAAAGGTCTTTTCATTTCCAGAAAATGGATTATGTTTTTATTTTGGAAATTATTTCCAAATGTTAACTACATCTGTGACTTGAGTTGCAGAAAACCTGATGTCCATTTTAATGATTCTTGATGTGAGCTCAAAAATACGTACAATATACTACTAATTCTGCATTTATCCAATCTATTTTGTCATGGTGACCAGAGTCTTTAAGTTAGAGAATAGTTCAAAAACTTTATTTGTTGACTTTAGTCAGCTTGATCACATGATTCCAAAAGTATGCAATGGCCGTTCGGAGCTTCAAGTTTGGAATAGCCAAATGAATCGACCTTAAGACAGCTGAGTAGGTAGTTTGACTTGAAGAGTTTTTTTATGTTAAATAATTGCAAATAAAATAAGGCTTTGTATGAGTCTTCAGAACAGTTCAATGAAAATTATTTCATTGAAAATTAGTAAAAACTAAAAATATGGCAATAAACGTCTGTAGGACAAAATAAAACTAATAACCTAATCCAACGTGTTGATAAGCGAGCACGGATACGTGCAACACCTCGAACCATAATCAATAATATACGTAAAACAATTGAAATCTAGAAGCACGATCCATTAAATTATATTAAAAAAATGAATTTGCTTCTCATTGCAAGTAACACTACACTCATGTGTATTTATTGGAATATTTAGGTATTATGGATTAATACAAAATAAAAATACATAGATTCAATCCACAAAATAGACCATTATCTAAGTGCTAATATGAGCAAACCTAATTTAAGAAATATTATCCAAACAGACCGTTCCGTTTAATAGAGCTTACCTTACACATTGCTTACCTAACATAAACCTTACTCGTTGGATCTATAAGAAACAAATCGACTAAATAAATAAGGTATTTTATAAAATTAATTTCAATTAACAACTAACTAAACTGTTTCTACAATCAAGCAGACTTGCCGGTCTACAAATAATTAGCTCAACCTTTAAAAGGATTTAAAGTAAGACTGCATGTTAAAACTCTTATAATAACCTATACCTACATTAATTACATCTTCTTCAAGAAAATAATATAAAACCTAAGTATAACCTAGCAGGTATTGCTTTAACTATATATCATACCGTAAAACGTATTCTAACAATAAAATAGATAGGCAGCTGCTTGCTTCCGAGCTGTTTTGAATGGTGCGCATCGAGCGGCCGCAACGGACTCCTTGAACCTACAATGCTATTTATATGGGAAAACATGATTTTTTTTTTATTTATGGACGGATCTTTCTCAAAAACTATACAGGTCTAAGTTAGTATGAGATGAAGGTGTGTGCAAAATTTCAGATCGATACGTTGACCGGTGCGACGTGGGTTGAACCAGCAAACAAAAAAAAAAACAACAAAAAAAACAAACACACACACAGAGAAAGTGCCGCAAGAGTCAAGTGGAGACGCTCGCTCCGCTCGCTTAATAACCTAATCCAAACTATGAAATTATTTTCATTGAACTGTTCTGAATACTCGTACAAAGCCTTATTTTGTTAACAATTACATTGGGCAAAAGATATTGATAAAATTCGATTAAATACTCTTCAAGGCCACGCTCACTACTCAGCCGTCTTAACGCACATGGCCGAACAATTATCGGTGTGTCGTCGAGCGATGACATTACCTGACTTGCTCGGCCATATCTCGAGCAGGTACTTGAGCACGCTGATCGGCTGGTTGAAGGCCAGCTCGTGTCCGTCCTCGGACTGCAGCATGAGCACCGGTCCGAAGCAGACCGCCAGGTTCTGCGGCGTCATCTTGTTGCGGTCCGACTGCGAGGCGACCAGCGCCAGGTGGTCCATCAGGTAGATCAGCGTGCACTGCGCAGGGGAAGACAAACTTGTTAACATCGCAATTTGAAATGGGGATGTATTACTTCCGGAAAAATAAAATGCGGAATTTCTGGAAATATTCGGCATGAGCAGTAGCAGACGGCCTCTGGAGTAGTACACATTCGACAGTTTGTATGCAATGAATCGTAAAAAGTATAATGCCACAACTAGATTAAAAATGAACAACTCTTCGTGTAAATTCTTGTGTCATCATTTCAAACAAGTGAGAAATATTTACATGAATTAAGATAATGTACTGGGTATAGGTAATGATTTAATAAAAAGTAAAAACTACTATACTCCTTTTTATTTGGTGGCACCTTGTTTTTTTTAACTGTTTGACGTTTTCTTGAATACTGGTGAAGTCCCAAGAGTAGTAGTTTTTATTAAAGTGGGAAATAGTTTAAACTGACCAAATGATCTAAAATTAAAAACATAGTTCTATTAAATTAGGGCAAGATTTCAAGACCGTGTTGAAGTACTATTGATTGAAAATTGATTGATTGATTGATTGATATTGATTTAAAAGTACTATTGAGTGATAGTAGTTTGAAATCAGTACCTTGCAAGTCATTCACTGTTTGTTGGCGAGGCAATAACTAGACTCTGCGTCATTTAAGGAATGTCATTAGTTGTTTTCATGGAATACCTATAGTCCCATCAACTGTTTAAAATTGAGCAGAGTAAGTATTGAAAAACTGGCCAAAGATACAAACAAGTTTTGTAAGATTGAGTCTTTGTATGTGGAATAAACGAGAAATAATAATGTGTTGGGCCACATTATTCTATAATGAAAACTAACTCATTTCATGATCCCGGCTAGGACCCGGCTAATTTGCTCCGTTCCAATACCGACTCACCCTATTGACTTTGGGCAGACAGTCGAGTATGGAGAACATGAGCTTGGCGTTGCCCTCGGGATCGTCGGGCAGACAGACGCTGAGCGCGTCGACCATCATCTGGTAGAGACACTTGGTGAAGAGCGGCTCGGGCAGCTCGCGCAGGTAGTCCTTGAGCACGCCGGTGATGACGTTGATGTCGGGCACGTTGTCGGGCGAGAGGTCCACGGTGCGCGCGTTGCGCTCGAACGCCTCGCGCAGGATGCGCTTCTTCGTCGCAGAGCCGCACAGCCGGTAGAGACCTGCGGGAGGAGGAGGCGGTCAGCTTCACATGGTCATGCAGCAATTATTCATTCAGTTTTGGCCAGCAACTGGAACCCAAATGAATATCGGTTCCGATTCCGGTTCCCGAAAAATATAAAATAATGGTTCTGATTCCGGTGCCATTTCGGTTCCAATCAGATCTTCCAAATTCAGACAAATATACTTAATTTTTTTTTTAAATAGACGTTTGGTAATTTCATGCACAGTATGAAGTTCAATAACTATGGCAATAAATGTCTAACATTAAATGACTAAGGGCCAGTCTTTCAATACTCTGCTAACTTTTAAACTGTTGATTAGGACTGTATTGTCATGGCAACAACCAATGACATTCCTAGAATGACCACTAACTAGCTGTTAAGAGCTAATTGAGACTTTAGAGAGTATTGAAAGACTGGGCCTAAGTGAGACGAGATGGTATGTACAAGTGGGCAAAATTTCAGCTCGATCGAAGAAAAATGTGGCCTGTCATAAATTGTCATCGTCATAAGTTGGTCATAAGTTTGTGACAGAAGTTGAAACTACACATTTCCCCATCGAAGCCGAGGAAGAAACGAAGGGAACGCGTCATCACCTATGATGTCGAGGCCCCGCCTCTCGATCTCCTCGACGCATCTCCGGACGATCATCGGCATCGGCTGCAACTGTCCCGCCTGCGTGGCCATGGTGACGCTGGTCGCCACGCCGCCCGGCACGCCGCCGGTGACTCCCTCGCGCGCCACCACCGTGTCCAGGTCGCTGCCGTACAGGCTGCTCACAGTCTTGCGACCTGCGGGGAACATGCGACACGGTTAGATTCCTCGGAGACAGTGTCAAATGGATTAGTAAAGAGACGAGGCTACAAATAAATATCATAGTTTTAGTGGACTTATAAACAAATAATGATTTTATATTTGGTGGCAGAAATGGTACATATTTCTTTTATTAGGCTTGTTCACTGCCATTTTCTCGCACTCGCGGCGCTAGCAGCGCACAGCCAGCTAAGCTGTCTCCGCTAAGGTTTAAAAATGTTCCTTTTCCACTTTGTATTTGATTGGCTCTTTTATTGACATTTGTTTTGGCTCTTTGAGGTTTTGGAACAGCAACGTCATCTGCATTAGTTATGCGGGAACAAGTCTATTAAAAGAAATCCGACAGAGGAAGCATTGGCGTTGTGGGAAGAAACTAAATTTGTAAAAAGTCTGTCATGACAAAAGAAGCAATGATAGACAATGTCAGACTTTTCATGACAAGTCTGACAAAAGAAAACTTGCACTACACTGCGTTTAACATTTAGCTGTCCGGTAAGATATTTTGAATACCACTTGTCCGAGAGAGAGGGATGGTCTCGGAAGACCACGCGATCACTCACAGCGACTGATGGATGAACAAAAAAACGGTTATTTGCAACATTAGGGGCCATGCCTGGCGGACAGCTCCGTGTGACAAGGACTGTAGGAACGCAATGATTTCAATTTTTAAAAGTTACAGAATATCTGCCCAAATATTTCAATGTGTTAGGTATGAAAAATGTGTGAATATCAAAATCAAGTATAACTGGCAATTAAAATAAGCAAAATAAGGTGAGTTTAAATATATTATAAGAATACAGTAAACCCTCGTTAATTCGAATTCAAAGGGACCCAAAAAATCCCGGTTCGAATTAAAAAAGTTCGAAATATATAATTAATGCAAAAAAATTTGTGTGCATTTTCATGAAGTTTGAATATTCCCGCCTGTGGAATATTCCCGCCATTGCAAAAAAGTGGGGTTGGCAAACCTGTAACAGCAGTTTGGCCAACCTCGCAAGCCAGATTATCTCATTTTGATGCCATTGAAGGTTGTGTTTTGTTTTGAGTGTTGTTTTTTCGTAGTTTGTTCGCGATTATTTTATCAATCCTTCTGCAAAGTTCGAATTAAAACAACTGTATGCAAGGAATAACATGGGCTGGGACCAAAATTCAGTTCGAATTTCGAATTAACCTAAAATTCGATTTATAAAAATGATTTAACATGTAGAAACCTATCCTGTCCACTGGGACCATGCACCTAGTTCGAATTTACCCCTAAATTCGAATTATTGAAGTTCGTAATAACGAGGGTTTACTGTAATATATGAAGACAGATGTGCATTTCATAAATAATAGGTTATGGTTGTTGTCTACCGAAGAGAACAAGCCAAAACAAAAACATGTCGCAACGCTCTCTCCTCCCAATCTGGCGGACGATGTACGGCACGACCTATCGAAGTTTGACCACTGCTCACCTATTGTCATGTGCTGCTGCGCACCCCGCCGCTTGAACGTCTGGTGCGGGTCGGAGTGTCGTAGCCGCACGTAGAGCGTCCCCCGCGGCTCCATCTTGAGCGCCAGCTGGTGCATTGGACACTCGCGCAGTAGCGTCGCCAGGTGCACGGAACCCTGCAGCAAGCATTCGTCAGAACAACACAGCACTCGAGAACATAAGACTATAAACACTGGAAATTTACACTCAACAAAAGATATAGTGGACCCAGCGAGCGTGTAGCCAGTTCAGCAAAATGCTGTGTTAAATTCAACAATAGGGCCAGCTTGTAATCCTTAGTGTTTTGACGCGAGTTCGGTTGTAAATGTCACTCAACCACTGCAGGTGTCCAGGAAAGGGTTATTTTGTTGTGGTGCCAAATATCTTTCAATTCAGTTGGCTTTTAAAATTCACGGAACGTCATATAAAATGGCATCAGTGTAGGTGGAAGGGGTGGCAGGTCATAAAAAGAGTTGTATCTTGTCAGAGCTTAACTGTCGAACAAGGGTCGAACAATACTGTTCGTCTCATGAAAGGAAAGGCTACACGATCGCTGGGACAAGTATAAAAAAGTATTCTATAGAAACAGATTGGCTGAAAAAGATTTGACGGCATCATCCGATCATAGGATGAAGTCTCTGCTAACTAGTCATCTAACTCTGGTAAGTGAGCTCTGATTTCATTGATAATAACAGTGATCGATTGTCAAGGAACCTGACAAGCAGCCAATATGTTTCGTTCAATCACTATTTTTGTTTTGTTGAGTGTAAGTACCTACATCAATAAGTGGTTTAATTCTACACATGTCTGCTCCAATATTAAATTTATGTTCAGAAAAATGCTTTGAAACAATAAGAAGTAAACAGCATACTACCTATTTATTCTGTAAATAGATTGGAAATTCCAAGATGAAGTGGAATAATTTCTGATATAGGTACCTACCTACTAATTATAATTTTCTTGAAATTATTCTATTTTACTTGAAATACTGCTTGATATACTACAGTGTTTTCCTAGTGAATATATGTAACACGGAGGTAAAAGGCCCAAACTCCATTTACTTAGGCCGGGTAGGACCAACTTTGGATTAGCTAACTATCGATAGTTACTAGTTAGTGATCTGATCAGTTAACCAATGAATCCAGTTGGCGCGAATTCCACAGCCAATGGGATTCACTAACTTCCACTAACTATCAATAGTTAACTTAATCCAATTTTGGTCCTACCCGGCCTCAATTGATTCTTGAGGTGGGTTCATAAACTAGCAACTCTGCCTTCCTCCAAACTTATTTGTAAGGATGACATCAGACATTATGTAAGAGAATACTTCAATATAACTGTATTTGTTGACTTCAGTCAAATTTCAATGTTAAAGCTTGATTGCCTACATCATTCCAAAAGTGTGCAATGCAAAATCGAGAAAATGGACATTGAGCGAATCTCTGAGGTACAGATATGAATAGTGTAGGGAAGGGTGGACGGTACAAGAGAACGAACTACGGTTACCGAACTGACCTTGTAACACAGTTTGTGCCTGTACTGCGGATCCCACGAGTATATCAACAGGTCGAGCTCTCGGTTGTCGACGAGATCCAGCTCGAACGTCTCGTCCCAGTCGAACACGAGGTCGCCCGTCCGCACCACTGTCCGAGCCTTGTGCACTCGGTCGCACTCGAGCACGCAGTAGAGGTCGCGCAGGCCGAGGCTCGTCGAGCTTCCTGCATGATCGGAACAGATGGCGATCAGTCGAGAGTCGATTATTTTGTCAAGCTTTCGTTTCGTTTCAACAAACTCAATCAAACAACCTTCCAATTGTTGCCCCGCAATGCGTTTTATTTTCTAATTTTCTAATTTTTCGATTACAGATTTTCATTTAAATAATAAAGAGCCATTCAAGAACCACTAAGGAGCCGCAGGTTGCTGACCCCTGCTGTAGATAGAGGTTGGTTTACCTATCGTGGGAGGTCCCTGTGGAGTGTTGGGAGTGCTGGCGGCGGAGGATGAGTTCATGGAGCGAAGTCCTCTTCCCGCTAGTAGATGAACCCACAGGAGGCCGCTCACTCCCGGCTCACTGTCGCCTGGAACAGATGGGAAGATTAATCACAAGCCGCGACAACCAAACGTTAACCTACATTTAGTTTGGTCTTGAAAATACAAGATTCAGGGTGCCTGTTAACATAAAAAAAGTTAGAATTGTGGCATCAACTTGTAAAGAAGTGTTATGAAGTGACCAAAATTTGTGACTATTTCTTTTTAATCGTTAATCATGATAGTTAACTAATGACAATCATTTATCAAAACTAATCAATTGCCAACATTTGAATACACCAGAGATTCCACTCAAGAATTACTGCGACAGCTACTAAATAATTTTAAGCCTGCTCTCTACATAATTTCGCATTCTGACATTACATTGTACATTACGCACATTTTGACATTACAGGTCAAGTTTGGTTTTATGGACCATGAATTTTCCAAAATTTTACTTTGAAGAGCATCAGGAATATTACGAAAGTTTTGATAATTTTATCTTCAAGCTAATGGCAAACCATTTGATGGCTAAGAATCAGAACTTTGTATCTCCAAAAACATAGTTTTTCAGGAGAGCAAATAAACTGTTTATACTAGGGATGTCGGCGGGTACCCGGGTACCCGGGCGGTTCCGGGTAATCAATTACTCGGGTAATAAATAATAATCGCGGGTACCAAACCCGCGATGAAAGTTGAAATACATTTGTTTGCGCACAGTTATCAGCTGCGTCTCAAGGGGAAGCTCAACGACCTTGCTTGCTCTGGGGGGTGAGAGAGGAATGGGGAAGGAGGGGTGAAATCATGTGTCGGGAGTAGGAAGCATGGGAAAAATGCGTCTGTATTTTTTTTTCAATCACACTGTAGCACAGTGAAAAAGTTGAGTCCTGGGTAGAAAGGTGCACAAATTCGTGTTTTCTTATGATTGAAGTTGTTAGTTATCAAAGAATGTTATCATGTCCTGTCCTGTTTTCTCAAATTATTTTCAAGGACTAGCACACAGATGGCCCTGAGAGAGGGTCATTTTCTCCTCTCACGCAGCTAAGTGCCACGTGTGTATTTACCTAAACCTCTACCCCTTTACCTAGCCACCCTCCAAAGGGGGTTCAATTACCCGATTCCGAACCGAGTATTTATGACGGGTACCCGATTCCTGATTTTTGGACCCGCCGACATCCCTAGTTTATACACAGTTAGTTTACAAATTACAAATGATATTAAAGGTGGTGTTCTGTCTCTGCCTGGTGTTTTCTGTCTTATTATTCTAGATGGAGACACAAGCTAAAGTTCAGTCACGTTAAGAATATTTCTGACGTTTTGGTCAATCACATCGTTGATTGGTCGTTCACGTGAACACTACCCTGTCAATGGCAAGACTTTCTTCTTTAAATTATTGAAATTGTATAAGTTATATTGATATTTACATGTGTACGTATAAGTTTGCTTGACTACAGTAGTATACGGCCGCCATATTGGCTTGCTATTCTAATCGTGAACGAACTTTATTTAGTATTTACCATCTTGTAGTATTTGTTATGCATTTTTTTTTAGATATCAAATTTGTTTTTGTCAAAAATGGAGGTAAGTGGTCCAAATTCTTAGCCATCGCATTCCTTCTCAACTCACTTCCCATCATACTCTTGTCCTGCATCTTGTACTTGACGAACTCCGCGGGATTGATCTCTAAATATCGGCTGCGCCCCTCGCCTGTGGGCGTGGGCGTGTGGCGCGCCGGCGACGGCTGGCTCTGCTGCACGAGCGCGGGGATGTGGCGCGCCTCCAGCTCAAGCAGGTGGCGCATGCGGCGCAGTGACGTGGCGTTGCGGTCCGACGTGTACGTGTGGCGGTCGAGCGTGCTGGTCGTGTGCGGCGCGCGGTACGCGGACGTGGAGGTGTAGGTGGATGCCATCGACGACTGCTGCTCCTGCGGAACGGAATCAGTACTTGAGGCAGTGCAACTTCTTGGTCAGCGTTGAACAGACCACATTATAAATTCTCTAGTTAGCTCTGTCTTTTCAAAAATGTCAAGTTTGTAGTTTCCAGGTATCTATTTATGTTATTACCACCGCTAGAAAATCGTACTTCATACCACTAAGTTATAGGTGGGGACAGAAGTGGTCAATAGTTGAAATCGACTCCAATGCTAAAGCTGGCAAGGTCTATATAGACCAATATAGACTCCATCCACTTCAAAAGTCTCACTTGACAGCGCCATGGTTGGAGAGAATGCAAACTAGATTTGAATTTTGGCGTGTAAGTTCAGTCCAATTTTTTTTGTCAGATTTGAATTGACAAAATTAAATTTGTAGTGTAAACGAGTGAAGTACCTAGGTAAGGTTGGCTTAGTTTTCTTGATTTTAACGCAAATAAAGTGACTATCACTCGAGAGAGAAAATGATTCTATAATTTAGTTCTTGAATCAGCGCAGCAGTACCAAGCGCTACCATCTAAGGCGTTTTATTGACCAAGGGTCACCCAGTTTTTTAGTAGTTATTTGTCTACAGTATACATATCACCCCATAATTCGTATTCAAGTTTTTCAATGGTAGACCATTGGGTTTTTGACAACTAACGATTTCTGACACGAAATTTCGTCAATTTAGAAAGCTGTAAAAATGCATTCTTTCCCCATGAAACATAGCCTCTTTGCATGCACTCCATCCCCTTCCTCTCGGTACAGACGATGGCGTACTTCTCTGTGGTCGAGTAGACTGATGTTCTCGGCGCTGCACGTGAACCTCGCCTGGCGCTGGCGCTGCACCATCTCGCGGCTCTGTCTGATGCGCTCGTAGATGGCGCTCGTGGACGGCGTGCGAGACAGCCAGGCTCGGTACTCGTCGGCGGTGAACACACTCGGAGATGACGGAAGGCGACCTGGACGGGTGCGTAAGGGTGAGAATCCTGTGGCTGTGGCATGCGATCGTCAGCCTTGTCGTCCGGGTAGATTGTAAGGTTATGTGAGGCTAATGCAAGCTTTATAGGGGTGAAAATCCTGTAACCTTGTTATGCAATTAGCACCCTTACCGTCGACAGAACCAAGATCCTTCCATTAAACATTTATTTTTATTTTTTTACAGTCAAGCTTTAGAGTTTGAAGGGAGACAAGGAAAAAATTGTATGAAATATATTTTTTAAAATGTGTGTCATTGTTATGGATCTTATCAAAATACCTACACCGACACGCCATACAACTTATGTGTGAAATAGGCCACTGCAGTCTCTTACAAATGACCTTGGGTTTTCCCTTTGTCTAGCATGATGGCCGATTTCACACATATACCTAAGTGTAGTGTGTAGTCATAAGTGAGAGAATCGTATCACTTTAAAGTATAACGTAATTTGTCAACGAGCGCTGACCTCTCTCACGCCGCGTAGTGGGAAGTTCCGGCGCCGACACCGCGCCGTCGCTGTCGTCCTGTTCGAGCGACAGTCCGACCCCGCGTTGGTCGAACCGCACCATCTGCTGCCGGCTGCTCAGCGGCTGGCCGCTCCGACCTCTGTCAAGCGGAGAAAGGTGTCAGATGACAAGACGTTACTGGCCATTTGTTAGTTTCGATTCTTGCAGTGATGCAGCGGGATTTCAGACATGCATATATTTCTCGGTTGTTTTTATATTATTTTTTAGCATTGATTTTAAGACATTGTTGGCTAAGAAGGCTAATCAAAACTTACGCTATTATTGAAGATATGATCATAAAGATTGTTGTTCCAAATTGTCCCGTAATTTCATATTATGTAGTGTCTTTATTTTATATTTTTATGTAGTACTGCAGGAATAAAATAATGGATCACATAATAAATTATCTAGTCTCGTTAGCTCTCCTTTTCACAAAATTTCACATGAAGTTAGACAATCCTGGATATCTATGTGATATTCAACAATAGCCAAATAGATAGTAATATAAATAGATACATACCTACCTGTAAACTCAAACTTCATTTGAAACTTTTTAAAAGACAGAGCTAACCAGATAATTTTTAACGAGGTCATTTAGGTGGTTTATAATGGCGTTTTCCACTGTCCGCACTGGGGCTGCACTGAAATGACGTCACTATACAAAACTCAATGCAAATTTCAACCCGAATGCAGAACAAGTGTGGCCAGTGGAAAACGCCATTACATTTCGTATGGATAATTTTTTAATAATTGAATTTGATCTAGTATACATGTGTTTATATTAGAAGAAATAATTACATGTTATTTCTTTTCAATGTATTTCAATTTCTATGCAATGGTAACTTTCGAGCAACTTGTGTGTAACCTCGACTTGTTCCGCGCGACCGAGTGCAATGTACGACTGCCGGGACTTACCTGTGATCTCTCGGCAGTGAGTTGGACCTAAGGCTGCTCGTGAGAGGCGACGACGAGACGAGGGGTCGAGACAGGGTCGAAGTTCGAGATGCACTCGGATTGGTCAGCCCTTGCCTGGTGGACACATCGGTCATGAGTCATGAGTCACGAGAATATAGGTAAAACAACCAGCGGAAACACTTGGAAAGTAAGAAAATACAGCCATTCTTGGAACAATCGCCAGTACTATCAGAAAAGACGATAGAGAATAAATAAAACTCTGCACAATATTTCGGAGATCCTTCTATCTCCGTTCAGGTGTGTTAAGGTGGATTTCCATGCTCCGTCACCGTCCGACGAAAACGACAGAATGCAATCACGTGACCCGTCTCGACCAATCAGAGCCAACCCCAAAAATCTCAGACGGCGACGGATTGGTCGAGACCGGTCACGTGATTGCATTCTGTCGTTTTCGTCGGACGGTGACGGAGCATGGAAAGGCACCTTTATGATGATCGAAGCGCATCGACGACGGAGTTAGAAGAATCTCCAAACTATTGTGCAGTTTTTTTATTCTCTACCGCGTTTAGTACTGGAGTTTGTTCCAAGAGTGGCGGTATTCTCTTAAATCATTGCCCAGTATTATCTTCGGTTTATTTAAAACTTGCAAAGTAGTTAGATTTCTATGCTATTCTATTTCTACTCATATTTCTATGTAATAACCCAGGGCTGCCGCCATATACAAATTAATATCCTTTTAAAAAGCATGAAAAATCCGTAAAAATCCGTATGCCCATTAAAAACCTTTAAAATGATGTAAAACTCCCATATTTCAAGCATCAAGTGGGCCACTTGACAGATAAGCTATTGAATTCCTCACGCAACATGGGACATGAGAGGAGGGGGTTGGGTTCTGGACTGACAGCTGTGGATGGAATTGTAATTTTGAATTCATAATTAAATTAATTATAAATATTTTTCTCCCGTTTCCAACACAATATTCATAATGAGCATTATGAAACTGCAAAACTATAAGCACACGCAAAACTGAGGGATGCAATCACTAATCAGGTCATTAACCCACGACCAGCTGCAAACAACTAACAAGTGGATGCCTCAGACAGATGCGCCCCTAGTCTCTCAAGGCATTGCTCAAGGTCGACCAGTTTCCCCCACCCCCCTTCCTCCCTCTCCAATCACTCGCAAGTCGCAACCATTCACCCTAGTATAGCTAGCCTACTTACACAAAAGGATGTTTTGAAACAATCCCTGCACTGAAAATTGTTGGACAGGAAACGAAAATAACTTGTCAAACTATACATTTTCGTAATAAATTTGAAATATTATCTCCTTCAACAGAGAAAAAGTGGTTCAACCATGAATCACCAATATCCGTTAATGTGTCAACAAATCCGCGTGTCCGTTTTTGTACTCATTAATCCGTAAAAACGGATAATATCCGTAAAAACGGCAGCCCTGTAATAACCCATATTGAAATTATATTCCAAACTATCTCCACATAACTTCTGTGCCATGAGTGAAGGGGAAAAGTACCTACATGAGCTAGGAAGCTATACTCCTTGAAGAATGTACCTACATGTTTAACAAAATATTTACTTGTCAAAAGTTCAAATACAATAAAAAAACCTTAACAAATAGGATTTAACAAACAAATAGGATTTAATTAAATCTTAAAAACATTTTAAAATTTGTAAAAAGATACCTTTAAATAATACCAAAAAATTTAATTCAGCCTTTTAAGTAGGTACACAATATACAACAGCATTTCTGTGGTACAATGGAATCTTACACTACCAAATACGTACGTGACAAGTTTAAATTCAAAATTTAAATTCCATAAAGTTCCACTTTAGGAATTTAAGTCCAAAAACATGAGATTCGATCAAGACATCGAGCATGAACAAGTGTCCGCACCTGTAGTAGTAGTACGACGAGCGTGGGGAGGAAGTACACGTGGCCTCGGTGTCCGAGGCGTAGTCGAGCGCGGGGCGGTGGCGGCGCGTGAGCGTGGACCCGCCCATGCTGCTCGTGAACTGGCGCGTGGGCGTCTCGCTGCGGCCGTACCTCGCGCTGCCGTACCTGCGGCGTGCACACGACATTACTCATACGTACATGAATAAGTTAGGAACAGATCACGATTAAATCACATTCGATTATATAAACATCGATTGGGAACAGGGAGGCATTTGTAAACTTTAGAGTGAAAACGGATAGAATGTGTTTACGATTGAATCGAATACGATTAATCAATAATGTAATTCAAAGTCAAACCAATTTATATATTTATGTTAAGAGTGGGCTTTTTATGAACCTGACAGTAAAAATAAAAAACATGAGTTATAAAAATTAATATCAGTAACAATAACAAAACATTAATTTCATAATCGATTTGAATCAAATTAATCAATTTAACTAACTATTGTTTGAAAGTGTATCTTGTTAGGACGTACAATATGAAGTAGCTCAATTTGTCACTTTTCATCTCGCTCCTCATATTCGAATTAACCCAAGGCGTAATTTGACGAGTACAACTCAACATATTTGTGGATGTCATTCTTTAGTTTGACGAGGGTATCTCGCTAGGTAGTTTCATTTGTCCTAACGTGTAATAAAAATTCAGGACAAAGTGTCATGATTTATAAATTACAATTTTTATGATTCCTAGTGATTTCTATGTAATGTAGGTACACCTTAAAAATTAGCTCCCAATTTCCAGACAAGTTTATATCTTTAAAAATCGTACACCAATGGGTTAAATGCGTTTGTTTTTACTTCACTACGAAAGATCGACCTAGAGAGTAGTCTCAACTTCCCTCCGTTCTCCACTGTTTCCTCTCCGACTCACCCGCTCTGCTTGAGACTGGAGCGCAGCATCGTGTGCGAGTTGTACTCCGTCCTCGGCAGGTGCTGATCGGAGCCCGAGCGGGGCATCACGTGCGTCCTCCGCTGCTGCACGTAGTAGTGCGAGCCGCTGCTGCCGGTGGGCGTCGTCGGCGTGTGCAGCCCGCTGCGCATCGGTCCCTGCACGCTGAGCCGGCGCTGCGGCGGCGCGGGGCCCGAGTAGAACGCGTGTATCTGCCGCAGGTGGGACAGAGGCAAACACATAGACGACAACGATGACGGAAAAGCAGCCGGCAAAACAATCATTTATTAACACAATAATAATCATCAAGCTAAAAATTATTTCTAAAATTGGCCCACCGGCCACTATACACCAAAATAAAGCATTTCTTGAGAGGAGATACATGAAAAGATTAAATTTCTTGAAATTTGTCATGTTTAAACGCTTGCAGGTTGTGAGTGACCGAAATAGTGTGATTCCATCGATTATTAATTAATCATAAAATCATGAGGGCCGTCATCAAAATCAATTAAAGAATAAGCCTGCAAGAAATATTGGAAATATTGGAATATTGTAAGTAGATAGGTATTTTTAAGAAAGATATAAAAATTTAGACGTGTTTGTCTAGAGCAAAAATATTGGATAAGTTATTTTGTGGCTTTTGGGTTATTAAAGAAATTTGGCAAACTGCCGATTTCAATTAAATAATTATCCCAGAGGAGGAATATCTTTTCCATCTGAGGTCATCAGAGAAGTGGTCACTGTACATTACGCTGTCCCTGCCCGAATAAGACTAATACCTTCTCCGCCAGCGACTCGAGCGTGTTCGGATACCCGCGCTCGTACGGCTGATAGTGCTGCTGGTGCGACTGCGTCTTGGGCTGCTCCGTGATGACAGGGGGCGGAGGAGGTTGGTACGACCACGCCGCTTGGCTCCGCTGCTGCTCCCGGTGGTCCGGTCGGGAGTTGTAGTAGAGGTCGGCGTGACCGTTGGACTCGGCGTTCAGGCTGTGCTGAGAGCCGAGGCCAGTCAGGCCCAGCCGAGACCTGAGAACAATCGGAACCGTTTACACTTTCCCATAAAAAATCACATTAATGTTGTCAAAAACTTAATGAATTTTATCGTTAACTTAAATGATCTTGATTAACACATGACATAGTTTTCTGACATTTTAGTTAAAATTTTCGCGCAAAGTCAAATTTTAAGTTCAAAAAGTTGTTTCGAACTAAAGTTTCTTTCACTGTAAGAATAATGATTCGCAATGGCCGTCATGTAGAAACTACTGTTGGCTAGCAAACAATTGTATAGGTACCCACACATGTAAATATCAATAGAGGTAATAATCAAAAAATATGTACATAATTATAATGACTGTAGGTAGATAAAAATGATAAATAAATACATTTTATTGAATTTTTCTAATACCTATATTCTAATATTAAAAATTGTGTATTTAACATAAATTATACAATTTCAATAATACAAAAAGAAAGTCTTGCCATTGACAGGGCAGTGTTCACGTGAACGGAGACGACAGAAATATTATACCTAACAGTAAACTTACTACTTTAAGAAGAGTGCAGTAGGTACACTTGAAAGAGTACTTTAATGTACATATATTTCCCAGCTTTGCAACATCATTTTTATAAATTCTGATGAATAAATACGTACCTAGTAGCATTTGAACACTAAAAATAAAAATGTTTCTGACTGCCAACATAAAACAAAGTTTCAAGAGTGATGTTGACAAATGAAGCAAACGATGCACAAGTGAACAAGTGGTGCCATCTCCTCAGAGAAATGATCATTTTTAATGTATCACCATTGCAGGCTAAATTTCACTTCATTATGAAACACTCTTAATTTACAGTATCTTCAAATATCCCTAGGAGTGTCGTCTGAGCGCAAATGAAAGTAAGAAGTGAAGTGTCCGACTGACCTGGAAGTTGGCATGATCTCCTGTCTCCTTCTGATATCCTCCCGCTCCTCCTCCCGCTCCTCCTCTCTCACGTCCCGCTTCATCACGACGACGGGGGGAGCCTTGTGTTCCGCTCGCGGCTGCAGGTGCGGCGAGGCGATGCCGCCTTTACCTTCACACAAACATGCATAAGTAGGGCTGGGACGTTTACATGTTCATTAAACGTTTAAATATTGGTACATACCTACCTACTAGAGATGGGCCGATACCGATACCGATACCATATCGGTATCGGTCAATTTTAATGCCATATTTTCGATACTTCGATACTTATTACTTTTTTAGTTGAAATTTTGAATTGTGGCCGTTTTCCCGTCATTGGTGCTCATTGGCTCACGTAAGTGAGCTGTATCACCATTGGCAGATGCCTCAACCAATCAGAGCCAAGGTTGCAAGTGACATAATCTCCAAAAAAATCTCTAGTTTTGTGAATTTTTATTGAATTGAGACTTCAGGTGGACAGGAACACAGAAATATAAAGAAACAAAAGTATCGGCGATACTATCGGTATCGCTAATCATAAAGTGAGTATCGGTATCGGTATCGGTGAAAAAGTGGTATCGACCCATCTCTACTACCTAGGTACCTACCTAAACGTTTAAGAACAAATTATTATATTTTAACACGGGACTGGAACCCAAACGAATATCAGTTCCAGTTCCGGTTCCGGTTCAATTTCGGTCCCATTTAAGAGTTCCAATCGGTTCCATGAAATTCAGAAAAAAATTCTATAATTTTTGTTTTAAATAGTGTTTTGGGAGCATACATGCACAGAGATGTCTAAAAATAATTGACTAGGTAAGTGATCATTTATTTGAAAAAACAGTAGGTAAATGATAATAAAGAATTTAAGATTTAACAGGCAATGAACTAAAAATTTCTAAGAAATTAATTATTTAAAGAACCCTTATGGAACCGTTATGGAATCCAAATAATATGAAATATAAATAAGAGTTCCAGTTCTGGTTCCACTTACAAAATTAATATGATTTCCGATCCCGGTTGCTAAAATAATAGCGGTTCATTTCCGTTCCAGTCCCTGATTTTAACACTGTGTAAAACATTAAAAAGTCGGTACATGGCGGTACGTGAGTTGGAGTGACCAGTATTACAGGTCAAAAACTTAGAAAAAAAATAAAGAAGTCACTCATTCCAAAACATTCCCCATCCCCGCCGAAGCAACTCGTCGCCCACCTGCTTTCCGCTGCCTCGTGGCCAGCACCAGCCGCCTCGGGATGGACATGATGATGACGACGTCGTCGAGACTCATCCTCGTCACGTCCACGAGGTTGACGGCGAGGATCTCGTCGCCGACCTTGAGACACCCCGAGTTGTACACGGCGGACTCGAGGGCGATGCGCGAGATGAACACGCCGTCGTTGCGGTCCAGGCCGTTGCCCTCGCGGATGTACAGGCCCAGCGTCTGGCCGGGACGCTTGACGATCTCTACCAGGTATACGTTGTACTTCACGTCCTGCGGGTCAAGTTAACAGAATGTTAAACCTTTAACGAGTGAGTTAATTTGTTGGTAGGTAGAGGAAAAAATTCTATATCCCTTTTGGGATGAGCTAGGACGAAGATTTTTGTATGATAAGAATATAGGGCTATCAAATATTGTGTAAATATTTAAGACTTCCAAACAAAAAAAAATCTTTTATGATCATATTGCCAAAATGTACTTGAGTTACGGGCATACTCGTTAAAGGGAAAAGTCCTATTTACACGGTAAAATGTCCCATCAAATCTTTTGTCGAATCTTTTATAATATCTTTTACAGAAATAGAATGTTACATAAGTGTACTTTATATAAAAGATTTTATACAACCCTTTTACAAAACATATTACCATCAAATTGCCTTGTTTACGTCGGTAAGATTTCTTAGAAGAAAAATTTTATACCTACATACTTAAATGATTTGTTAGGAAATTTTACCGAGGGGCTTCATTTAAATTTATACTAGTTTGACAACAATGAATGAATAATAAGAGGTTGGTACCTAATGAAGTATGGTGGACAGTGGGAAGGAGGTGGCCGTAGCCAAAATAGTAGGGAACATTCCCATCATTGCATTGGACTAAGATTTTTCATGGTTTTCCTCAGTCGAGCTCTGTAAATGATGGAAAGGTACCCTTCTAATTGGCCATGATTGGCTCTTTCCTACCATCCATCCTTACGTCTTCAAAACATTTTAAAAAACTTTTTAGGGGAGAACATGATTGTGCTTGTGCATATTATCAGCCCCTTTTTTTATTTGTAAAGTAATCTACCTAGTCCATTTTTACGCAAGTTTGACTGTACCTACTGATCATCTCAAATTGTTTTGTACCTACATTAAATAGGTAAGATCGGTGACAGGCAAAGATGAACCCGCGCTAGCATGGGCCGGCCTATACCTGGCAATGCTAAACAGGGTTCATCTTTGCCTGTCACCAACCATAGGTGTCATTTTATTGAAACATCTGTGACATTTTTTATTATTGTCAGGTTTGCGCAAGCCAATTCGTCATCATTATTCCACCATCAATTATCCATCACCACAAGTCTAGTGGCAGAACAGTGGGACTTGAAACACCACTAATCTCACCTGCAGCGCTAGGAACCTTTTGACAGCGTCAGCCGCAGCTCGACCCATATGCCTCGGATCCAGCACTCGCACCAGCATCTCCCCTCTTCGTTCCACCGCCTCCAACGCTGCCGCCGTCGTCGCATCGTGATCGTTCTCCACCGTCTCGATCTGACGGAAGATCTCCGTCGAGATGCCGCTCACCTGCGATTCATTATTCAATCATTCTCTATGCTTGGAAACAGCTCTTAACAGACGTCTCGTTTTCTTTCCCAACTACTTTTGACTTTGAGCGTGAGGCTGTAAAAGGCACTTACAAAACAAAATAATCTATCTATTGAGGTTGTAGGTAGGTAGGTAGTTACCTAGCTAGTTGACCCATTTTTAGTAGAAATATTCTGTAGAATTTTCTGGTGCCACAAATCATAACCGAGGTATCAGAGAAAGTTTTGACAACATTTGGACTAAAATATTGCGCGATGTCGTCAAAACAAGCTTTTCAAAATATTAAACCTTCACTGCAGTTCATGTTTTATGGGATTTATTGAGCTCCACAAACTTTAATTGAGAGTAGGAACCGAATATAGGTAAGGTAGGTAGGTAGTACCTAGTACCTACCATGTCTATGGTTCAAACACCTGTTACGTTACCCCTACCTTTCTGTAGAATTACTGTGTGTCCCAGCATGTTGTAAACTTGAACTTCAGTTTAAATTGAAGTATGTTAACTTCAATTTATATGAAGTGAGTTTATATACGTTGTATAACAAAAATAAAACACGAACCAACAACAACAAACAATATAGGTTAGGTTAGTAAAATTCACAAGGTCAAGAACTTAAGAAGAGAGCGGTTCAGAGAGATTCGTGTTTGAAATTGTGATTGGTCCAACAACCAGCATGATTCAACCAATACAATTCAAACAGATAAGCGCGAGAAGGCTTTCTTCCGAAGCTGTCGTCAAGAAAATCTCTTGAATATCAATATTCAATACGTTTAAAAATTATCATAATTCGGGAAGGGAATATTCCAGTTTATACGTTATTTACTCAGTTCCATTCCTAAAATCACTTTCACATCATTAAAAAATGATGCACCGTAAAAAAATTAAAAGTTTCAGAATACATTTTATAGAAAACATGTTTAGTTTTACAGTGATTTTAAGAAATGCAAGTGAAATGTTGATTCTACTCCTCACTCACCTTCCTAAAGTCCCCCTGCACCACCATGGCTGGGGGGCCGGGGGTGCGATTGCCCTGGGTGTTGACCCCAGACCCAGACTGCTGGGGGGTTTGACGTCGAGGACTTGTGGCCATATCCCCTCCATCACGGCCCTCCTACAACACAAGACACAACACAAAGTGTTAGCAAAACTCAAGACACAAAACAAAGTGTTAGCAAAACACAAGACACAGAACAAAGTGTTAGCAAAACACAAGACACAAAACAAAGTGTTAGCAAAACACAAGACACAAAACAAAGTGTTAGCAAAACAAAAGACAAAAAAAGTGTTAGCATAACACTGTACACAAGGGCGTATTCAGGGGTAGGCCAAGGGGGCCATGCCCCCCCCCCCCCCGAAATCAGGGTTTCATATCAGAAAATAAGCACATTTAAAATAATATTTAAAAAAAAACTTATAAATAGACAGATCATGTCAAAAACGTTCCAAAATAGTTAAAACTGAGTTAAATTTCCAAAAAATTTCCAATTTTTTGATATTTTGTAATTTATAATTTTCCAAAATAGCTATACACTGCGATTCAAAATTGCACCTAAATGAATGACATTGATCCAAAAATTTTTCGGGGGCTGCTCCCCCGAAACCTTGTTTTCTACTATGATTTTTCAAAATATTAGTAATGTCCGGCCCCCCCCCCCCCCCCCCCGAAATTTAATCCTGGATACGCCCTTGACTGGACACAACAATTGAATTCATTGGGCTTACGAGAATACTGTACAAAAACAAAAACATGTAAAAAGACTCCCAATTGCACCCTTTTCACCTAAAAGGATTGAGATCTAAAAGGAGGGTCAAGCAATGATATTGTTAAAACGCATTCGCACTTAAAAACCGTGAAATCATTTCGTCCAGTTAATTAAAAAGATGGCTTCACAAGAAGATCCAGAACAAAGAATAATAAAAAAGAAGTTCTTGGTCGGCGCCAAATTTTATTTTTTGTTGTTTTTCAGCCCTTAGTTTGTTTTTAATGACGAGTAAAATTCTCTGCAAACTTTTTATCTCTGCAAAACAGTCAAAGCAACTAGCAAACGAGACACCATCCTCGACTGCCTCCTTACAAACATCTTCCCACTCCGCCATACACCTCTTATCCTCATAATTATTCACAGACGTTTAATGACCTAGCTGCTTCAATGTTTCATCATTAAAACAAGAATGTTTCAATTATTGAAACGGCCCAACGGGAATGTTTCAATCCTAGTGGTTTTCCCTAACCTCCTCAATCATTGGAAGAAAGCTCGCATTTACAGCTTCCATTAGCCTACATACCAGCACATGCATCGTAAAACATAAAATAGGAGTATATAAGATGAACGCCTTTTCGTGAATTCTAGGTTATGGATTTTATGAAAAGTGTGGGGAGGAGGGAGGGGAGTTGAGTTAGGTCAAGCTATAGCAGTGCAATATCATTCGTATAAATGATTTTGAAAGATGTCAGGAGCGTAGGAACTACTTTCATCATGGGGGGGGGGGGGGGGGCCTGGGGGGGGGGGGGCTTTGCCCCCCCCCCCCTCCAGTGATTCTGGGGCTCTAAAATGCACGAACTGAAGCAAACAACCCTTCAATTGTTGCCCCTCAGGGAATTTTTTGCGAATATAAATACTTTAAAAGTGATACTGGGGATGCTAAACTTCTCAAAAACAAAGAACCTCGAAGGACATTTCTTTAGAATGTAAGCAATTTATTTGTGATTTTGGGATGCTAAACTTAATTTTGTATGGAGAATGGGTGGTCAGTCTGCTCTAGTGGGGGGGGATAACCCCCCCCCCCCCTTCGCGTCTGAAAGATGTTGTGGAGCGTAGTGTTAAACTTTTGTTTTTGTTTTGTAGGCAATGCTCAGGGCAAATCATTCAACCAACTAATTGAAATATTGCACACACACTAATGTCATTTAAGCGGTCACAGTTTTGGAACAAGATCTTGTGATTGGTTTAACGTTTTAATAAATTAAACCGTTTGACCGATCAACTTCAAAATTTACACGGTCATTGGGATAAATGTTTTATGTGTTTATGACAATTTTCAGACACATCGGTAAGGAAATTTAAGAGTTATTGACATGTTACTTACATTTTATGCTTGTTTTGAAAAATTTGAGGTACACCCAACAAATCATAAAACGGTATTTGAACGAAACGGATTGACTGCTGGTCAGGTTCCTTGACAATCAATCCTTGTTATTATCAATGAAATCAGAGCTCACCTACTAGATGTAGATGACGAGTTAGTATATACTTCATAGGATATGATGCCATCACATTATTTTCAGACAATCCATTTCTTTCAAATACCGTTTTATTTGTCGAGGGTACCTACTTTTTGTTCAAAGAAATTATCACTGCTACTTTGACACATTCCATCAGATTGTTTTCCTCTATGCCACGGTCTTTTATAAAGCAGCAACTTTCACACGCGGTATCAACAATTTGGATTTCGTTTGATACTTTTTGCTGACACTTCTTTTTACGAATGTCCCGACCTTACACCATGAGCTTTGGGTAGGGGTTGGCATGGAGCCACTTTTCCTCTACCACCCTAAACATTAGGCAGATCTATTGTTAACAAGTGTTCAAAATCTGTGTTCTTTTCATATTTACGACTGGCGAATTCGGCTTGATACGTGGGTTAGTTTTTAAACTTGAGTAGAAACAAATTTAATGAAAAGCATAAAAATCATGTACACAAATTTTTGATCATTTGATCAAAAATTTGTGTACATGAACATTTAGGTGATCATTTAAGTCATTCGTTTAGGTGCAATTTTGAATCGCAGTATATAATAGCTATTTTGGGGAATTATAAATTACAGAATATCCAAAAATTGGTCTAAGAGGTTTAGGAATGGGTACATTTATTGAACTATCATCTGAACAATTTTGGAATTTTAATTTCAATTCTAACCATTTTGGAACGTTTTTCACATGATCAGTCTATTTTATAGTGTTTTTTCACATATTATTTTAAATGCGCTTATTTATTTACGATGAAACCCTGATTTCAGCCCCCCCCTCCCCCTCCCCCCCCTCCCGAAAACGCCCTTGCTTGTATTTATCTTCCATAAAGATCGATATTTCAATTGCTTTTTTCAAGACTGTGTAGCAATATTTTCCAAAAACCGAAATTCCAAAAGCTCATAAAAATCACTGCAGCTTCAACTCATTTTTCAAAAAATGGGCCTGTAGCGTTCTTCGCCAGTTCCCTTTAATTTGGTAGCTTTGTTCACCAAATCCTATTTTACATGTTATTCCATAACAGAGGTTACCATATTTCAGTGGTCTAAATTCGTTTATGTTGTGTCCTAAAAATACACATTCCGTGTATTCCTTTAAAAGTGTAATATTTACTTAGCAGAAATACTGGAATATTATTTTACATTTTCCAACTGTGAAAACCGGCGTTGTCTATTTCTTTCTATCTACTAATTCTGAGTAAAAATAGATCCTCAAAAATCATTGTTGAACGAGCGAAGCGAGCGACTCCTTTTGACTCTTTTGACACGAAAAATATTTCAATTCAATAAAAAATTTAGATAATAAATAATAATAATAAATAAATAATAATAATTAAATAAATAATAAAATAATAAATTTAAATAATAATAAAAATAATTCAATGATAAATTTAAATTTCACGTTTCAATTGTCGCCATTAGCCTCGCTGCAGAACAGTGCGACGTTAAGCCCCAGACCAAAAAAAACAAATGAACCTCTGTTTTTTTTCTGCTACCTTCAGGGGCAAAACAAGTCGCACCGTTTCACCGATTGATATGAAATTTTGCACACATGTAGAGACAACCTTTTCTGTTTAATGTAGACCCCAATTTTTTGAAATCCATTCATTGGTTAAAATTTAAATAATATCTTCTGATAGGTAGAAAAATAAAAATGGTCTTTGATAAATCTGATCAAACTCATATTTTGCATGATCATTAAGACCAACAATGTATCTTATTTTACAAATTTTCATCCCAATCAGTTAAGAACGTATGCATTTATTGACATTTTTAATTACTCGCTGCAGAACAGTGCGACGTTAAGCCCCAGAAAAAGAAAAAGAAATGTCAGAAATTAAGTATCGAAATGACTTTTTTTTCACTGTAACATGAATCTGATTTGCTTTAGGTACCAGAGTGTTTAGATGCTATTTTCATGTTTCAATGAAAAGCAGACTCTTTATGTTGATTGAGTGGATCATATTTCAATTCAATAAACCATTTTAAATATTATCTCGGTGGCTCTGCTTTCTAAGAAAAATCATATGCAGTTTGATTTCCAGGCACCTTAGTCCCTGTTTTGCCGATAGGGCACTAGCCAAACTTTTTCCCGCTATTGTGCTGCAGCGCTGCCATCGGGAGTGAGTAAGAAGTGTGAAGTAAGCTTTGAAGTAAGCTGTTCGTGCCACTCAAAATTAAAACTCGCGAAACTTTATTTTGACAGGCGTAAGAAGATGTACTTACTGTTTAGATACATATATTTTTTACTCTAGTATAATAAAACGTGTAAAAATAAGAAGATAGTGCAATATCTTAAGCAAATTCGATTTCAATCTGAAGCGACACCCTCTCAATTGTTTTAATAGAAAGTTACAAAATTCCATTGTGCCGTGAGTCAGTTCAAGAAAGCACTGGAAACAAAAATATTTCTGTGAGCTGTCATTATATGATCAAAATATTGTTATTACACTATCATTTCTAATAATTATCCACTCTTTCGGTAAATAACCAAATATCAACATTAATTCTTATAATATAACATGAAAATACGGAGTGTGGGGTAAGAAATACGTTGATTTGAAAAGCACAGCCTCGACGCTAGCGCCAAAGTGGCCGATCCTGTCGTCCTAGCTTGGCATCGCCCCATTGTTGAAACAGGGACTAAGGTGTCTGGAAATAATACTGCGTGTGATTTTTCTTAGAAAGCAGAGCCACCGAGATAATATTTAAAATGGTCTACATGGATGTAGCTATTCATAGTTTGCACGAGCGTCTTTTGTTTTACATCAACAATGTAAAGAAGTATATTTTCAGCCATATTGGTGATAGTTGTCAAGTCGATTTAAACTAATTATTATCGGTTATAGTCGAAGATGGTAAATGAGTGGTTTTATACCTATAAGAACTTCTTCTGCAGCCTACAATTGCACAGGTAACCCATAAATAATATCAAAAAATACTGAAAAACAGATTGACAGCTGTTCTGACATGTTACCCCAAGATGGCCGCGCAACAATGAGATGACGTCACGTGCAAAGCATGAATATGTTTTCTGTGCGTTGTGTACGCATTTCCGGTTCGAGAAATGGCACGTACCCGTGCTCGCTCATCAACGCGGCCCCTATTACAGATGGTCAAATCGAACTCCCCAACTACCTGAGGGTTTCACGTGGGCCGCGCTTGACCCGACCTCTCCAAACAGCCGGTGAAAAGCCGTGCTGACCCTTGACCCGTGCATCACCAAACCACACACTTGACTGGAGTTCTCGAGTCTGTAGGAATACAGCCGTTACTGAGCGAAACCCTATCCCAAAAGCGAATTGCATCCCTCAACGCAGGGCTGGGCCGTATATTAAGGCCGTCGTAGGTCCTAGGACAGAGGTCGGCAACCTTTTTTGGTGAAGGAGCCAATTTCCCCAAAATGTATAAATTAGATAATAATGGGAGCCGCAGTAGAGGCAATCAAATATAACACCGAAAATAATAAATTCAATTGCTAGTTTTTTTTGATATTTTTAAGAAGCCCCCCCCCCCCCTATGTTGCTGCCCCGCAGGGCGTTTTTTTAGGATGCCAACAATTTAAATGTGATTCTGGGACTCGAAAATGAACAAAATGAATAAAATAACCTTGAAATTGTTGCCCCGCGGGGCGTTTGGTTTAGAATTTCAACTATTTAAAAGTAATTTTGTGATTCTAAAATGAACAAATTGAATCAAATAACCTTACAAGTACCCCGCAGGGCTTTGTTTTGTTCAAATGTCAAATTTTTCGATTCAGATCTTTATATTTAAATTATAATTTTTAGAAATTATAACTTATAATTTTTAATTATAACTTAATTATAACTTTTATAACTTTAATTAGATAACTTTTCGATTTAACAGTACTAATTGCGTGAGCTGCAAATGTATTGACGTCGACGAAAATTTTTACAAACTTTCAGAATTTTCGACAAATACCTACATTAAATACACAAAATATCAGTAGCACCTTGTCGTAAAAGATTGCCCCTTTCACTCGTCATTCATCGAAAGTTATAAGCAAAGAATTGTCTAAAATACACGCTTAAATCGAGTCTATTGCCCTCTTATATTGAAAGAAAGTGTACCGTTTAATTAGAAATTAAAGTTTATAACTGTGGCAATTCGGGTAAAGCTATAGCTACACGAAATCGCAATGTGGTATGCGATCATCCCATCGGGACGAAAAGCTCAATCGTATTTTTAAGTAAGTTTTCTTGTATCAGCGGTGAAATTTGAGAAATGCGTAGGGAGACTTAAGAGTATAAGATTTCTTCAATAGACGTATTGAAATCTAACGAAAATAAATACATTACGGTCAGCTTTAAATGCATTGCTCAATTTAAACAGATGATTAAAAGACCCCCCCTTCAAAGTGAAAATTTCATATTTATGGATGTGTTACATGATCAAGGAAGTCTTCCGCGAAAATTGAGATAATTTCATTATCTTTGCGTCAGAATAATGTTGAAAGATCGACGAATCTATCTACGTTATTGTTTTAATCGAATAATTATTATTTGCTTACCCCCAAATTTACAAACAACCCTTACATATTAGAAAAACTGTGTTTTTTTGTGATTTATTGCGTCTCTCACAGAACGAGTATCAACATTTCGCAAACGGTGGCCTCAAGAGACATCTTTTGGGAATCTACATAAAAAAATAAGGTCAATCGGAGACATATTGACCGGACAATATTTGATTAAGTATTCGATTATCTTGGGCAATCTGACGAACTGGAAGGAAGCTCTATTACTCTGATAGCTAGCTAAATTTTTGACTTGCTCTCTCGGTGAAAAACCCATTTAAGCCTCGATTGCCATGACAACAACCAATAACATTCCTTGAATGACCGTTTAAACTTAACTTATCGTTTTAACAGAGTATTGAAAAACCGGCCCTAAGCAACTGCTAAACTTAACTACTGATTTAGCAGAACATTGAAAACCCAGCCCTTAGGGATTGTTATTCAATGCTCTACTAAATTTTAAACAGTTCATTAGGACACTACTTCTTACATCTAATTTAAAACTAAGCTTAAACTACACCACTATGACCTCTGACTCAGGGTCTCTCTATTCTTTTATACAATTCAAAAAGTTATGTTATAAATGATCTTTATTTTGAGGAATTGAAGAATAAAATGCTTAAAAATTAGATTGAAACACACAATGGAATTCCTTGAAAGACCAGTTAAATAAATTTAACTACTGGTTATGACACCTATTATTTTGTGTATAGGACGATGCCTGCTTTATTATAAACCGTTAAAATCGATAGTCATGTCAGCAACATTTATAAATAAATAGACCAGTAACATTCCAAGAATGATCGCTGTAAATGTTGAACTGACTACTGATTTTACAGAGCATTTTAGTACCTATCGTTATTATTTTTTGGAGTAACGAGTGACGGTTTTGTTAATGAGTCTGTAATTTAAAAGTCCTCTGTAAAGTACAAAAAAGCTTACAAGCTCAAACACTCAGTTTAACAAGACTTTAAGGTGGCTTTATAAAACTTTAAAGCTGTTTTAAATCATATAACCCCAAAGTAATTGAGCCAATTTGAGTAGATTCTTTACAACTTATTTCATGTCAGTAAGTATTTATCCTCGCAATGATTTCAATTAATAGCTGCGCTCATACACACTCTCTCTCTCTCTCTCTCCCCCTCTCTCTCTACCAGGCACTCAGCGTCTAATGGCCATGTGATTGGATGAGAGAGGGAGAGAGAGAGAGAAAAGCAGAGAGGAGCAAACATTGAAAAGTTCAACAGAATACAGACCACAAAAACTCCCTCCACCAACTGTTCTCGGTGAAACTTGCATGACGGTTAGGTAAATACCAAGAGGAACTTGACGAAATGGCTTCAGGATCTAACTTCGCGAGTTAGAGGGGCAGGAGCTCTCAATGTGATGGGATGGGAGGAGAGACACAAATTCATATAGACAAAGTGCCGGACGTATGAAATATGGAGGTAGAAGCTAGAGAAGTCAATTGCACGAGGAATTTGGAATCGATGCATGGTTTTATACATAATCGGGCCAATTCCATGCGAAATTGACTGAAGAGGAGACACTGTGATGAGATGAGAGAACACACTGTGTAGAGTCAGAGTCCTAGAGAGGAGACAGACACTGTGATGAGATGAGAGAACACACTGTGTAGAGTCAGAGTCCTAGAGAGGAGACGGACACTGTGATGAGATGAGAGAACACACTGTGTAGAGTCCTAGAGAGGAGACAGACACTGTGATGAGATGAGAGAACACACTGGGTAGAGTCCTAGAGAGGAGACAGACACTGTGATGAGATGAGAGACCACACTGTGTAGAGTCCTAGAGAGGAGACAGACACTGTGATGAGATGAGAGAACACACTGTGTAGAGTCCTAGAGAGGAGACAGACACTGTGATGAGATGAGAGAACACACTGTGTAGAGTCCTAGAGAGGAGACAGACACTGTGATGAGATGAAAGAACACACTGGGTAGAGTCCTAGAGAGGAGACAGACACTGTGATGAGATGAGAGAACACACTGTGTAGAGTCCTAGAGAGGAGACAGACACTGTGATGAGATGTGAGAACACACTGTGTAGAGTCAGAGTCCTAGAGAGGAGACAGACACTGTGATGAGATGAGAGAACACACTGTGTAGAGTCCTAGAGAGGAGACAGACACTGTGATGAGATGTGAGAACACACTGGGTAGAGTCCTAGAGAGGAGACAGACACTGTGATGAGATGAGAGAACACACTGTGTAGAGTCCTAGAGAGGAGACAGACACTGTGATGCGATGAGAGAACACTCTGTATAGAGTCCTAGAGAGGAGACAGACACTGTGATGAGATGTGAGAACACACTGGGTAGAGTCCTAGAGAGGAGACAGACACTGTGATGAGATGAGAGAACACACTGTGTAGAGTCCTAGAGAGGAGACAGACACTGTGATGCGATGAGAGAACACACTGGGTAGAGTCCTAGAGAGGAGACAGACACTGTGATGAGACGAGAGAACACACTGTGTAGAGTCCTAGAGAGGAGACAGACACTGTGATGAGATGAGAGAACACACTGGGTAGAGTCCTAGAGAGGAGACAGACACTGTGATGAGATGAGAGAACACACTGTGTAGAGTCCTAGAGAGGAGACAGACACTGTGATGAGATGAGAGAACACACTGTGTAGAGTCCTAGAGAGGAGACAGACACTGTGATGAGATGTGAGAACACACTGGGTAGAGTCCTAGAGAGGAGACAGACACTGTGATGAGATGAGAGAACACACTGTGTAGAGTCAGAGTCCTAGAGAGGAGACAGACACTGTGATGAGATGAGAGAACACACTGTGTAGAGTCCTAGAGAGGAGACAGACACTGTGATGAGATGAGAGAACACACTGGGTAGAGTCCTAGAGAGGAGACAGACACTGTGATGAGATGAGAGAACACACTGTGAGAGTCCTAGAGAGGAGACATACACTGTGATGAGATGAGAGAACACACTGTGTAGAGTCCTAGAGAGGAGACAGACACTGTGATGAGATGAGAGAACACACTGGGTAGAGTCCTAGAGAGGAGACAGACACTGTGATGAGATGAGAGAACACACTGTGTAGAGTCCTAGAGAGGAGACAGACACTGTGATGAGATGAGAGAACACACTGTGTAGAGTCCTAGAGAAGAGACAGACACTGTGATGAGATGAGAGAACAGACTGTGTAGAGTCAGAGTCCTAGAGAGGAGACAGACACTGTGATGAGATGAGAGTCAGAGTCCTAGAGAGGAGACAGACACTGTGATGAGATGAGAGAACACACTGGGTTGTGTCCTAGAGGGGAGACAGACACTGTGATGAGATGAGAGAACAGACTGTGTAGAGTCAGAGTCCTAGAGAGGAGACAGACACTGTGATGAGATGAGAGTCAGAGTCCTAGAGAGGAGACAGACACTGTGATGAGATGAGAGAACACACTGGGTAGTGTCCTAGAGAGGAGACAGACACTGTGATGAGATGAGAGAACAGACTGTGTAGAGTCAGAGTCCTAGAGAGGAGACAGACACTGTGATGAGGTGAGAGTCAGAGTCCTAGAGAGGAGACAGACACTGTGATGAGATGAGAGAACACTCTGTATAGAGTCCTAGAGAGGAGACAGACACTGTGATGAGATGTGAGAACACACTGGGTAGAGTCCTAGAGAGGAGACAGACACTGTGATGAGATGAGAGAACACACTGTGTAGAGTCCTAGAGAGGAGACAGACACTGTGATGCGATGAGAGAACACTCTGTATAGAGTCCTAGAGAGGAGACAGACACTGTGATGAGATGTGAGAACACACTGGGTAGAGTCCTAGAGAGGAGACAGACACTGTGTTGAGATGAGAGAACACACTGTGTAGAGTCCTAGAGAGGAGACAGACACTGTGATGCGATGAGAGAACACACTGGGTAGAGTCCTAGAGAGGAGACAGACACTGTGATGAGACGAGAGAACACACTGTGTAGAGTCCTAGAGAGGAGACAGACACTGTGATGAGATGAGAGAACACACTGGGAAGAGTCCTAGAGAGGAGACAGACACTGTGATGAGATGAGAGAACACACTGTGTAGAGTCCTAGAGAGGAGACAGACACTGTGATGAGATGAGAGAACACACTGTGTAGAGTCCTAGAGAGGAGACAGACACTGTGATGAGATGAGAGAACACACTGTGTAGAGTCCTAGAGAGGAGACAGACACTGTGATGAGATGTGAGAACACACTGGGTAGAGTCCTAGAGAGGAGACAGACACTGTGATGAGATGAGAGAACACACTGTGTAGAGTCAGAGTCCTAGAGAGGAGACAGACACTGTGATGAGATGAGAGAACACACTGTGTAGAGTCCTAGAGAGGAGACAGACACTGTGATGAGATGAGAGAACACACTGGGTAGAGTCCTAGAGAGGAGACAGACACTGTGATGAGATGAGAGAACACACTGTGTAGAGTCCTAGAGAGGAGACAGACACTGTGATGAGATGAGAGAACACACTGTGTAGAGTCCTAGAGAGGAGACAGACACTGTGATGAGATGAGAGAACACACTGTGTAGAGTCAGAGTCCTAGAGAGGAGACAGACACTGTGATGAGATAAGAGAACACACTGTGTAGAGTCAGAGTCCTTGAGAGGAGACAGACACTGTGATGAGATGAGAGAACACATGTGTAGAGTCCTAGAGAGGAGACGGACACTGTGATGAGATGAGAGACCACACTGTGTAGAGTCCTAGAGAGGAGACAGACACTGTGATGAGATGAGAGAACACACTGGGTAGAGTCCTAGAGAGGAGACAGACACTGTGATGAGATGAGAGAACACACTGTGAGAGTCCTAGAGAGGAGACAGACACTGTGATGAGATGAGAGAACACACTGTGTAGAGTCCTAGAGAGGAGACAGACACTGTGATGAGATGAGAGAACACACTGTGTAGAGTCCTAGAGAGGAGACAGACACTGTGATGAGATGAGAGAACACACTGGGTAGAGTCCTAAAGAGGAGACAGACACTGTGATGAGATGAGAGAACACACTGGGTAGAGTCCTAAAGAGGAGACAGACACTGTGATGAGATGAGAGAACACACTGGGTAGAGTCCTAGAGAGGAGACAGACACTGTGATGAGATGAGAGAACACACTGTGTAGAGTCCTAGAGAGGAGACAGACACTGTGATGAGATGAGAGAACACACTGGGTAGAGTCCTAAAGAGGAGACAGACACTGTGATGAGATGAGAGAACACACTGGGTAGAGTCCTAGAGAGGAGACAGACACTGTGATGAGATGAGAGAACACACTGGGTAGAGTCCTAAAGAGGAGACAGACACTGTGATGAGATGAGAGAACACACTGGGTAGAGTCCTAGAGAGGAGACAGACACTGTGATGAGATGAGAGTCCTAGAGAGGAGACCGACACTGAGATGACATGAGAGGACACGTGACTGCATGGTACACGGTATGTATTTAAGTATATTCCTTGAGATTGTTTCTATGAAATGGTAGGGACCCACCCTGTACGTATACACGTAACGTTTAAAGCACGACATATTTACATCACTTGCAAATGTTATCGATTACTTTATTATTCCATGGAATGAACTAAACGCAGCCACACTCAATATATCACAAAAACCAACTCCGAATACTTGCCTGTTCCACTGTGAAACAAGCACTCCACCCCAACATGTCAAGATTTAAAATACCGATGAGTAATGCACGTACAAACCACCCCCTACAACCACCCCATGACATACATTGACCCCAAGAATATATCATTCACCGAGCTCGATTTGGTTGCCCACTACATCCACCAGAGCGCACTGTCAAATCGTCTGGGTTACTATTAAACCATCCCAGTTTGTACCGGTGATTACGACAACCCACGTCAAGAAATGTCGAACAGAAATGGTGCAAAACGTTAAAGGGATTGTTAGATATGATTTTAGTCGATAACTAGAATATCTTTTAACGAATAAACCTTACCTTTCTAGTAAAAAAGCAGCCAGCACCATTGCGATCGCACATCTAGTAAGAAGTTTCACTGTGATGGTCGCCCTAGAAGGCAGTAGTGTCGCCGCCTGTGCGGTGGTTGTGGGAACTAATGTTCGACGGCGGGAACCTGACCCCCCCCCCCCCCCCCCTACTCGTGGAGGGCACCCAGTGCGTATCGACCCGGCGCCTAGCGGACCCGGCGCGAGTGTGCCGTCTTAGGGTTAGACGTTATGCGAACGGGAGTTTTTTTTTTCAGTTTTGGGGATTTGAGAAGTAGTTCGAAATATGCTGTAGTTGCATCCTTCATCCTGGTTGCTATGGTTACAGACCTCAATTTTGTTCGGGGATAGGTAATTTTTCAAAAGTCGAATAGTATTTTAATTACAGTTGAGTAAGAAAGATAATAAAAGATCATGTATGGCTGAGTGGTAACGCTCTGAACTTGTATTCCGGTGGCCCGGGTTCGATTCCCGCGGCCGTTCTTCCTGACTGAGGTATTTAGTGGTATTCCCTCAGTCGACATGCAAATGCTGGGAATGGGAAGGTACCCTACTAATAGGCCACGACCGCCTCCTTCCCACCTTCCATCCTTACCTACTCTTCACCATCATCTCCCAATCATCATCATTCATTCATCCGTCGCCATAAGCCTCGCTGCAGAACAGTGGGACGGGAAAAATATCAAATCAAGCTGTTTATAAAAAAGATAATGATTACTGATTACTTTATATACTAAAAGCATCAGCTGTCCCCAAGTCAGACTTTGATCAGCTGTGAGGTCAGGTGTGATTGCTTTGCGGGTTTATTTGTCAGTTCTGGGGATTTGAGAATAGTTTGAAAAACACTTGATTATAGTATGCTCAATTTCACAAAAAATACATCAGCTATTTTCTTTTCATCCAAGAATATACTTATGGGTGATTGAAGAGGAATTGACTAAAGAAATGGTTATACATTTTCACTGGATCTCTAAAAGTAATCTTTTGAAGTCTGGTAAACCTGGGATAAACCTAAAGGGATTAGCTCTTTACTTCAAAACAGACGTTTGTTTATAAAAGTCATCAATACTATACAGAAAATTGAGCTTTTTATTTTTTCTTCTATTTCCCTTCTCTCGTAGTAAACGTAGTTGTAGTGTGTATACAATTTGGTAGACTTTCAAAACCGCGAGATGAAACGTATTTTATTATCAATTATTTTGAGTAATTATTCAACGGCTAATATTCACAAGAGGCTCCCAAACCGGCTTAACTCTAATGCCTGTTGAATTCATATCGGCGTAGCAATTTAATTTCAATGTCTCTATTTTCACAATTAAACAAACTACTATTTCTTAGCAAATTGGATTTTCGATTACAGTATATTTGAGCGAGCGAAGCGAGCGTCTCCTATTGACTCTTTTGACACGGACCTCTGTTCTTTTTTTGTTTTTTTTTGTTTTTTTGGCTGCTATCTGGAGCAATAGATTTTGCACCGTTTCATCGATCAATCTGAAATTTTGCACACATGTAGAGACAACCTTTTCTGTTTGCAGACCCCAATTTTTTTGAAATCCATTCATTGGTTAAATTTTAAATAAACATCTCCTGATAGGTTGGAAAATGGAAAAAATGGTCTTCGATAAATGTGATCAAACTCATATTTTGCATGGTCTTCTCTTATTTACAAATTTTCATCCCAATCAGTTAAGAACGTATGAACATATTGAAATTTTTATTAGCTGTCAGAAATGAAGAATCGAAATGAATGTTTTCCAGTGCCAATTGAATTGAATCTGATTTGCTATATTTACCAGGGTGCTTAGATGCTATTTTCAAGTTTCGATAAAAAGCATATACTTTAAATGTTGATTGAGTTATCATATTTCAATTCAATATGGATGTATATGTTTACTGTGCGTTGTGTACGCATTTCCGGTTCGAAAATTTGCACGTACCCGTGCTCGCTCATCAACGCGGTACAATGGGCGTTTGCCTAGTAATTTATGATGGCTTAACGTTGTAATATCTAATGTTGGATCATAGCTACTGTGTAGGTCATGTGTTTAATTCTCTGATAATTTCGCCAGAGGATTTGTGTTCTAAAACACAAATGTCAAAACTGTTAGTATAAATAATTTTTAAGAAGAGTAATGAATATTTCTGGAAAAAATGACATCTAGAGGACGAAGCAATTTGGCTCAGGCAGCAACGCTCTGGACTTGCGCTCTGTAGTATCAGGTTCGATTCCAGAGACCGTCCTCCATGGCTGAGGTATTTCGTGTCTTCCCACAGTCAAGAGGCATGGGAAGGTTCCCTACATAGACTACAACAGCCTCCTTCCCACCGCCCATCCTTGCCTATTCTTCGTCATCTCCCAATCATCATCATAATCATTCATCCGTCGCCATTAGCCTAGCTGCAGAACAGTGCGACGTTTGTTAAAGATGTAATGTTGGCACCACTGACTTCTTATATCTATGTGTAGTACACGAGCTGTGTTGCATACGACGCACCAGTTGTCAGCCATCATGCCGAAGCATGACGATTGTACTTGTCAAGAGTGTTGTCAATAAATACTATTTCTCAATAGTCTATGTTCATTTATTGTGATAAGTACCAATCCAACATGGTGTCAGAAGTGTACCACGCGTGCTGAATGAAAAGTAAGCATCTACAACCGAAGTTGTCGCGTAAGTAAAGACGAAAAGAAATTTCGTCTTGGCCGTGTAAAATCAAGAATCAAGATGGCGTCATCAGCACACAAACCACCAGCCGAGCTCAAACTGGATGGAAACGTCTGTGAAGAATGGCGACGTTGGCGGCAGAAATTTGAGATTTACATGAAAGCAACCAAAGCCAACGCAGAGAAACAAGACACGCAAGTAGCAATTTTGTTAAGCTTTATTGGTGATGAAGCCCTAACTGCATTTAACACCTTTAAATTCGAAAAGGAAGAGGATAAAAATGTGCTGAAAACCGTGTTAGATGAATTTGAAAAGTATTGCACACCTCAAAAGAATGTTGTTTTCGAACGGTTCAAGTTTTTTGGAATCAAACAAAGAGAATCCCAGCCATTTGATCAATTCCTCACAGAACTAAAGAATGCTGCTAGATCATGTGAGTTTGAACAACAAGAGGACAGTTTGATTAGAGACAGGATTGTGCTAGGTATTGCAGACAGTAAGCTGCAAGAGCGTTTGCTAAGTGAGACGAATCTGAATCTTAGTAAAGCTGCTAATCTGTGTCGAATTTACCAGGAAGGTAAAGCAAAAGCTCTAGAAGTTCGTGAATCGAACAACGGCGAACAATCGAATCGAACATCGACCACCGTAGCTGCTGTGAAATCGAAGCAGTTCTTCACGAAGAAGAAGTCCGAGGAGAAGACTCAAGAGAAGACGTCCGAGAAGATTTACGACTGCAAGAAATGTGGTTACGATCACAAGCGAGGTCGTTGCCCTGCATATGGAAAGAATTGTGCAAAGTGCGGCGATTTGAATCATTTTGCGAAATGTTGTGAAAAAGTGAAGAAGGGTTACAAGAAGAAATCCGTCAATGACGTCGAAGCGTCAAGTGCATCGAGTGACGATGATGATGTTGAAAGTGAGGACGAAAACAATCAGAATCGGGAATACAGACTCATTCTCAATGTAGGGAGTAAGAAGTCAGGTAATACTAAAACTAAAACTCAAACAGCCTGGTTTGAAACCATAAGCATTGGCTCTCATCCTGTGCGCTGTAAATTGGATACTGCTGCCGAGACCAGTATCTTGCCCCAGAAAGTATTTCAATCGTTGAAAGGTTCATTTAATTTGGTGAAATCAAAGAACAAGTTAGTCCCCTTTGGAGACTTAGGAGTAGTAATCACTCCCATAGGTAGCATTAAATTGAAATGTATAACGCGTAAAGGGAAAGCTAAGAATGTTGAATTTGATGTATGTGATGTGTCAACTCCCTTGCTTGGATTGAAAGCTTGTATTGATTTAAACCTAATTAAGAGAGTGAACTCCGTTAGCTCTAGGCAGACTAAAACTGATATTGTAGAAGCCTTCAAGGATGTGTTCACAGGAGTAGGCAAAATAGGAAAACAGCATGAGATAGTTTTGACGAATGATGCTGAACCTGTCATTAGTCCACCCCGACGAGTACCCTATAGCTTACAGAAGAAGTTAAAAGAGACTCTAGATAGTCTTGAAAGAGATTCTATCATTGACAAGGTTGAAAAACCCACTGACTGGGTTAATAGTTTATTGCTTGTTGAGAAACCTAATGGTGATTTGAGGATCTGCCTTGACCCGAGACCCTTGAACAAGGCAATAAAACGAGAACACCACCCTATCCCTACCTCAGATGATATTTTGTCTAGATTGAGGAATAAATGTCTCTTCAGTGTTCTAGATATGCGCCAAGGATTCTGGAATTTGCCACTTACTGAAGCTAGTGCAGATCTTTGCACTTTTCAAACTCCTTTCGGTAGGTACCGCTTCAAGCGACTCCCGTATGGCATTAGCTCCGCTCCCGAAGTCTTCCAAAAGACCAATGAGAAGCTGTTTGGAGACATCCACGGAGTAGAAGTCTACTTTGACGACTTGATTATTTGTGGAGAAACCGAGGAGGACCACGATCGAGCGCTTGCCGAAGTGCTGAATCGAGCAAGGCAGGTTGGTGTTAAATTCAATCAGGATAAGTTTCAATACAGAATCCCAGAAGTGAAGTATGTTGGTAGAATCATTTCCAAAAATCATTGTGGTGTAGATCAAAGTTATGTGACAGCCATTGCCGAAATGCCAGTCCCATCATGTAAATCTGATGTTCTTCGACTTTTGGGCATGGTGAAGTATGTGTCACAATTTGTACCTAATTTGTCAAAGTTAACAGCACCATTGCGAGAACTGACTAAGCAAGACACACCCTGGTGTTGGGATAGCAATCATGATGCTGCTTTGGGAAAGCTCAAACAACAGCTTATGTCTGCCCCAGTGCTAGCTACGTTTGACAGCACTAAACCGATTGTCCTTCAGACAGATGCCTCTAAGGATGGGCTAGGTGCTTGTTTGTTGCAAGAAGACCATCCAGTAGCGTATGCTTCTCGAGTGCTGACCAAGAGTGAACAGAACTTCGCGCAGATCGAGAAGGAATTACTTGCCATAACATTCGGTCTAGAAAGATTCAACCAGATGACCTATGGACATCACGTTCAGGTATTCACTGATCATAAACCCCTAGAAACAATTTGCAGTAGAGAGATTTGTAAGTCAACGGGCAGAATCCAACGACTACTTCTGAAGTTGGTAAAGTACGACATTACCGTGTCTTATGTTCCTGGTAAATTTCTAAACTTACCCGACACACTCTCCCGAGCTTCTCTCCCTGACCCAGTTAATGATGATCCTGAATTGTTAGTTGTCGTTCATGAAGTTGAAAAATATCTTCCAGTGTCCGTCCAGCGTAAAGAAGAGTTTCGTAAGGAAACCGAACAAGATGACACTCTTCAAGCTGTCATTCGTTTACATCAACAGGGTTGGCCTAGCCACCGACATCAGGTTCCCGACAAGGCTAGATATTATTGGTCCATGAAGGAGGACATTGACGTCTCAGAGGGATTGATATTTGTTCGTGACAGACTCATTGTTCCTGCTTCCCTTCGGAAAGAGATGCTGAAAATTATTCACGAGGGACATTGGGGAAGGGACAAAAGTAAGCTACGAGCCAGAGAACTTCTCTTCTGGCCAGGTATGTCAAATGACATAGACATGATGGTTTCAAAATGTTCAAAGTGTGAACTTCACAGGAAAAGTAATGTAAAAGAACCGATGATTCCGCACCAGGTGCCTGAGCGCCCATGGCAGAAAATTGGTGTTGACATATTAGAGTATCATAACAAGTCGTACTTAGCAGTCATTGACTACTACAGTAAATGGATAGAAATGCCAGCACTTTCCTGTAAAACAGCATCTGAGGTAATTACCCAATTGAAATATATCTTTGCTAGGTATGGCATTCCTGAGATTGTCGTGTCAGACAATATGCCGTTTAACAGTTTTGAATTTAAGAAGTTTGCTGAACTATGGGATTTCCAGTTGGTGACCTCGAGTCCCCATTATTCGCAGTCGAATGGACAAGCTGAGGCCGCAGTAGCAATTATCAAGTCCATTCTTAAAAAATCATCTGTAGATGATCACTCAATCGCTTTGATGGAATACAGATCCACTCCGTTACCTGGAATAAACTTGTCCCCATCGCAGATGCTCCTCAACTATAGGATTAGAACCAGACTTCCAGTTAGGAATAACTTGTTGACACCTAAGGTGGAAGACGGTGTTAAAGAGAGGCTGGAGACTAAACAGTTTCTTCAGAAAGCGTATTATGACCGTACAGCGAAATCTAGACCTCCCTTTGAAGATAAAGATGATGTGCTGATTAAGAAAGGTAAAAGTTGGGATCGAGGACAAGTTGTATGCAAACATGAGCAGCCAAGATCATACATGGTTGTTGATTCAGGAGGTAGAGTGCTTCGCAGAAATTCTAAGTTTTTGCGTAAGTCGCAGAATAAACATGTAGTAAATGATAGCCCAGATGTCATTCCTGATGAGATTGAGAATACTGTTCCATGCAATGTATCAGAAAAACCAGTTGCAGCTCAAGTTACTCGAGCAGGAAGGGTAATCAGGAAGCCAGTGAAATTTGATGATTATGATACTAATTAATATGATTGTTAATATTTAGTATTATTCATTGAACTTAAGCTTTGTGTATTGCAATGTTTTAATCTATTGTTTTACATTGTATTAATCATGATTATATTATTCAAGTGTCCTTTCATAAAAAAATAAGTGGGGGGATGTTAAAGATGTAATGTTGGCACCACTGACTTCTTATATCTATGTGTAGTACACGAGCTGTGTTGCATACGACGCACCAGTTGTCAGCCATCATGCCGAAGCATGACGATTGTACTTGTCAAGAGTGTTGTCAATAAATACTATTTCTCAATAGTCTATGTTCATTTATTGTGATAAGTACCAATCCAACAACGTTAAACACTATTAAAAAAAACAAGAACAGTTTGTGAAGTCACGGAATATTTGTTGGGAATCCCACTGATGACTGTTGGGGAAAGAACTTGGGCCTCCCAATGAGAATGACATCAGCATATTCAAAACAGAAGGGACGATAATCCAATAGTTGGACACTTTCTTAGTATTCCGTAATAATGAAAGAACGTTATTATTTTACTCAGCAGAGCCAACTGATTCAACTCATTTTCCATTGAAGTTGTTTACTAATTTCGTTCCGAGAGATAAAAGATTCAGCCCGTCACATTTGAACGTGAACACAATCTCAACATGTTCTATGTTTTGCTCTATAAAGCTCAGAGTAAACTAAAAGACGTCAACGAAAAAACCGAGTATACAATATCTTGCCTCTTTCCAATTTAAAGATGATTTTCCTACATGCATGTTGTGTATATAGTATAGTGTCGTGACATTGGTAAGGCTCTTTCACCCTTCTGTATTTCGGCATCGGAAATAATCAAAGTCAAGCAAAAATCAAGTAGGTGGTATACTGGCATACTAGCATTTTACAAGAAATATAATCTGTTAATTACACGTAGGTATTTAACAGATATTTGATTACATTTTATTTTTATTAAAAGTAAATTTGAATCTAATATGTATATTAGATTACGAAAATTTTATGAATACAAATTGAAAAAAATATTAGTGTTTATAAACATTATGGGTGAATTATAATGATGATTATCGGGAAATGATTATGAAGAATAAAAGGATGAACGGTGGGAAGGAGGCAGTGATTTATTAATAACGGAACCTTCCCATCATTGGCCTCTCGACTCAGGAAAACCACGGAACCAGGCAGGTACACTCGGCCAAACAAAACTTGAACGTTGACCAAATTTGAATGACTGCTGGTCATGTCCCATAACCAATCAAAGCTTGTTATTATCATTGAAATGTGAGGTCACCTACTAGAGTGAGACAATGAGATCGCTTAGACTGACTTCTGATGGTGCGATCTTACATTTATCAGCCTATCAGATTTATTGAACGTTCAAGTTTTGTTTGGCCAAGTGTACATCCAAATATTTGCTCTTCAGTTTTAAGTAAGAACAACATAATAAAGCCTTAACAAAACACATTACGACCCCCCCCCCCCCCTCCCCCCCCCCACAACATCTATTTTCCCATCAGCATAAGAATAGCAAATCGTATCCACTCCATCGTCGGTACGTAATTTCAGACGTCGGCTTGGAGTTAGGGGAGGGGGTCGGAGTTAGGTGGGGGGGGGAGTGTGGCATTGATTGTGGCGCCGGCTGTGCGCGCGCATGGGGTGTCCACAGGGTTGGAGGGGAGGATGACGTCAGTGATTGATCCCAGGCTTAGCAAGGGGGGGGGGGGGACCAGGAAGTGGGAACTATCTCGGTGGAATGGTCGATGGATATGATTCTGGATGGCTTTTTGTATGTTGTTGTTTCTGATAACTTGCTGTAGGGATAGTTCAAGATATCTGGAAGTCTCGGAAGACATTTTCTAGATTTTACGTTGCACACTTTTAGAATTATGTAATGTAATCTATCAATTGACATTTGACTGAGTAAACAAAATCAGTAAGATGTATTCTCTTCCACAATGACGCATGTCACTATTACAAATGATTGGATGAAGGCTGAATTACTGGTTTATGAGCTCACCTCAAGAATCGTGGAAATGAATGGACTTCTGACCTTCTACCTCTGTAGTGTTACCGATATATTTTCTGAAAGTCTAAATTGTTCCGATGTTTTGTCTACCCAACCGTAGATGAATGGAGTTATCTCTTCATTTACAAATACGGAACAGGTTGGCTGAGTAGTAAGGCTCTGAACTTGTATTCCGGAGGCCCGGGCTCGATTCCCGCGGCCGTCCTTCCTGACTGGGTGTTTTCGTGGTTTTCCCTCAGTCGACAGGCAAATGCTGGGAAGGTACCATTCTAATAGGCCACGACCGCCTCCTTCCTACCTTCCATCCTTACCTACTCTTCACCATAATCTCCCAATCATCATCATAATCATTCATCCGTCGCCATTACTATCTATAAATGTTTCAATCGCTTTTTTGAAGGCTTTGTAGAAATATTTTCTAAAAACCGAGGGAATATTCTGCAACTCTTAACAATCCTTGAAATTTGGCACCTTGAACTCATTTTTTCAAAAATTTGACTCATGAGCATTCATCCCCTCTACCCATCAAATGGTTTCACCACTTAATGTGGCTGTATATCACGTGACTTGATTTCTCTACATCCGATCAAAAGATATAGTTAGCTATGAGTACATACCTTACATCGTTCATGTTGAGTAATCCAAGGTGATTTATGAAGGAAATTCACTGCATACTGGAGCTTATCAATATTTGCAGTCAATATTATTTAATTTTGCAGTGGTTTTATAATAAAAACAACACAAATATCGTGTATACGTATGCGTGTGAAGACTGTCAAAACCAAGTGCTGTTCGTTTAAACATTACATTCATAATAGTGGATATAATTAATATCTCAACATTTCGTTGGAAAGAGGAAGAAAGAGCGCATGTTATATATTCTGACATTGCGTCAGGTTTGTGATGCATATATGCCTTTTTATTAGAGTAATGTTTGCTATTCTTGGCAACTCGTAGAATTTCCTTCAACTTCAGGTCTTGATTTGAGAATATTTAGGTGCAAGGAAGTTAAATCATCTAATATGTTATTTTCGCAGTTCTTTTCTGCGTAGATTAGTTCCAACAGATGTGTCCTAACTTATCTGATGAGTGAGAAGTATTTGCTAAACTGAACCCTTCCAATAGAAAATGTGTAGCTTTTTGGTTAAAAAGTCACGTGATATACAGCCACCTTTATGTGACATATAAAATATTACCATTATAATATTCTTATCTTAAATTTCGATTGATTGAACGATTGTAGCCTGGGCATTGCCTACAATATCACACACGGAATAGATATGGCTGAATGGTAACGCTCTGAACTTGTATTCCAGAGGCCCGGGTTCGATTCCCGCGGCCGTCCTTCATGTCTGGGTGTTTTCGGGGCATTCCCTCAGTCGACAGGCAAATGCTGGGAAGGTACCCTACTAATAGGCCACGACCGGCTCCTTCCCACCTTCTATCCTTGCCTATTCTTCATCATCATCTCCCAATCACCATCATAATCATTCATCCGTCGCCATTAGACTCGCTGCAGAACAGTGTAACGTTAAACATTAGTTAGGTACTTTAAAGAAATAAAAAAGGATCCAGTAAAACCATATATGAGATTGGCATCCAGCAATCTACTAAAAACAATGAATTAACATCATAGATTCATCAAAGATATTTTACAGTCATTCAAATCGTGTCCAAAATTGAGCTAAATGACTATGACTTGCATTGCATGACAGTAAATTTCAAGGTCGAACATTCTTAGAGTGGATGGATTTTTACTCTCGCTAATAATCGGTTTTTGTTCACTTTACCGACTATAATCAACTATAACTATAATCTAGTTGGAAACTGAGCCAACAATAATCAAAACCTGCTTCAATATCTTGAGTATTTTGACTTGAAAAAGTAATGAAAGTATTTACTTCCACCAGAGAACGAGAGTATATAATTTAATGTTAAATTACTCCATTCCGTAGGATATAGGGATTTTACAGCTGTTATTAAAGGTATGACAGCTGTAACGTAAACATAAAAGTACACGCAAGGATCTCAACCAGGTCACACCGGGTCACACTAGGTCACACCGGGTCACACCGGGTCACACCAGGTCACACCAGTTCACACCAGTTCACACCAGGTCACACCAGGTCACACCGGGTCACACCGGATCACACCAGGTCACACCAAGTCACACCAGGTCACACCGGGTCACACCAGGTCACACTGGGTCACACCAGGTCACACCGTTCGGACAACCGATCTGAAATTTACCACGCACACTCATGTCATACTAATGACAAGTTCTTATAGATTTTTGGTTGAACATAATTGTTCTACGGATCAACATAATTTCATATGGTGGTTGGGACCAAAAGTATAGGGGCTTTGACATTTTTCAGACGATTCGGTTTTAAGTAATTCGGCCTTTTTAAAAACATTTTTCCCTTGTTTTGAAATATCATTGATGCATTTTGATTTTTTGTCTTCCCAAGATCCAAGGTCTGTAGAGTAGCAGCTTTCACCAGATATTAATTCGCATGCAATACGAAGGCTCGCTTATCAACGAGTTACACAGAGCGTTTTCCTTATATCAAAAAATACCAATGTAAATATTCCATTGAATTATGTGTACAGTTACGTCTATATGTCCTGATAAAACTTACTCCCTATCGCGACTACCAGTCGTACACAGACGTAGTATAAGTTGCCTAAAATACAGATGTTTGTACACAGAGAGGTGATTTGCAAGGCAGGTTTTATCAGAATATAACGAGGCGGCTGTTCACATAGAAGAACTTAAACGCATAATTTTCCCAAAAGAAGTGAAGTATTTTTGTATGGATTCTCTCTTTCCTTCTCTTGTGGTATAAGATTGAATGAAGGTCGTTGACCTCTGTGACCTGCAGAGCTACTAATGAGTAGTCTAGCTCGTAGACAGCTACGTCATTATTGTATCATCTTACATCAACCTATATATGTATAATCAATATTCAACACAGCACAACTAAATAGCGTCAAATATTATGAGACCAGACTTTACACAAGAATAAGAATACCTACATATTTTTGTTGTGGTAGAAAAAGTGAAGAGTGCCACATGTTAATAAAACGTGTGTATTTAATTATGCAAAACTGCCTTAAAAAGTAAAACTATATTTTATACATTTCTGTACATCAGAGGTAGACAGCCCGATGTCCATTTTATTGATTTTGCGTCATACACTTTTCTAACTATTTGAAAAGCCAAGCTCTAACCATTGCAATTTTACTAAAGTAAAAGAAATAAATAGTTGTGTATATTGAAGTATTGACTTTCAAAATGACTGGTTTTTGAGTTCATCTTTAAGATCATTAAAATTGACATCAGACCACGTTCAAAGTCATTGACCAGAAATTCGAAATATTTGAATTGTTTTCGGTTGCTTTTTCGAACGTTCCGCTCTGTGCAATCAAAAGTCTTCCCCGAGAATTCAAAATATTCGAATGAACTCCATTTTCGAATGCCTTGTGCCAATCAGATGTCTTTGTCAAGAATTCGAAATATTCGAATTTCGTTCCATTACTGTTTCGAACATTTTGCGCCTAACAAAAATCAGTATTAAAGAATTCGAAATATTTGAATAACGTTACATAATGTTTCCTACGTTTTATGACAATCAAAAGTAATTCTCAAGAATCGAATCATATTCCTTTCTACCGATTGTGTGAGTCATATTCTTCAAACTAAAGCCATAGTATAAAGCCCTTCACTAAAGCTATTCTCTTTTAGGTAGCGTTGCCAACTTTATCTTGATTTCACTACCACTTTTCCGTCTTGTACAGATAATTTATTCTTTTAGAATGAATTATTGGTATCCGTGTGTCATGGGTAATTTAATTACATATTCGTGATTGTATATAATGTATTCTTCGTTCTTAAAATATTTGTTTAGATCTTACTTATTCAAAAGGTCCAAAGTTTACAGTTTCTTGTATTAAGTCTGAATTACACGATTAAAGTTTCCTTGAATTCAACCCTTTCAAGGAGGTTGAATTCAAGACTTGGATTCTCTAAATGAAAACATTGAAGCATTTAACACGTTCCCAAGTCTTGAATTCAAGACATCTCTTCAACCTTTTCAATTATAGCATGTCCTATTTTCCTTCAAGTCTTGAAATACTTACACTAATTGTTAATTTCACCGCAACTTCAATCAACAATAAACAATGAATCGTCTAAATTCTCTTTCATGTTTTCTTGAAATCAAGGATTGAATTCAACCCCTAACAGGAAACTTGAACCGTGTAATTCAGCCATAGCATTACAAGAAACTGTAAATACTGACTTGAGGATTTTCATTTAATTTACGCTTTATCTGAATCACAGGAAGTGTCTCTGTTCACGTTCACAATCAAAACAAGCGTTCACGTTCGAAAAGAATCAAAACAAGCTCAGCCGTATTCTTAAGAACTACTTTGAACAAGGGATGGGAAATAAATGGGCGAGAATACCCCGTACCTTTAGGACAACTTTTACGTCAAATACATTTTCATTTCTAGGATAGAAAAGATTCACGTATGACATAACTCATCCCGGATTCAATTCTCATGAAATTCCTTAGCCAAGGAATTTTTGTGGCTTCCCAAAGACGAGAGACAAACTCTGGGAGGGTTCCCTGATAATAGACCACCACCTCCTCCTTCTTCCCTATTCAACATCATCATCATACATTTTTGTCCAATGCTACGTTAAATGTCGTCTATACTAAAAGGGACACTTTGGAGACAATATATCCCTTCAGGTTATGAAATATGGGGAAAATAATCAACTGAGTAAATTTTTGAGTCGATCTTAACAAAATAAACACCAAAATAAAGACAATATATGTGCCCAAACTCGCAAAAAAAATATGAAATTAGCAGCTCTTATTATTTTTCACATTTTTCATAATTTTAACGGTTCAAAAGTCATCAAAGATATTTAGGAAATATTACTTCCAATATCTACTTCATTGTCCTAGGACAATTTGTAAAGATAGCGAGTCCCTACTAACAACCACAACCTCTTCTTCCCACCACCCATCATTTCATCCAATCTCAAACACGACAAAAACTAACTCATCCCCGAATAATATTTCAATCTATGCCCCGTGCGCCATTAATATCCAGTACCACCACCAACATGTTTCATGTGCCCTAGTTCACCCCCCACACGAGATGTCGTGCTTTAGCGTCGCGTGCCGGTAACAACCCCCACCCACCCCCCACTGACCTCACCCTTACATCCCGTAGGCTGCATGAATGAGGCAAGCATAGTAAATACATACTACACCTTACACAGGTTGTAATGAGAGGGAGGAAAGAAAGTAGTTGTCAATTGAGCGACCGCCATTTTGGTATGAAGCTTTGTGCTGTTGCCAAGTTGGAGTTACTATGAGTCGTAATGGAAAGTACGATGGCACGGTTTTGTTGAAGTACAGTAGAGTGTGGGGCAGCTCGGCATATAGTCGATATACAGGAAAAACTCATTAAGAGTATTTTTAAGCTAGCTTCACTGGTCTTTCATTTTTTTATTTTTTAAGAAATGAGTTAGTCACATCGTTTAACTAATTGATATGAAATTTTGAAAACACACTCATGTCATAAGAGCGATCACAGGTATTCGAGAAAATAAGGAACACAACTGACCTCTGGTGGATTTTGTGGTACTAGGTAAATGGCGGCTATCAAGGGCGCATTTGCATAAATATACATACAAATATTTGATATAGTTGTTTGTTATGGCCAAGAAAGTAAATATATAGCTAAATATCAGTTTCATTTGTTTTTTGTTTTTTCACTGCTTTATGGAAACACGAAATGTAAAAACAAACAAATTAATATGTGGACCTGATAGTAGCCATCTTGCCAGAAGTGGCTCCATCACGTACCACTTATTTGTGGGAATAGTTTTTGAACGAGATCCAGTGATTGGTTGAAAATGTAAAATGGAACCGTTTGACCGATCAACTTTAAATTTTTTGCGTTTATTGGGATCTTCAGTTTATGTGGTTTTGACAACTTTCGGACAAATCTGTCGAGAATTTCAAGAGTTCTTGATGTTTTACGAATATTTGATGTTTGTTTTGAAATATTTGTCAAATTTATTCAAATAAATAATTCATATACAAAATTACCACATTTCCATTTACGCATGTCGTCTTCTAGATTATCCACGGTCTAAAGAGCATACATTTCTACACGCAATATGCATTCGTAGGCAATATAAAAGCTCGCTTATCAATGCGTTACACACAGCGTTTTCCTAGTTCATAGTGGCGAGCGTTTCCATCAAATGGCTCGAATCTCTTTTTTGTGCTTTTCACATTACCTACAGTTTAATCGAAGAAACGAATCAGGCCAATATTTTCACAAATGATTCATTACATTCATGTTCGTTTACATATTGATTTCTAGCAAGATCAGTTTCTTGGTTTCACTGGAAAATAATTTTTGTATAAACCCATGCTAATGAAAGAAAATTGGTCAAGATTTTCCATGATTTTCCCTTGTCACCGTGTTCACAAAGCATTTACACCTAGGTATTTATAATATTTAACGACGATGCCTGGGGATGAAATGTGATGCTAATTTTAATAATTAACCAGGTAAACTCTCTGTCTTACGCTTTAGTTAACATTTCTCGCTTTTTAGACTGAAACTGTACGCTACTTTTTGCTAAACGCTGACGGCATATTATTGGACACAGTGGAATGTGGTTAACAAAGTCACACATTTCGTCGAGTTAAGTAGATTGTGAGTTAGTCCGGCACATAAGACTAAGTAGAATGTGAGTTAGTCCGGCACACACGACTAGGGGAATGTGAGTTAGTCCGGCACACACGACTAGGGGAATGTGAGTTAGTCCGGCACATAAGACTAAGTAGAATGTGAGTTAGTCCGGCACATAAGACTAAGTAGAATGTGAGTTAGGCCGGCACATAAGACTAAGTAGAATGTGAGTTAGTCCGGCACACAAGACTAAGTAGAACGTGAGTTAGTCCGGCACACAAGACTAAGTAGAATGTGAGTTAGTCCGGCACACAAGACTAAGTAGAACGTGAGTTAGTCCGGCACACAAGACTAAGTAGAATGTGAGTTAGTCCGGCACACAAGACTAAGTAGAATGTGAGTTAAGCCTCATTTACACTGTTCAAGTTTGCTTTCAAGTCCTTGAATTCAAGCCCTTGAACGCAACCCTTGAATTCAACCACTTGAATGGGCATTTACACTGTTCAAGCTTCAAGTCGTAACATAACCTAAAATAGTAACTTCTTGCAAAGAACATGTTATTAATATTGTGCTAGATTTTGGATGCCACATAGACACATATTGTGTATTTAATGAAACAGTTGTCTCTCGTGATTATGACATATCGGTAACTAATTAATATTTGCTAGAATATGTTAAAATCTGGAATTGGCGGGAAAATCTTGAAAGATACTGGAGAGAGAGGCGGAGCCAGAGTTGTGGCGTGGGTTCTGATTGGTTCAAGTCGTTCAAGTCTTTCAAGTCTTCAAGGAAAATAGGACATGTTCTAAATAGGTTCAAGTCTTGAATTCAAGGGTTGAACGCTTCAAGTTATCCGTTTAGACTATTCAAGGGGTTGAATTCAAGGGTTGAATTCAAGGACTTGAAAGTAAACTTGAACAGTGTAAATCAGGCTTTAGTCCGGCACATATGACTAAGTAGATTGTGTGTTAGTCCGGCACATAAGACTAAGTAGAATGTGAGTTAGTCCGGCACACAAGACTAAGTAGAATGTGAGTTAGTCCGGCACATAAGACTAAGTAGAATGTGTGTTAGTCCGGCACATAAGACTAAGTAGAATGTGAGTTAGTCCGGCACACAAGACTAAGTAGAATGTGAGTTATTCCGGCACACAAGACTAAGTAGAATGTGAGTTAGTCCGGCACATAAGACTAAGTAGAATGTGTGTTAGTCCGGCACATAAGACTAAGTAGAATGTGAGTTAGTCCGGCACATAAGACGAAGTAGAATGTGAGTTAGTCCGGCACACACGACTAGGGGAATGTGGGCCACTCCGGCACAATTAATTTATAAGTAGAATAAGTAGATCTTTTCATCGCTGACCTGGAGGCGTATTCTAGAACGTTTTCCCAATTCCATTCCTGATGGAATCCGGTCACGGTCATAAGGCTTAACATTGCACCGAATCAGGTTCCTTCAGAATTGGGAATTAAAATGTTCTAGAATACGGCCCCAGGGGCCCTATTCCGCAACTTTAAAAGTCCAAATTCTCCTGGAATTTGATTTCATGGAATGTTAATCCTTATGGCCGTGACCGGATTCCATCAGGAATGGAATTGGGAAAACGTTCTAGAAAAGGGCTCCCGGGGGCGAGAATTTTTCTGGCAAAGACTTTGTAAATGGGACGTAAATTGACTGTGACAATAACTCCAATAACTTGTACTTATTTATACAAATAGAACTCTGATATAGAAGTGGCTACAACATCAGTCAAATGAAGGATATATTAACAGTAAATATGCTCAATTTCGAATTAAAAAAACGAACATTTTTTCCTCTAGAGTGTTTTCAAAACCCCAATTTCATCCCAGAACTATCATGAATTACATTTGAAAACATAATCTAGTTGGATCAACCATTTATTTCACTACAAAATTTTAAAACTGTAATTTTATAAAAATAACGTTTTCCCCCATTTACGAAGTCTTTGCCAGAAAAATATTTTCCCCCAGACCCTATTATGTAACTTTAAAACTCCCGATTCTGCTGGAATCCGATTCACGACCATTTAGATAAATAATTCAACGAATCGGATTCCAGCAGAATTGTTACAGAATAGGGCCGCCGATGAGACATACTTTCTTATGCAGAACTCGAGGCATCCATGTCTACGATTTCACGGAAGATATTAAAGTTTTTCTGGCCATGATTACAGTAATTTAGAAGCAAAGGAAGGTAAGAACGACTTTGACTCCTGCGAAATAAGAGGCAGGTAACTTGAATATTATGTACTTAGTATGCAGTGTCAGACATCAAACGTCGGAGGAATAAAATATGGATATCGACATCCCTTCGTTTGAATAAGTAGCTTGGAAAAGGATCACGTAAAGGTTTTGTAAGACGTGGCACTGTTGATGTACCTTTGCAGAACTCTACGTTAAACTGCATGTAGGACAGTGTCCGGTTAAAAAAATAATGATATTAAATATATCTGAAATAACTCTTTTCATATTTTCTACAAACTAGGACTCAAATATATTGTCTTTAAGGTGGCTGTATATCACGTGACTTTTCAACCAAAAAGCTACACATTTTCATTTGGAAGGGTTCAGTCAGTGGCGGCCGGTGCCTTGTCTAGTAGGTGGGGCACAAAACCGAAGTTGCCCTCGACCCCAGGGGGGGTCTGGGGGGAACCCCCAGCCGGCGGAGCCAACCCGCCGGAGGTGGAAATTTTTGAATTAATGAACACTATCAAGTCATAAGTTAATGATTTGTGAGCGTTCCATTTAAGTTTAGTGTTGTTGAGAAATCGCACTTATTACGTCGTGCAGTAAGTAGTTTCTTTGTCATCAAAAGCATAGCCGGGTTTTCTCTGATTCCGCACCAAGTAGAGATAGTTATTGGCGCCTTTTTTTATAATTGTTTCCCCGTAGCCGTCTCATTTTCATCTTGCATATGATTCCATTTTATTTTTCCATACTAATATTGTTGTTGATTCTTATATTCTTGCCCAGATATATTGTTCCATTAATTCATTAAAGAAAGCATTGTTGAGTTGACACTCAACTCAACAATGAGTCTGGTAGCGATTGGACGGGTTTTCCTATTGTTGTTAAAAATTCGTTCTTAGTGCGCATACGATATGGCATTTTCGACGATTTTGGAAAACATTGGTTGGCTTATATTTCTATTAGGTAAATAAAGAGCAAGCAGTGAAACAAAATAACGCGTTTATAGTTCACAACCACACATTCATGTGTGCCATTCCATCCAAAGATAAAAACATTGATTTGAGAATTTTGTGTACTAAGAAGACACACAGCTCGACAAAGTTGATGCACCACTTACATTATGAGTCTAGTAGAGTAGGAGACAATGATGTACCGATAGGTACTGATGAACAAAACATAATTTATACTGATAATTATTTAATTTATCTGAAGAAATCCATAAGAAAAACATTAACGCTTCAAAACGATTAGCGAGAACGTTGAGTGATGGACGAGAAGTATGATCCACGAGCTAAAAGCATCAAGCCCGATGATTGCCGAATGCCGTCGGCACAAAGATTCTGTGCCCCAACACCGCGGTTCGGCTCGAGCGCTGCTATGGCGAGAACTCAAGAGCGCATGCGTCAACTTCTAGAATGACGTCACGAGTGGGGCACGGTATTAGCTGTGCCCCTGGTTGCCTACCCAGCCAGGTGCCGCTAAGATTTCAAGCGGGCGACGGAATATACAGTAATTTCATTGATTTGGAGAGCGTATGGATGGGAGTTTCAACATTTTACATTACAAATTGAACATTTAAATTTTTCAAATTGAACATTTAATTTGTTCTCAGAATAATTATTGGTTGTTATTTGCAGAATATTATAATAAATCATTGAGGAATTAAATTATGTTTTTTTTATTTATAACCTGATATTTTAGGTAGGGCACGTGCCCCTGTGCCCCAATGCACCAGCCGCCACTGGGTTCAGTTTAGCAAATACTTCTCACTCATCAGATAAGTTAGGACATATCAGTTGGACCTAATCTACGCAGAAAAGAATTGCGAAAATAACATATTCGATGATTTTACTTCCTTGCACCTAAATATTCTCAAATCAAGACCTGAAGTTGAAGGAAATTCTATGAGTTGCCAAGAACAGCAAACATTACTCTAATAAAAAGGCATGTATGCATCACAAACCTGACGCAATATCAGAATGTATAACATGCGCTCATTCTTCGTCTTTCCAGTGAAATGTTGAGACATTAATTATATCCACTATTATGAATGTAATGATTAAACGAACAGCACTTGGTTTTGACAGTCTTCACACGCGTACGTTTACACGAAATTTGTGTTGTTTTTATTATAAAATCACTGCAAAATTAAATAATATTGACTGCAAATATTGATAAGCTCAAGTATGCAGTGAATTTCCTTCATAAATCACCTTGGATTACTCAACATGAACGATGTAAGGTATGTACTCATAGGTAACTATTTCTTTTGATCGGATGTAGAGAAATAAAGTCACGTGATATACAGCCACCTTAAGTTGGTGTTTATACTGTTAAGATCCCCTAAAACATTAAATTTTATTCGATTTTATACATTTTGGGTATAAACACCCAGAAATCGGGGCCCACCGGCCCGAAGTCTCCTCCCCCCCGTATGTCCTAATTCTGTGCTGGCTTTCAGTTTCAGACTCCACCGGATCGGGTCCGTTAGGTCGACCCCTCCCCATGTCCTCCAATGATCAACACAGTTAAAAGTAAACATTAATATTACCTCGTCGTTGACGCGCCGCTAAACGATAATAATCTAATCATATTCATTTTATGCTAATTATTTTTCACATATTTCATCATTTGAATGGTTCAAAACTAAGCGATATTTAGGAAATATTATCTTAATTGTTTACCTTATACAGTTTGAATTGTGAGCATAAAAATATCGCACAATGTGTAAGAATTTGTCTTCTCCTCTTAAAAGCCCTGGAGACTGGTGTAGGCGTTAAATCTCACCTTTTTACATCATTACCCGAAGGCTAGTTTATTATTCTACTGTACAGTAGCTTGAAGGGGTGGCACTTGGGACTTTGCTAGATAATGATGTATGATTTTCAATAGACGCTCTATTGTTTTGCTGTGAAATGAAATCACCAACGGTCTTTATCAGGGCCAACATCATACTGGGCCGTTTAAGAAACCATCTCGATTCTCTGTCCTTTCAAAGGACAGTCCTTCTCAGGAGGACAGAGTCCTTCTCTGTCCTTTTCACTACCTTTCAAAGCTACATAACAGTGGAGTAAATAATGAGCCGAGAATTTATCTTTGCTTTCGTGAAAATTTGACGCACCCGCCAATTCAAAAAATTTAGTGCAGAAGTATGTACACTCAACAAATCATAAAACGGTATTTGAACGAACTGGATTGGCTGCTGGTCACATTCCTTATACAGTCAATCCTTGTTATTATCAATGAAATCAGAGCTCACCTACTGGAGTTTGATAATAAGTTTGCATAGACTTCATCGGACGATGCCATCACATTTTTTTAATCCAATCCATTTCTTTCAAATACCGTTTTGTCATTTGTTGAGTGTACAATTTCGTGACGACTTACCTTGCGTCTGCCGCAGCACAACATAACCAGGACGTCTCTTGACAACTTGGTGTGCACTCGCCTCGTGTCTGACACCACCATCTGTCCATCTGCTAGTGTCTGTGTGGCGTCTGCTGATCTCAGTCAGGACATTGTGATCTGCAAGAGAGAACAGTGGACTGTAGCCTCGTGTCTGACACCACCATCTGTCCATCTGCTAGTGTCTGTGTGGCGTCTGCTGATCTCAGTCAGGACATTGTGATCTGTAAGAGAGAACAGTGGACTGTAGCCTCGTGTCTGACACCACCATCTGTCCATCTGCTAGTGTCTGTGTGGCGTCTGCTGATCTCAGTCAGGACATTGTGATCTGTAAGAGAGAACAGTGGACTGTAGCCTCGTGTCTGACACCACCATCTGTCCATCTGCTAGTGTCTGTGTGGCGTCTGCTGATCTCAGTCAGGACATTGTGATCTGCAAGAGAGAACAGTGGACTGTAGCCTCGTGTCTGACACCACCATCTGTCCATCTGCAAGTGTCTGTGAGGCGTCTGCTGATCTCAGTCAGGACATTGTGATCTGCAAGAGAGAACAGTGGACTGTAGCCTCGTGTCTGACACCACCATCTGTCCATCTGCTAGTGTCTGTGAGGCGTCTGCTGATCTCAGTCAGGACATTGTGATCTGCAAGAGAGAACAGTGGACTGTAGCCTCGTGTCTGACACCACCATCTGTCCATCTGCTAGTGTCTGTGAGGTGTCTGCTGATCTCAGTCAGGACATTGTGATCTGCAAGAGAGAACAGTGGACTGTAGCCTCGTGTCTGACACCACCATCTGTCCATCTGCTAGTGTCTGTGTGGCGTCTGCTGATCTCAGTCAGGACATCGTGATCTGCAAGAGAGAACAGTGGACTGTAGCCTCGTGTCTGACACCACCATCTGTCCATCTGCTAGTGTCTGTGTGGCGTCTGCAGATCTCAGTCAGGACATTGTGATCTGCAAGAGAGAACAGTGGACTGTGGGTGATGCTGGCATATTTCATGATCAGTGGAATGTGGGTGATGCTGGCATATTTCATGATCAGTGGAATGTGGGTGATGCTGGCATATTTCATGATCAGTGGAATGTAGGTGATGCGATCATATTTCATGATCAGTGGAATGTGGGTGATGCTGGCATATTTCATGATCAGTGGAATGTAGGTGATGCTTGCATATTTCATGATCAGTGGAATGTAGGTGATGCTGGCATATTTCATTAAAGTCCAACGGCTGGTTTGTTGGATACCTCGGTTCTCGTCAGATCACCGAGGTCAAGCAACATTGAGCGCAGTCAGCGGTTGGATGGGTGACCATTCTACTCTGACTTGCCAGTTGCTGCCGTTGGGCCAGAGAGACTGGGGTGTTTGGGGGTTAGTGTGACGACCTCCCTCCCCCTGTAATCAGTCTCTCGACGGCGCGGGTTGTGGAGGCCCGTGCTGTGAATGTCACACCGTCCTTCGAATGGGACGTAAAGACGTTGGCTCCTTTGATATCTTTCGTCAAAAGTAGACTACATGCCGGTACCGGGTTTCCTCTCCTCCCTTCTCTATTACAATCTTATTAGTGGAGCCTGGCTCTGTTGAGAATAAAGACTTAATAATGATCAGTGGAATGAGGGTGATGCTGGCATATTTCATGATCATTGGAATGTAGGTGATGCTGGCATATTTCATGATCAGTGGAATGTAGGTGATGCTGGCATATATCATGATCAGTGGAATGTAGGTGATGCGAGCATATTTCATGATCAGTGGAATGTAGGTGATGCTGGCATATTTCATGATCATTGGAATGTATGTGATGCTGGCATATATCAGTGGAATGTAGGTGATGCTGGCATACGTCATTATTAGAGGAAAGTAGGTGATGCTGGCATATTTTACAATTGACAATTTAGAATGGTTGTGGAGTACGAGTAGGGAACGCAGCTTTTGTATCTCAACAAAAAGAATCCACTAAAATTGTCAGTCACAAAGGACGTTCGAGAGAACGTAACCTACCCCGCGAACTCCTGAAATAAGTCCACATTATCCTGAACCAACTTGCTCCGTTTACCAATGAAACCCTGTCATATACATTCAACTAGCATAATATAGAATTATCAGATCAAATTTGTAGTGCGGTGTTGCCATACTACTGTACAACTATGACGTTTTACTATTTTCTTTCTTTTCTTATTTTTATAAGTCAAATATTCAGGGGCGATTTTAATCTTTTCCTGGGTTACATAATTGGGTAAAAGTTGAACTTCAATCAAGATAAATATTTTAAAGTACGGTAATAGGCAATTGTGTTACGCTAGTTATATGTGGCTTGATTTCATTAATCATTGGCGAATTACAGTATTTCACATTCCTATGTCGAAAACCTGCAAACCCATCAATTTTATTTATACCAAATAGAAGTATCAAACATTGGGAATAATTCAATGAACAAAATATTCAACAACATTTCGTATCTACAGTTTACATAATGCCAAAAGCTCTCCGAAATCCTTGTATTCTGCTATCTACATGATGGGGTTTTCTGTACTTATACGAAGTAGCTCTCTGCCTCCACCCTCAATAGAACCTCGTTCAGCTTGAAGGGGATGAAATCTGGTCAGAATCCCGATGAAGTGGACCACAAACGACGTCATCCCCTTCCCTCCACACCCACCACTTCCCTTGTCAACTAATTGGTTCCTTTTGCCAACGATTCGGGGGATTTTTTGGCGCAGTTTGGGAGGCTTGTCGTTTAAAACAATGAGGCTTTGTCGTCGTGAAAAAAAAGTAACCGATATCTTATATTTATTTGCACCTTCCCAACATTCGCCTCTGGACTGATGGAAATCATAAATGACGTGAGTTGTAAAGACGGCAGCGAGAATCGAACCAAGAACCTCCGCGTATAATTATTAAAAGCCTGGACAGACAATTAATTTACTTAGTAGAAAAATAGAACAGTAGAAAAACATTTTTCTTAATCAGACACCAGAAACCAAGTGGTACATTAACCTGTAATCCATGTTTATAGTTCTTTATCGTGAGTATTTTATTCCAAAGCTTGTTGAAGTCCATATCATACTGACTGAGGCAACCTGCTCAGTATTTATTTTGGTCATCGTGTCCTTCCATTTACAGAATTATATTCCAAACAAGACAATTCACAAAGTAAAAATAGTGCAACGTGAAGAGTACACTTCATTAACAATATAGGATGGAGTAAGTTGGATCAGCCACACACTTCGGAGGTACATGGTTCGATTCCCGATTCCGCCCTTCCTGACTGAGATTCTCGTGGCTTTCCCTTAGTCGAGAGGCAAATGATGTGAAGGTTCCCCACTAATAGTCCACGACCACTACCGTCCCACAATGATCTCCCAATCATCATCATCATCATCATCATCATCATCATCATCATCATCATCATCATCATCATCATCATCATCATCATCATCATCATCATCATCATCATCATCATCATCATCATCATCATCATCATCATCATCATCATCATCATCATCATCATCATCATCATCATCATCATCATCATCATCATCATCATCATCATCATCATCATCATCATCATCATCATCATCATCATCATCATCATCATCATCATCATCATCATCATCATCATCATCATCATCATCATCATCATCATCATCATCATCATCATCATCATCATCATCATCATCATCATCATCATCATCATCATCATCATCATCATCATCATCATCATCATCATCATCATCATCATCATTATCATCATCATCATCATCATCATCATCATCATTATTCATCCAGCGCCATTAGCCTAGCTGCAGAACAGTGTGACGTTAAACATAATCGAAAACACGAAACAGGGAATCAGAAACATTTACAGACGAAAAAACACTAAAAATGTTGTGGGCCATATTTAAAAAGTTACTGAAATGTTATCTTTTCTAAAACATCGAGTTTTCTGATAGCCGTATTAGCTTGTCGTAGACCATAGAGATGGTAGACGTAATCTCTTTCCAGTGACAAGGTTGTGACCCTTTACAGCATTAGCAACGATTTCGTCCTTCATTTACATAATTTTACATATCCCAGAAGGTTACTCGTCTGTAACGCTTCTCAATTAAATAACCCGTGATCGATTTTCATCACATGCTTGATACACATGTATATACACATGTATGTTAAATATGATTTTTTGTTGATAATCTCAGATCTGATGGGAATAAATACCAACTGCCAAGGTGAAAGATTTTCTCCTCAGGGATTCGAACCCAGCTCCTCTGAATGTCCAGTCCAGTGCTCTACCAACTGAGCTAAGTAATGTATACTTATTCAATAATCAATACCAACGGGAAATTGAAAATATTTGTTAACTGTGGGATTCGAAGCCACGTCCCTGAATTGCCGGTCCAGTGCTCTGACCACTAAGCTAAGCTACTATAATATAAACTATTTCTATAGTCCAAGATGTGATGAGCATGGGAACACTTTCATGGACAATGATGGCGATAGTTCAGCTCAAGTTAAATTTAATCGTGATACATAATAACAGAAATTGTATGTACACTCAACAATTCATAAAACGGTATTTGAACGAAACATATTGGCTGCTGGTCAGGTTCCTTGACAATCAATCCTTGTTATTATCAATGAAATCAGAGCTCACGTACTAGAGGTAGATGACGAGTAAGTATAGACTTCATCGGATGATGCCATCACATTCTTTTCAGACAATCCATTTCTTTCAAATGCCGCTTTATGAATTGTCGAGTGTACGTACCTCAGTGACTACAATCAAATACAATCGGTATAGGTATTTTATTACAGGATATATTTCATATACATTAACATTTCATTAACATTCTTGCATAAACTAGATGATTATTAACAAAAGCAGAATTTAACAAGTTTTGAGCACTTCTGTGCGAGACGCCAAGAAGACTGGGTACAGACAGCAATCTCCAGTATTTTCCCCTTTTTTCTTTTAAAAGCGCATTCTATGTGTTTCTAAGCTTAAATTATGCTTATTCTGCTGATGGATGAGCATTCTAGATGCCTTCACATCCTTACAAGTAGAACAGTGCTACTTTAAACCAAATTAAAAAAGAACTTACAAAATTAATTCCTTGATCATCATCAATCTTTGTCCCAGCACTGACCCTCAGTATCACCTCAAACATGTTGCCAACTTCACTTAATGAAACTTCCCAAGACGACGCGTGAAATCCCTTGCCACGATCATTGTTGCCAACTGTAAGGAAGTATAAATTAACGCAACAATCGATTAACGATAATCAATCATGACCGAGGCGTTGAACTGTCAGTTCTAGAGGGTGTTTTTTTTGTCGGAGAGTTTGGCGAGACTGATCGAAGATGGAGGATTTTTTATGGGCTAGCGTTTAATGGCGAGATTAAAAGAATCTTATGAAGGAAGGAAGAACATATGGGCCTCTCAGACGCCAAAGAAGCTAAATGACTTCAGAGGAATACAAGGAAAACGCTCTGTGTAACGCGTTAAGGTGCTGCAAGTGCGAGCGATTTTGACAATTGTTGCAGGCACTTTTTTTGGAACCGATTGGAGACAAAATGGGTTGACGAAATGATTTGAAATTGTAACCATGATTAGATGAAAGACGAACTTAGTGTTATCACTTGGTACATTTTTAATTTTTTGCTTCGTTAATTAGTATAATAAGGAGTTGTTTTTGGGTGAAAAATTGTATATTTTCTTGTCTAATTGTGTGCCGTATGAAATATAATTTTAAAAATGTGCCAAGTAATAGCCCTTAGTTTGTCTTTCATCTAATCATAATTAAAATTTGAGATCAATTGGTAAACGGGTTTGGTCGACCAATCGTAAATAGATAACGACAGATTAGGCTACAAATTGGCAAAAACAATACCTAAAATGTTGGTCCCATGCCCATGACCATACAAAGTTTTAAGTTGATATGTCAAACCGTTCCATAGTTCAAATTTGAAATATCACAGGATTCTGTTCAAAAACGTCCCAGAGAGTGCTAAAATACATTATTGTGTTCAAAATATCAGATCGATTGGATGTGCGGTTCAGTGCAGGCTAAAAAACACAGATGAAGTGTCATAAAAGTACCGTGGTGACGCTCGCTACGCTCTAATAATTGATTAATAGATTGTAATAGATTTAAAAGATAATTGATTTAATAATTTGAATAAATTCCATGGATTTGTTATTATAAATACAACGATGAGGCATCAAGAAACCAACCCCTTAAAGAGGAAGCCAGGAATTTACAGTTCGAAATCTAATAAAACCCTTGATGAATCAAATTAAGGCTGAAGTGACTTGGCTCGGGATCGGTTCATATTTCGGGAATTTTGAAGGGAGAAGCTGTGGCGTGTTTAGGGGAGCTTTGAGGGGACTGCATAATGTGAAAGTATATGATATTAATCAAAGTATACTAGTATAGCAGTTTTAAGATGGCTGGGTAGTGAGTTTGACTTGAAGAGTTTTTTAATCGATTTTTATCAATATCTTTTACCAATGTAATTGTTAACAAAATAGGGCTTTGTACGAGTATTCAGAACAGTTCAATGAAAATAATTCCATAGCTTGTAATGGTTTATTACATTTACTTTGTCCTACAGACGTTTAGTGCCCGAAAATTAGTAAAATTATCGCTCTAAACATCTGTTGGACAAAATAAAACTAATAACTTATTCCAAACTATGAAATTATTATCATTGAACTGTTCTGAATACTCGTACAAAGCCCTATTTTGTTAACAATTACATTGGTAAAAGATATTGATAAAAATTGATTAAAAAACTCTTCAAGGCCACGCTCACTACTCAGCCCTCTTAAGGGAAGATAGAAATTCCATGAAAAAATGTGGTTTTACCAAAAATCATCATTACGTCGCTGTTCTGCAACTAGTATAAATTATGATGATTGCGATGATGATGAAGATTAGGTAAGAATGTACGGGGTGATGGTCGTGGCCTACAAGTAGGGAACCTTCCCATCACTTGCTTCTAACTAACTGAAGCTCTCATGAAGAATGGCCTTGATTCTCAAACCCAGAACAATGCGTTCCCCATAATGCACCTTGATAAATAGTCAAATTAGATGTCATGTGGAAATGAGTTTGCACCAGAAGCAGGGATGGCGCCAGGAATTTTTGCTAAGGTGGGTAGTGAATTATTCAGGGTGGGCACATAATTTCCACTGAAAGTAGTGTTAGGTTAAAGAAAGCCATGTCGCGCAGGGCGAATATTTTTCTGGCAAAGACTTCGTAAATGGGAGAAAAATTAATTTTATATAATTTCAGTTTTAACATTTTTTAAGTGAAACAAATGGTTGATCCAACTAGATTATGTTTTCAAATGTCATTCACGATAGTTCTGGGATGAAATTGGAGTCGATGAAAACCCTCTAGAGTTAAAAAAAATCGATTTTTTAATTCGAAATAGAGCATATTTACTGTTAATATATCCCTAATTTTACTGATGTAATAGCTGTCAGAACACAGTATGTATACACTTTTAAATCGGAGTTCTATTTGTATAAATAAGTAAGTTATTAGAGTTTTTGTCACAGTCAACATACAGTCTACAACTTGAACGCGGTGTTATAATTTTAGAAAATTATTCAACCTGTGCATTTGATTATTCTTATTTCAAAATTATAACCAAATATAAAATTTAAAGACAATAATAAAAATATATTTGATTATTTTTGGGTGGGTAGAGGGTAGGCAGTAGACACCCCTGGCACCGTCCCTGAGCAAAAGAAATGGAATTCCATCCTAAAACTACAGCTGACCGTCTGCCCGAATAGTTTCAATAAAAAATTTGAATTAAAAAGTGTTCTGTTTGATAAAAGTTGTAAAATAAATTGATTTTTAGGTAAATATATTTTGAGAATAATAGCTTCTTTACCGGCGAATAATAATGAGAGAACAGAACAGAAAAATCATAAAATCTCTTCACGTAAACGATGGAAATGTGGACCAATTTTAATCCTTGTAAAATTTAAAGATATTTTTATCTCACACATTCCATTAAGCTAATATATTCAGCTTGAGTTGTACGTTAATATTAATTCTAGGATTAACTAATCGATGGAGTACTAAATGTATTGGAACTGCAACTCGTACTGTAAATAAGGATCAACTCAGGATTAGCTTAATCTCTATTTTACCAGGACATTTACCCAGTCTAGTGCTTCACCGGGCATTGTTCGCTTAAACTCAAAATCCATAATAGGGGAAGGTTCCTCTAGTCAAGATATTAAATGAAGGGCCAGTTATTCAATGCTCTGCTAAATATAATCAGTTGATTAAGACTCTATTGCTATGGCAACAACCAATGATATTCCTTGAATGACGTTTAAACATAACTACTGGCTTAAAAAAATTATACCTAGGTACCTACCTATATGGTCATTCTAAGGTACCTACTTATCATAGCCCTAATCAGCAATTTATAATTTAGCAGAGCATTGAACAACTGGCCCTAAGTTAATGTTTAAGTTAACTGGAGCATCGAAAACCAGCCCTAAAGGAATTTAAATTTAAAGAAAGTGGGAATATTTTTTTATAGGTTATTGAAGAAAGGTATAAATTATTTGAATATTTTTGTTTTGCTAGCCAACTGCAAATTTTGTGTCTGTGACTGATCATGATAAGGGTGATTGGGAGATGATGATTACGAAGAAAGGTGGAACGGTTTGTGAAGAGAAATAATATTATTATGACATTTCCGAGCATTCGGCTTTGGACTGAGGAAAAAAACTCAGTCGAGAATGTCTACCTCCAAGAACCAAAACCAAGCCTCATAAAATGCCTTAAAATGCATTAGTTAATGTGTTATACGTAATATTTGTGACAATTAATCCTGTGCTGCATGCTGCATATACTGCTGCGAAGTAAGTAATTTAAATAATTAATTTACCAATTAATTAATTATTATTTACCAATTTTAAGTTATGGAGCGGCTACTTGGAATATTGGGTGGAAAGAGGAAAGTATGATTCAGGCGGCTGAAATGAAATTTGTGAGAGCTATGTGTGGAGTATCAATGTTGGACCGGATACGAAGTAATAAGTTAAGAAAGGAAGTTGGAGTGGAGCGATTGAAGCACACTATTGGAAGAGATAGATTAAGGTGGTTCCGAAAATTGAAGATGATGAAGGATACAAGATTGGCCAAAATAGAGTTTGAAAGAAATGACAATATGAAAAGAAAAGTTGGTAGACCTCGTACAAGATGGTTTGAACAGATAAAACAAGACATTGTAGATCGTGGGGTAAGTTGGGAGAGTGTGAAGAACCAAGAACTGTGGAGAGAAAAGGAGAAATGGAATGAGTTAGTGGATAGAAAGGAAGTAGAGACGAAAGAAAGCTGTGCAGAAAATGATGTGGATGAAATGGAAAATTGGAGAGAAGAGGTTGAGATGTGGACAGAAGAAGATGAAATGGATTTTGATGAAGAACAAGCAGAAGGAGAAGAGGAGGAAGAAGAAGAAATTGAATAAAGTAGATTAGATTTAGAATTAGAATATTGTATTATGGTAAAAAGTGTGACAGGCTTGGCCAGCCGGCATTATATTGTGTACTTATGTTTTGTGGCCTATATTTTTGTGAGCGATTTTTCCCACTCCAATTTAATTTGGAAGGGTGCATTTATGCTCTGTGAATTAAAAAAAAAAAAAAAAAATTTGAACACCAAAAAAAACATAAGAAAATGTCTACCAAATTCTTTAACCGCTCGCCGGGGGCCGTATTCCAGAACTTTTAAATTCCCAATTCTGATGGAATCTGATTCGGTGCAATGTTAATCCTTATGGCCGTGGTGACCGGATTCCATCAGGAATGGAATTAGGAAAACGTCCTAGAATACGCCTCCGGATCGACTTAAAATGTTCACAGCATAGAGATATAGAATACATCTGTGTCTTCATGATTATTTTAAATAATATATCTTGTTGCAGAATTATGCAGTAATTTTTGGAACATTTTCCTATAAAACTGAGTCGATTACCTAATCTCTCGTGATCCATTTACCAGACAAGAAAAATACACATCAATAGGTACTTAATTAAGATAAAGATTATAGTAATTATTTATTTATAATGTATAATGTAACACTGTAATGTAACACTGCTACTTTTTGTCTAAATATGTATTATCATAAAGTGTGTTATGTACGTATTTGTATGTAAAAACGCAAATGAATAAATACATTTTGAAATTTGAAAAAAAAACTAAAATTTTAATTTTATATGAAAATGACGCGATAATTCCAATAATAACCCCTTGTCCCTCTTCGCCAGTCCAACCCTAATCAATCAATGCCTACAGACCACTACTTTACCGACCCGCTCACTGGGTCAATGCTCCGCGCCGCCATCTTGGATACATAATTGATCCAGTAAACGAGTGAGGGGTTGAAGGGGAGGTCGATATAACCCTTCCGATTGGCTAGCTTGCTTTTCATTCTAAATCTACGCTTCGACATTACTACTATATACCAGGAATCAAAGCTATTTTACAACCATTACTACCCCCACTACGTTAACCCTACACCGTCCGCTTTCGATTAAAGAAAATTAATATTAACTTACCTATCTATCTTCATTTCATTTGGGATGTGTTTTGGTGTTGTTTTATAGTTTGGCTTTGCATTTGTTGAGTAGAATGAATTCGGGATTCATTATTGTGGGATTCTAAAATGGCCGGGCTCCTGGAATCGATCCGAGTTTCTAGGAATATTGCGTATACACTTCCGTCGAATAACATTGACCTTGGGAAATACGTTTGATGAACCACGTGCTTTGTTATGATGGCATTGTCAAATGTAAACTGTTTCGAGGTATTTTTTTATTTGAGACTTTCGTACCCACTTTTGACTGATATCTCATTTCTTCGGCTATCCCCCAATAATTTAAATCATTTACAAAACGAATTTTTAATAAAATTTAACATTATTTAGTTTGAGATGTTAAGATGCGGCAAAACTGTCTTTCGATTCCATAAGATTTTTTATGCATACTTTCGTAAGCATCAATTCAAATTGTGTCAAATATATTGACGGAATAAAAAAGGCTTAGCAGCGATGTCTTTGCAAAAGGACTTGATCTCTTAAGGGGGTTGTATAAAATGAGCCAGACTTGGGGGATGAAAAAAAGAGGGTGTAACTGTCAATGTATCCAAATTATACAATAACTTGTTCACAACATATTCGCGCACTTTTATATATAACTCCAAGTGTTTCTAGATTGGTTTTCAAGGGGTTAACACACGAATAAGTATTTTATTTAGGTATGAGCTTAGAAATCACTATTGCAACCCCCTTGTAGACACTGCACGACTTTTAGTTCACAGTTTCCACCGTCCAGGCGGCGCCACTTTCCGTCTAGTCGCTGTATTACGCGAGGTGAAAATATTGACTGCTTCGTCCGGCTTTAAGAGTTCTGTATACAGGTGGGATGCATAGTTTGTTAATAACTTTAGAGCTTGTACAATATGGCAGATATATGGTTTATGATCAAGACATTTTGTTGGTTTAGGTATTGTTCAAAATAATTCTGAAGACTGTCATTAAAAACATATTACTTTATGTTTTATGCTAGAAATTATGAACAACAAGAGTAGTAAATTAAAATCTAAACAAAATTATTGAAATATTATACTTTTATATGGATTATAAGTTTATATGCATCCATGTTTAAATATTTACCGTTTCTAAAAGAAATGTCTGATGTGTTTAAATGAATTAAGCCAACTTAAAAGTGGTAGATAGAAAATATTGCCAAATCAAAGGAGCCTTTTGTTTGGATTGTATTCCCCTTCTATAATGGTACAAATGTAGTCAAATGAGCATTACAAACAGTGTAGTGGCCATTTGGGTTGTAATTACATTTTTCCAGATACCTACACTCATACAAATAATGTGTATAGATAATATTACAGATTTTATGATGGCATATGTAAAACTTTATAAAAATAGTCGCAAGTATTTTCTAATTTTTCAAATTTATTTAACATAATCTCACAGAAAGAAAGTTGTACATTTTGAAATTGGATATGGTTTAACTTGTTTCATCTTACTGTTAGAAACAACAGGGATAGAAAAAAATTCGAATAACATCCGTAAATTACGTAATTATTTAATAAAACTTCCATCGACAAAATGTATTAACCTTATAGGTACTTCTTGGGATAGGATATGGAAGAAATTAAATACCAAAATATAATTGAATTATTTTAATACAATAAAAACGTATTATACAAATTTTAAATTTATTGCGAATGGAACCATCATTTCTTTGGTTACGTTTACACATCTTTTCAGACAATAATATTTAAAAACTCGATTTCCTGAAATTTCACATATTTTCCGTTTAGTTCTTCAGATTTCAAGACCACCAAACTACCAAACGTTACATTTCCTTAACATAATTTTCAAAATTTACAATAAATATTCTCCATCACGCCAACAATACTTACTTTAATATAAATTGTGAACACCAGCCATAACACTGCACACAATACTGTTAACATTCTGACTATAAATTAACAAGAATCGAACGGTGCAAACAAAATACGCAGTTTTTAAATTACGATTTACGAATTATTTAATGAAGTTTACGACGCTTTAAGGGAGGCTTCGAAGGCCCCATTAGTCCTAATTTAAGAGGAAAGATCGCCCTCTAAGTCTAGCAGCCATTTTTGATATTGTGGCCCTCGAGAAGATAATATACTTTGAAGTTACAAAGTTGTAAAGAATCACTCTTTCTCAGGCGTGTAGGTATATGAACTAAATTTGGAAGGGGGATAATTTTGTAAATTACAGTGGCGGAAGATCAAAGAAGACAATGGCGGCCACACTGCATAATGACGGTCCGGGGTGTTATCCCGATTCTCAATTTTTCGTGTTTTTTTGTGGAAAATGAGACATGAATTTGATGCATTTATGCAATTTGAATTTTTATTTTCACAACAAACATACCATTCTTACGCACCTGCTCTCTCTGTATTATAAAAATTATTTTTCTAAATTTAAATCCTTTGAAAGTTATGAACTGTTGTCAAATTTAAATTAATTCAATTCATGCAAAACATAATAACCGATCATATCTTTCTCAATATTTTAAACTGTCCACTCTACAGAGAGTGTAAATCAACCTTTATAAATTCTCGGTCACAATCACAAAAATGGCAGAAGTTCTTCGGTGATCCTTCCCATTAACACGTTTAGACTGTACACTCATTTCCTATAAAATACTTCGGGAATTTCAACATCAATTGTCATTTCACTTTCTACATAACTCTAATATTGCGTTAAACACGGTAGAAAACAGTTCGTAATATTTGTTTTCACTTTGTTAACCAGATTCCAATCAAACAAGGGGCATACACTATCAATAAAAAGCAGAGAGAAGAGTGAAGAGCAGCTCTCTCATTGGATGACAGCTGTCACGTGATCTTACTTGCCCCTCTGCTATTCGGTCACGATCGAAAAAGCAGAGAGGAACTTGACAGTTTGTCCCGTTTTTAATCGAGTCTTTCAATAGAGATAGACATCTCAAATGAATGAACTGCAGTTTTCTGTTAAAATGTGCATAATATATATAGATTGATATTGTTATGGCTGAGCATTTGTATATAGAGAACGAACGAAAAGGTTCACATGATCAGTCTGATTGTATATTAGTAGCACTTTTTATTTTTGCTTAGTGCCTTGTTAATTAGGCGCCGGTTATTCAATAAAACCGTGCAAAACTATGAAATTTCGGATAGGATTGGAGACCAAATCCGTGAACCAATTGATCTCAAATTTTAATTAAGATTAGATAAAAGACAAACTTAGGGTTATTACTTGGAACATTTTTAAAATTAAATTTCATACGGCACGCAGAGATACAAGAAAATAGAAAAATTTTCACCAAAATCAACTAATTATTACCAAGTAATTAACGAAGCAAAAAAATTAAAAATGTACCAAGTGATAACCCTAAATTTGTCTTTCTAATCATGATTAAAATTTCAGATAATTTCTTCAACCCATTTAGTCTCTAATCGTATAAATAAATGATAAATATAATTAATGATAAATGATAATTGAAAATGTGTTTATTGGAACCCGATGAACATTTCTCGTCTGTTTGATGATGAATATGTCACTATGGAGAGTTGTTCTCTAGAATCTTCCTGATCTTGCGTCCGTGATGACCCCCCACAGCTCGATGATGAAGTCGTCAGTGAAGCCGAACGCCTCCAGGTCCGAGTTGTCGACGGCCTCCGCAAAGTCCATGGAGTTCGTCTTGCCGAGCGCCAGATCCCAGATCTGCGTCGCTGTGGAGGTGCAAGAGATTAGTTAACATGATGAAGTCGTCAGCCTCCAGGTCGGAGTTGTCGACTGCGACGTCACGGAGTTCGAGCGCCAGATCCCAGATCTGAGTCGCTGATCTGAGTCGCTGTTGAGGTGCAAGAGATTAGTTTAGTCAAAAATACTCGGAGAAATATTCGATTGCGATGAAAAAAAATCCTAGAAATGCATGAAAATGCATTAGCTCTGGGTTGTACGTGACATTTGTGACATTTAATCGTGTGATGCTTGATGCATCATAATATACTGCTGTGAAGTAAGTTATTTTAATTCAAATATCGAAATCCACAGAAATCATAAAAAGGCGGCCCCTACTTTTTTTCTTAATGGCTTGACCGATTGTTTTCAAAACTTAACAGCATAGAGGTAGATAGTAAATATATGTCTCTAGTGATCCAAAAAATAAAAATAAATGTTTTTTCTCGTTTTGAGAGGGTGGGCAATATATGCAATATATGGGCAATATATGAGTCTTTTAGGCACCTCTGCCCTGAAATAACTAAACAAAAATTACACTTTGGGCCACTAGAGATACACTCTTTATGTTAAAGAGTTAATTAGTGTGAAAATGAAGTTCGACGACATGTAAGGTACTGATTAAGTGTGTAGTTGTGAAAATGAAGATACGAACCTAGTTCTGCGTCGTTGATGCCCATGAAGTTTTCCAATAGGTTGTTGATCTTCTCGATCCCTTGCGTCATCGTGTCATCCTGCAACCCGCAACACACGTCAAATACCACCCGCAACACACGTCCAAAACAACATTGCACTTGAGAGGTAAAAGGCCCGATTCCATTGTCTCGAATTTGCGTTGCACAAGTTTGGAATCATGTAATCTAGCTATATCAGTTGCAATTTGACTGATGTCAACAAATATAGTTATATTGTGAAGTATTCTCTTACACAATGACTCATGTCACCATTGCAATATGATTGGATGAAGACAAAATTGCTGGATGGAAGCCCAAGATTCTTGAGATCACCTCAAGAATCATTTAAATGGACATAGGGCATTCTACCTCTTATATACATAACTAATGCTCTCTCTATCTCTCACCTCCTTTTGTTCTACTAATTGCAAGCTTTCATTTTATCTATGTGTGGTTCTATATCAAATGCGAACAATATATTTTCTATTAGAAAATATTTAGTCGATTATTATTTTACCTATCAATGTCATATTCTGTCAGTGGGGAGTTCAAATAGATAGTTAGTATTGGCAATTTGTACCGGGTGGCGCAAAAAAATCACCCTATATCAATAGTATATCAAAACTATTATAGATAGGATTCTGAAATTTATACACATATTAGAAAACATACCAAAATTTAATATGTGCAAGTTTCAAAAATATTGCTATTGTAGGAAATAAGTTACAGCTGATCAAATTTGGTTGTCAAAAAATTGATTATACGGAGCTCAAATAGCTCGCGTCAAGAAAACTTCCATTGGCCGGGACGCTGTTTCTCCAAAACTACGTTCGATATCAAGCTGAAAATTTCAAATTATATTGAAAATATATTAAGATCGATTGTGTAAAAATTTCAATCAATTTGAATTAATAGAACGAAATTTATGGAATCTTGAAGTTGAGCGTAAAATCATAATTATGTAAATTATTTCTGAACTTTTATTACACACGTCATGAAAGTGAATTTTTCCCACTATTCTGTGGGATTTTTTCGACAACCATATTTAAACAGCTGTAACTTTTTTCCTACAATAGTAATGTTTTTGAAACTTGCACATATTAAATTTTGGCATATTTCTAATAGGTATGTGTACAAATTTCAGAATCGTATCTATAATATTTTCGATATAGTTACCTCTCAATCAGGGTGATTTTTTTGCGTCACCCGGTATAAGAGATAATATATATATATTACTTCTGTTCTGTAAGAATGCAGCAGTATTGCTTAAAGAAAATCTACTACTACAAAATAGACAATTTTTAATTATGCAACATCTGGTATTTGTTGATGAGGTCTTAGGAGGATACATTTGAGGTTTTTCTTTGTTTCACTCAAAAACACCGCAAGTGGGAATAAGTTGTCGGTGGTAATAAGTTAGTTATTAACTTTATTAACGGTTCCTTGTGTGTTGCTATGGAATGTTAAGGAATTTAACGTAATATGATGTTGTTTAGTACTCCAATAAGGATATTAATTGGGCTCCCATAAAACAATAAAAAGTGTATACGATTGCAAAGAAAGCATAATATATAATATGAAAAAGATCACGCAAAACTAGAACAATCCAGATTAAGATAACCTCAACCCTTTCAATTTCAAACTATACTTTCATTAATTTACTTTCATTATTTCGTTCCTCGTGGCTAAATTAATTACTTCAACAAATATGAAGTGTTTCAAAAGATAAGGAAGCGATCATTTTACAACTGCAGGGCAGTAAATCATTGGCGTGTTTCTTTTAAAGGTTCAAGTGTTTAGTTATTCGCCCAACTGGAAGATGGCGTGCGCTTATCTCTTCATTAACAAATGAATGGTACAGGGAAATAACGCTCTAAGTCACATTCGGATGAAACTGAGACAGACGAAGTTTTATGTTTAAACTTGTATCTTTCTTCTATACAGATCGATATGTGAATTTCTTTTTATAAGAATGTGTAGCATTATTTTCTAAAAACCGAGGGAATATTCAGAAAGCTCATAAATATCACTGAAAGATGACACCTTATTTTTTTTCTCCAAAAATGGACTTATAGCATTCTTCCCTGTACCTTCAAATCAATCTGCGTTTAGCTGACATGTTCGCTAGAGCTCTCTACCGGTTGGACGAATCACTAAATGTAAGAAAATATTGACCCTTTGAGACAATAGGGAAATCTCGTGAAGATTATATTTCAGAATAACATTTATTTTATGAAAGTTTAGATGTTGCTGAACACATATTATGTGCTGTTATTTTTGTTGTGGGATGAATAGTTTTCAAGGAATTGACTTACAAAGTTTGAAAGATTCCTTAAAACCGGAAAATTGACAATGACATCACAATTTGCTATATTGCCATGGCAACAAAGCAATCACCATGGCAACACATTGTTGGAGACTTGGAAATGACATCATAGTTCTGATTCTTGTTACATGCCCGCCAAAATATCCCAATATGATATTTGATTTTGCTTTTATGAATGACAATTTTAATTTTTACGGGATATAAGTGTGTTTATTATTATTATTTGTGTTGATATTTAGACATTTACTATAGACTTCCCTAATTAAAGAAATAATGAACTATCCCTGTAGTAGGTAAATGATCGCTGCCAATAGTAACGCAATCTGTGAGTTAGAGAAGAGCAGTGCTTAATTTGAGCGTAAGCCCGTGTAAGCCCGGCTAACCCACCATTTTTGGAGGGTAAGCCGGGCTTACGCACCTTTTTATATAAATATTATCTTTATTATTAATAACACTGTTAAATACAACACATTTGGTCGCCCTCTACAAACTTATTTTTCGTGGAGAAAAAATTGGTTCAAATATTTTACAAAAAGGGCTGAAACGCACCAAATTCATTCCAGAAATTCAAAATTTTTCCGGAGCTGCGCGCCCCGGACCCGCGTTCTTTTGGGGGGCCCTCCCCCCAGGCCCCCCATTAATTCCGTACGGTAATGCGTTTCCCATGACAATTGTGGGGTGGACTTACCCCAAGATAGGTAGAATATATGGGTTACTCTTAGAGATCTTGGGCTTACCCACCTTTTCTAATACAAATTAACCACTGGAGAAGAGGTCAGACTTCTGAGTAAGAATCTACACAGTGTTCTGATGAAGGAATTACAATTTCCAACGCACCTCTTTCTCTATTTCCGCGGTGCCATTGGCCTTGAACCTGAGTGTCTCCTTGCCGGAGCCGTAGTTGGCTTTCTTGCCCTTCCTGGGGTCCGTCTTGGGCCCAACGTTTACTGCAAAGCAACACAACAAGTCATTAGACAACATCTCATGTCATTGGAACATCTTGTAAGAGGCTGGATCAAATCAAATATTTCGCTAAGGAATTGGCAGAATTTTCAAAGTAACAACGAATAATGTAAAGAATCAAGCTAATGTATCCTCGTTCTTCTTTGTGAAAATAAATCTGAACCTCCGAGGTAGAAGAGCTGAAGTCCTTTCTTCTGAATTTTGCGTTGCACACTTTTGGAATGATATAACCAGGCTATATGATTGTCATTTAACTGATGTCAACAAATACAGTTATATTGAAGTACAAACACAATCATGCCATTACAAATATGATTGGATGAGAAAGATCTACTGGTTTTTGGGCACACTTCAAGAATCATTGAAATTGACTCCGGCCCTTCTACCTATAAGGTACAGAAATAAAGACTTGAGCACTTCCGATGTGCTATTTCGTAGTGTTTAACTGTGTCTAACTGACTGACTGACTGAAATTGACCCCATCTGCTGTGACAAAGATCTGCCCCAAGTACAAGGAGCAATGAGGTTGTGTCTCTACTGATTTTGTGTCATGTACCTAACTACATTACAACTGACATTGCACATTGAACCTACCGACTATCAAGTAATGTATGTAGTAAAGTAACTGTTGTAACTCATGTATGTTGTGACTCATAGGCTAAAGAGGGTGCTCTTGTTGCGCCCCACACTGGCCTCCTGCTTGCAGGTTAATTACAATAAATAAATAAATAAAATACTCACTGAACCCGTCTTTGAGTGGCTCGACCAATCGTATCGTGAACGTCGAGTCTCTTTGGATCTCCTTGAGCATCTTGGCGACTTCGAAGTGTCTTCTGCCGACCAGATTCACTCCGTCAATCTTCTCGATGTGGTCTCCAACCTGAGGTCACACACAACATCAATAACATCTCGTAGAGGGTAGTTGCATCAGAGCGAATGGAAATCACAGCCTTGTATACCTAAGATGAATAGTGTATCCACTGAGCACAAAAACGTGTAACATTTTTTGAGAATAAAATATGACCTTGAACTGTCTCGAGAACGACGCGATCCTGGCGGCATATGGGGGAACTACATAGTGTTAAGATTTTATTATCTTATTTACCCTTTGTTATTGCATTTATTAAACCAAAGTTGTTTTATTTAAATAATAATATAATAATAATTCAAAATATGTTCCTAAAATGGCATTTTGAATGAGAAATTATATTAAAATTTCATAGTTGAATCTTTGACCGCAGCGCAGACTAGCGCTGCGATCGAGAGACAATCAAATCTACATTCGGCCCAATGTTAAATGCGTTCAGTGGATACACTATTAGGTTTACAAGGCTGTGATTTCCATTCACTCTGGTTGCATTACTCTGGTTGCTATGGTAACATACCTTAATCTTGTTTTATCTGCTGGGGGACAGGCAATGTTTCAATAGCGTAATCGTATTTTGAATACAGGTGTGAAAGAAAGGTATTAAGGGGAACAACATAAATGATATCAAATAAAATAAGGAAGTAATATCAAGAAACGTTTACCTACTAATTGAATCACATAATCAAGAAAATGCATAAGTCAATTTGTTGTGATTTAGAGAAAACAGTGATAAACTGTCCTGGACTGATGCCCTTTCCAGCAAAATATCGTAAATTGAGAGCGGATTTTAGCCATTTGGAGTACTGGGACTGACGCCCTTCTTGCTAAAAATGTGTGGTCTTCATGTTTTTTTTAAAAGTAGATTTCACTATTTTTGGACTAATGCTCTTTCTGGAATAAGTAATTCATTTATACTGAAAGAATTTGTCAACCAGTTTGCGCAGGGACGTCAGATGAGATCTTCTACTCACCGATATGTGTTGGATGGTGTCGATGATGCTGCCCTCTTTGATTCGCTTGATGAATGCGTAGCCGGCGCCGTTGTCGGTGATGGTCAGTCCCAGCGCCTCGTCCGTCTTGGTGATCTCGATCTCCTTGGGCCGACCTGCACAAACATGACTCTTTACACACAGGGACGGTGATGGTCAATCCCAGTGCCTCGTCCGTCTTGGTGATCTCGATCTCCTTGGGCCGACCTGCACAAACATGATTCTTTACACACAGGACGGTGATGGTCAGTCCCAGCGCCTCGTCCGTCTTGGTGATCTCAATCTCCTTGGGCCGACCTGCACAAACAACATGATTCTTTACACACAGGGTCGGTGATGGTCAGTCCCAGCGCCTCGTCCGTCTTGGTGATCTCAATCTCCTTGGGCCGACCTGCACAAACATGATTCTTTACACACAGGGACGGTGATGGTCAGTCCCAGCGCCTCGTCCGTCTTGGTGATCTCAATCTCCTTGGGCCGACCTGCACAAACATGATTCTTTACACACAGGGACGGTGATGGTCAGTCCCAGCGCCTCGACAGTCTTCGTGATCTCGATCTCCTTGGGCCGACCTGCACCAACATGATTCTTTACACACAGGGACGGTGATGATCAGTCCCAGCGCCTCGTCCGTCTTGGTGATCTCAATCTTCTTGGGCCGACCTTCACAAACATGATTCTTTACACACAGGACGGTGATGGTCAGTCCCAGCGCCTCGTCCGTCTTGGTGATCTCAATCTCCTTGGGCCGACCTGCACAAACATGACTCTTTACACACAGGGACGGTGAGCGGCGGACAATTATTTGGGGGTGGCTTTTTTCGGATTTTTAAATCAATATAAACGAATTTAGGACGCTGAATATACAATTTTGGGGTAAAATATGATTGGAAGATCACACCCAACGGCTGGTGTGTTGGATACCTCGGTTCTCGTTAGATCACTGAGGTTAAGCAACATTGAGCGCGGTCAGCGCTTGGATGGGTGACCATTCAACTCTGCCTTGCCAGGTTGCTGCCGTTGGGCCAGAGAGAATGGGGTGTTTGGGGGTTAGTGTGACGACCTCCCTCCACCTGTTATCAGTCTCTCGACGGCGCGGGTTGTGGAGGCTCGTGCTGTGAATGTTACACCGTCCTTCGGAAGGGACGTTAAGCCGTTGGTCCCCTTGGTATCTTTCGTCAGGAGTAGGCTACATGCCGGTACCGGGTTTCCTCTCCTCCCTTCCCATATTACATTCTCACTAGTGGAGCCTCGGTTCTGTTGAGAATATAGACTTAATAATAATAATAATAGGTTTGGATTGTAAATCTATACTCAGCTTAACAGCTTGAACAACTAAAATGCGGTGTAATTTCAGAAAATTATTCAATCTGTGATATTTGATTACTTATTTCATTAAATTATAACAAAAAATTAAAATTCAAAGACAATAACAAAAGTATGAAATATGGCTTTCCCTTATGACCTAGGGTAGGTTGTTGTGATTAAATACGAACTGCAAGAAGAAAATATTTTCCTTGAGTGGGATCTTCGATTAATTTTGGGTGGGCAGAGGGTGAGCAGTAGACAATTTTGGGTGGATATAAATAGTATATAAATAGTTTTCTGTTGAAATTGTTGGTGCGGATTAAAAATAATTTAGAATAATGTAGGAAATGAATTCGTTCCCCCGTAAGAGCCATGTAAAAATCTCGAACTTTGAAAACGTTTTACATAAAAGTTAGGTCGGTAAGGTATACATTTTTTGATCTTATATTGTAGATAATACTATTAGGAACAAAATTAAATAATTTGGAAAAAAAATGTTGGTAGATGAGATATGCTGGTCCATCCTTTATATTTATGTATTTCTCCAAGTCCAACTCCTAAACCGATAAATCGAATAAAATGTTGACGAATATTAGATAACATAAAATTTCATTGGTCCTTTTTCGGTATTTTGTGGTCCTTTTTTAAAAGTGTTACTGTACTATTTGCCTGCCTTTTGGACGATTCTAGGTCATAAACATCCTAGCCCTACACATGATATTACGATAAGTATCACTATTTTACAAGTTGGGTTACTTCCTGTGATCTGCACTGATACAATCTACACACAGTAATCTTCACCTTCATCCTGCTACATTTACAAACACGTTGTGTCATAATCAACTGCGTATACAGATTCTTACAGCAGGCAATATGCTATTCCAGGAATGCAGCGCTATCTAATCATTAGAAAAAGACACGTCAATGCTGAATTCCGGAAAGATGACATGAGAGGCGACATTCTTGGAGGACAGGTCGGAACAACAGAAATTAATACCCACTGGACCACATGGGACGCTGAGGATGATGACGGCGTAGACTTGCTTTGAGTCATTTTGAATATTGAGGTAATATTGAGGTCTTTAGGGAATTACCTATCGAAACCATTATGTGAGCATTGTGTTAGGATTTAGGAAGTATTCATAGCTATTAGCTTGCACGAACTTCTTTCGTTTTATATCAGCAATGAAGAATTACTTAATTTTTATCATGTTGGCACGTTGACGGGTCAGATTTACGACTTTATTGAAGTAAATCGTTGTATTTTTGGAATGTGAGTGATTCCTCTTCGTACTAAAGATATCTCCGAAGCCCAATTTCTCAGGTACCAATAAACTATAAAATATCATCAAAAAAGTAGAGAATCACAGCTATTCTACGTGCCATCAAGATGGTGGAAGGCAATAATGAGATGACATCACGTGCAAACTATGAATTCTGATAACTAAAGATTATCCTCATACCTACATTGTATTTGAAAAACAGCTCCTTCCAAGTTTCGTATGGATAAAGTTGTTTGTGTCATACTATTTGTCAATATCTGGATACATTGTCTGGGGATATTTTAAACTATATTTTACAGTGTATCTCTGAAGAAAACCCTGGATTATACCCGATTATACCAACGTACAATTTAATTCAATTAATGCTCACATAAAAGGCAGTAGATATTAAATATACTAAAATATACATATTTTTCACTTGAAACTCTTTTTGTGATAAAATGTAATTTTTTACTGTCATTTTTATCAGATTCTAGAATCGAATATTTTCGATTTTATGTCACTTCAATTTTAACAAATGGAAATGAATGATTTTTTGCAGTGCCAAAGAAGACATCATGCTCTTAGAGCCGGTAAAAATTGAAAACATAAGTAGCTCTTCCAATGACGGGCTCCTAAGTCCGATAAGTACGACGAATCCTTATCAACATTTCGATAAGATTATAAATCTGAGTTAGATCTGGGCCATGGAGCATTAGCTGGCTTAATATTGTGTCAATGTTTGTCAAATCAATTCTTTTATCAACATCACTACCTAATGTAGGGGCCTTGTGACACACACCGTTTCATGATGACAAAGTGTGTGATAACTTTGATTTCACACGGATAAATTAAATGAATGAAGACCCAAGATCAAGTCTTGCGACAAACTTTTAGTCTAGACAAAAGAAACCGGAAATCGCACGAGCCATTGTGCAAGTTGATGTTGCTGTCATCTCTTCAGAAATATAGGTCTAAACTGATACAATTTTGACATTTGGATGGCGAACTGTGAGTTTGACCTTGAAGAGTTTATTAATCGATTTTATCAATATCTTTTACCAATGTAATTGTTAACAAAATAAGGCTTTGTACGAGTATTCAGAACAGTTCAATGAAAATAGTTTCATAGCTTGTAATGGTGTATTAGATTTACTTTGTCCTACAGACGTTTAGTGGCCGAAAATTAGTAAAATTATGGCACTAAACATCTGTTGGACAAAATAAAACTAATAACTTATTCCAAACTATATGAAATTATTTTCATTGAACTGTTCTGAATACTCGTACAAAGCCCTATTTTGTAAAAATAGGTTAAAAAACGATTAAAAAACTCTTCAAGGCCACGCTCACTTCAATTAATTTAAGGTACAATAACGTGCGTTCCATTGATTCAAATTTATTGAAAAATTGACACAATAGATAGCGATACATTTTGCATAAGATTTGATCATTTGAATTACTCACCCTTCCTATGTACGAATATGAAGTCGTCCAGGCCGATCTGTCCGCCCAGCAGCTTGCCCATGTCTACCTTGTGAGTGTTCAATGTGCAGAACAATATCTGAAACACACAGAGAAAACATCTTCATTCATTGTTTGACAGAGCAAGTTGGCACAGTGGTACAGCCGCCTCCGTATGAAGTGATAAAAGCCAGTGATAAAACCAATCTTACAAGTCAACCCTCTCTATAGGAATTCTCTTTGTACTGTATACAAATATCTTTTAGCTTATTATGGTTTAACGGCGCGTCAACGACGAGGTTATTGCGTACATTAATTTTTACTTTTAATTTTGTTGATCATGTGTGGAGGACATCGGGAGGACACCTAACGGGCCCGATCCGGGGGAGTCCTGAAAATGGTGGGAAAGCCAGTTCAGAATGGTGACAGACGGGGGGGGGGGGAGGCTTCGGGCCCGTGGGACCCGATTTCAGGGGATCACCATCTCGAGGGGGGTTGCTGGCCCGAGGGGCCTGCAAATTTGGGGAGGACATGGGACTAGGTCGACCCTGGACTGCATTTAGTTGGGACCAACTCGTAATTTGAGGCGGCCCCTTAAGCCCCATTACCGCGTCAAGGTAGCAGTCCATTGGTTATACCTATAACTTATAGGTATACAAATATCAATCAATTGTCCGGGTACGACTTGTAGCTGATCACTAGGCAAACACTCTGTGTAACGCGGTTGCTAAACGAGCCTTCGTATTGCATGCGAATTCATATTCGTGTAAAAGTTGTTGCTCTATACACAGACCTTGCAAAAACCATTTGAAGAAATTCTAACAAATGGTGTCGAAGAAGAGTGATAAAATATCCCAAGTTTATTTCAATACATTCGTAAAATAATTTAAAACGAACATAAAATTTCCATAAAATGCCTGAGTTGGGATTTATATGAAAGGCAAAAACAAATAAAATGTTGGTCACGCACATTTTAAGCTCCAGTCAATCGGTTCATTATATTGTATATGTGCACAATTTCAGATCGATTGGTCGACTTAAAACCTAAGGAGAGTACACTGTACACCTAACTGTATGTGTAAAAACACGATAAAAAAATACTTCACAATGTGAGAGCATGGATAGAGGTAGCACATGACAAACACTTGACCTACTGTTTACACATACGATACGCTAGCTGGTACAACCATAGATAAATAGAGCTTAATTCTTGTATGAAACAGATATATAAATAAGCACAATAAATTATCAAACACTGTTTAAATATTAGCCGATATTTACTTTGATCTTTGTTCGAAGTTTTTTGACCCATTCTTTGTCTGGTGCTACAAAAATACGGACGTCTTCCTATTTAATTTAGTGGTGTTTCACGTCGCACTGCTCTACAACTAGGCAGATGACGACGGATTGCTGGTGATGAATAATAGGTACGGATGGACTGGCCGGTGGGAACGAGACGGTCGTGGCCTATTAGTAGAAAACCTTCCCATCAATTGCCCCTGGAGGGAAACTAAGACCTGAGTCAGGACGGACACTGGACACGAAGCCACGACCTCCGCCTCCAGCCGGCTCCGGCAGCCGAATGACGCGGCATGTTGTCAGGACGGACACTGGACTCGCAGCCAGGACCTCCGCCTCCAGCCGGCTCCGGCAGCCGAATGACGCGCCATGTTGTCAGGACGGACACTGGACACGAAGCCAGGACCTCCGCCTCCAGCCGGCTCCGGCAGCCGAATGACGCGCCATGTTGTCAGGACGGACACTGGACACGAAGCCAAGACCTCCGCCTCCAGCCGGCTCCGGCAGCCGAATGACGCGCCATGCTGTCAGGACGGACACTGGACACGAAGCCAGGACCTCCGCCTCCAGCCGGCTCCGGCAGCCGAATGACGCGGCATGTTGTCAGGACGGACACTGGACTCGCAGCCAGGACCTCCGCCTCCAGCCGGCTCCGGCAGCCGAATGACGCGGCATGTTGTCAGGACGGACACTGGACTCGCAGCCAGGACCTCCGCCTCCAGCCGGCTCCGGCAGCCGAATGACGCGGCATGTTGTGGTCACGTGACTCGGCGTCATGCAAGAGTGCCGATGAGGAGGAAACACGCTTGATGATGGATAATGCCTCACTCACTTCACTTCTCTATGAGACCGGCTTGTTACCCACTGCATGCGTGCAGCAAGTCCTTCCTATACACGCACAAGCAGAGGCCAGATGTGCATTGCAATCATTTGTCTTGCACTCGAAGTCAGGCGCGTAAGTAGGGGGATTTCTGATTCAATTCCCCTCCCTTTGTTCTTATACATTATGTCAAGATAAAAATATGCTTAAAAAGTGTTAAAATCGCGTACAGAAATGCACCAAATTCATGCCTGAAATTAAAACTTTTGCCGGGGGTATAGACCCCCATTGTCTTCGTAGTATTACATGTATCTCCAACTCAAGTATTTTACAATATTATCCCCCCCCTCTTGCAGATTTAGTTCCTACGCGCCTGCCTAAATATCGTCATAACTTTTGTACCAATCAATTTTACTAAAAATTTGAAAAATAATTTTGCCTAGCTAATTTTTTAGTCAATTTTTTAGTGTAAATACAGTTGTGTGTGAAACAAAGATATTACAAAGAAAGGTAGAATAGACAACATTACAAATTATCTATAGTTAGCTCTGCTTTAAAAAAAACATGTTCAGTTCACGGAGATCTTAATCTTTTTATGTTATGTTAGGATCACGGTACTGTATTTGAAATTTTTTTAAAAGCAGAGCAAACTATGTAGATAATTTTTAATGTTGTCTATTGGTATGAATTAAAATATGGAAATACTATCAAGGAAGATAATGTTTACTTATTATTTATACGAAATAATCTGTCCCCTAGTGAGATTTTGGTCAGCTGTGACGTCATATGCAGGTATACCATTAGCAGGGAACCTTCCCAGTGCTCCTCGACTAATGGAGACACCAGGAATCGAACTCGGGTCCTCCGAAGTGCAAAGGCGAACCCCCAATCTTCTCGTATTAAATTGCATCATTATCTTATCGAAAAGCACACATTTTATCTCTAAAATCACAATTCGTGTGGACAAACGAAAAAACACTGATTAGTACAAAATATATTGGTACTCAGATCTCACAAAATGCTTCATTACCTATAGCTTAGTGGCCTGGGAAGGCACGTTGACGGCTCTGTTTTAACTTGAAATGGAGGTAAATCGATGTATTTGTGCCATCAAGCAAACTATGAATACGTGCAAAGTATGAATAGTACTACTATGAACTATGAAACTATGAAATTCCTGAACATTTTTAAATTTACAGCAATGAAACACCAAGAAAACAAAACAAGCAGATAAATTCAAGAATATGCAATTAGATCCAGTTTTTCAATACGTTGCTAAAACAAGTAGTAATTAAGTTGACACAGTCATTCTAGGAATGTCATTGGTTGTTTTATTTATCAAATTTGCCACTTATAACACTTGTGTCAAAATTACAACAATGGGACGCAAAAGTAATTGTAACATTTACTAATTATTCACAATCTTTGTGAATACTTGACTTGAGTTCAGCATAAAAACGGTGCGCGCACTCTAGCGTGATGTTTAATTGCAAGTTAAGGAGACGAAGTGGTTTATTATGCGATTAACATTACCGGGTTGAGTGGGCAGCACTCGCCTGACGCCAACACCTGACAGACTGTCACCTACACTAACAGGTTCAACATGTGTTGCCATATCAGTATCAAGCTGTTGTGCATCTCCCATTGTGTGATGGTAATAACTAATAGGATATATCTTTGGTGGTATTGCCTGTTGCTCTATAAACAGTGGTGAAAAGTGGAGATAGGCGAACAGATATTTTATTATCGCTTAGACTCGAAAAAAAACTTCTGGATGATACTAATTTGATTGCATCACTTAGAAATATGAAGAGATTGTTAGGTATAGTAATGCAAGCATTGCTATTTTTCTTCGTGTGATGTAAAACGCACTAATTATATACTTATTTATAATAGTTACGGATATTCTAAACATAGGTGGTAAGACACAAACGAATGATGCATCAATTTAGGTACACCGAACAAATCATAGAACGGTATTTGAACGAAAAGGATAAGTGCTGGTCAGGTTCCTTGCCAATCAATCCTTGTCATTATCAATGAAATCAGAGCTCACCTACTAGAGGTAGATCACGAGTCAGCATAGACGACTACGGAAGATGCCATACAATCTTTTTCAGCCAATCCATTTCTTTCAAATTCCGTTTTATCATTTTGATTACGTGATGATGCAGATCATTACCATTGGTCCACGAAGGATTTTTTCCCCACAAAATTGTAAGGATAATCATTGATTTGATCTGTTTGGTAACCAAATTTCAGCTTGATCGGAGTAACTAATACAGCGCAAGCAAAAAAATCGAAGCTGGGAATCGCGAAGTATTATGCGCCTGCAGGGGTTATCTATCTTCATTAAATTTTAATCAAAAATTCATTCCAATTCGCATCAATTTTCTGCATTAATCTCCTCTCTTAATTATAATTCTTTTGCCTCGTTATTATTAGCCATAACAACTTCATTATCGCCGTTGGCAAAAAAGTCAATAGTAGCTATTGTTCAAGATAAAATAAAACATGACATGATAAAACAACTGCAACTAGATTATTTTTATAATTATAGATAAGGTCATCAACTGCATGTAGACGAAAAACGCATTCCACCAACAATTTTATAATGACTTCCAACTATACTAAAAAACCTGTTTAAGACGCAAAAAATCGTTATACGATCTGAGATCTTAATTTATGTCACATCATGTTTCTACCTTTGTCAGCAGATTGTATACTAGTTTTTAGTGAACGTGAATGAAAAGTAAAAGGTGAACGCTCGCTTTGAGCATGTAAAGTTGTACACAAAGCTAATGCGTTGAACTCGGGTTTTTGTCGTCTAGAAAACCTTTTAAAGTCAGTAATGTATGCAATTAGGAAAGTTTTATTTCAAATAACAGTTACATTTGAAGAGATTAAAATATAAAAATATGCATTTTTGTTTGATAATCCATCTGTCTGGACAAAAAACAAGAGTTAGAAATCACGTCATCACAATCTTTACCGGGAAGGGGGGGGGGGGGGGGGGGATATGTGATTCACCAAAACTTTGTTCTCTAAAACAAAAGTTTTTAAGAGAGACGACCATCGTATTTTGGATATTAACACATCATAAACGATTTTGGGGCACTAAATTAGGTTGATTTTTTTTTAGTAAGAGAAAACCTATGAAATGTAACCAATTTGAGATGAATTAACTACTGGTTTTTATACAAATATTTTGGCTCAATACAATCTCATGTAATTTTTAAGATATTGTATTAAAAATATATGCACAGCATTTTTTTTAAAATTTCTGGATTCCAGTGGGCTAGTGATGATAAATTAGTAATGATGGACGTTGGGAAGGAGACGGTCATGACATCATTAAATGTCAACCTTCCCAGCATTTGACTCCCAACTGAGGGAAACCACGAAGAAACCTCAGTCGTGATTCGAACCCGAACCTCATGGATGTATGTACAAAGCGTTTCTGTCAGAGCCAACTTGCTCCATGACATGTGGTGCATGTAACCTAACCCGTATACTGATGTATTTATCACATTATGTATGTTTAGTACAAAACGTGACATATATCAATTATATCGTTAAGTTAAACACAATGATTATGTATACGCCTGAATGATTTACTTAGCTGTATAGTCTGTTTAAGTGTCACTACGGTTGGTGACAGGCAAAGATGAACCCGCTCTAGCAGGCCGGCATACCTGGCGATGTTAAACTGGGTTCATCTCTGCCTGTCCCCGACCTTATATGGTAGGATTTAGAGTTAATGCTACTCATCAGGCGTCAAATAGTAGGTAGATGTATGGAATTATACTTGTCTTTCAGGGTATTGCCTTGTCATATCTTGTCATTTAGGTATCAAGAGGATATATTGTAACCTTTTCTTTCTTGAGTCATCTTAAAGTGGTCCCACTGCTCCAGCCAAGGTGCTTAGAATTCGCCGTAGTTCATACAAATCTCTGATGAAATAATACCTCAAACAACAGCATAAAACAATTATATCTTACCGTACGCTCCAATTATATGTTTTTAATTGAAGTTCCAATTAAACTATCCCAAAATAATACATATTTGCAGTGCAATGTTGCCAGATTTATGGTAAATTTTATACATTGTACACAGTTTCTTTCTTATTTGGCCCGTGACCCCATATTTTCAAACGGCAGTCTTATTCTAAAAATTATTATCTTTAATTTGAGACTATTTTCAATAATTTGTCATTCCTCTTGCGGTTTTAGGAGCAATTTAAGGCCAATTTTCCGGGACGATTTCTTGTCTCCCTGTGTTATCTTATGGGGGAAAAGATGATCTTCAATCAAGAATATCTAATTATATGATACCGTAAGGGGCAAATATTTTTTGCTAGTTGTATGTAATATGGTTTCATTAATCTTTGGTGTGAATTACAGCAAATTCTCATTCCTATGCCAAAACGATGGAACCACTTTAAGTTTTGTAACATCAGTTGATGGAGATTGAGTATTGCCGAAAAGGCAAGCGTTGCAAACTGTCATTTTAACCCTTCGCATTTAATAATTTAATTAATAACTCCGAAACCAAAAGCGTGTCCACTCCAAAAATTTGACAGATTGTGTATTATAGAATCACAATGACGACATAGGTTTTTGAAAATATAAAAAAAAATTTGGGGGGTGCCTGTTACAGTCACAATTTTGATTTTTCTCCCCTAAATTGGCCATACCCAAAATTGCCCGTCAAATATTTAGAAAGCTCATGCTCCAAGCTTCAAATAGTAAAAATAAATGAAGCTTCTTCACAGAAGGTACAGTTGTTAAAGTGAAGAGCTAGTGCCCAAAACGTCCAAAAAAAAAAAAAATGTAGGTATGTGTTTCTTTTGGCTTGTGAACAATACTGCCAAGTTTGATCAAATTCGTAGAGCGTCACCTAAATTCCTTGATGAGTTGACTTGGAATCACTCCATAATAGTTAAATGTTCAAATCATAGCAATCTCAAAAATTACAAATAGTACGCTTTTAGTGAGTTCATGCTGCAAACCGCCGTTACATCAACACATGTCAAAATGTGATTTACTATTTGTTTACTGCTGTTGTATAAAACTATCGTGCCGTCCTATAAAAGTCAACTACCGTATCAATTCCACATGAAACGATATTTCCCGGCTAACAAGAGAATAATTCCATGAGATGATTTGACTGCATTCTGCTTCAGACTGTACCTCCTCATAATCATGATAGCACTGATAACGTAATCAGAAGGATTTCATACCATTAACATTTTATAGTTAGGAGTCCTGGGGAACGCTGTACAACCAGCTTTATTTAATAAATTACCTCCTGAGTTAAGAAATTTAAAAAAAAATATCAGATGTTAAAACAATAATAAAAAATGGGTTGTAGAAAATTTGGATTAATTATTAACTGGTTTCAATTCTGTGGAGTCAGATGTGCCTTTCTATGTTTTTTCTCTCTTTTGTGTAATTAAAATTATATATTGTTTGTGTATTTACTTAATTACTTTGAATTGTGGGTATTACTTTGAACAGTCACGAGTGTGATGATCGGAGAGTGTTTTTTATTTCTATTGTATTTTGTAATAATTGAATTTTGTAGCCCTGCCGACAAGCCATTGCTGGTTTAGCGGGGCTACGTTTAAATGTATTTAATTTATAATAAATAAAAATGTATTAAAAAAAAGGCCGAGGCTATTCGCACGAAAATCGTGCACGAATTTCGTGCGAATAGCCACTCCACAGTGGGCCGGCTATTCGCACGAAAATCGTGCACGAATTCGTGTTTCGTGCGAATAGCCACTCCACAGTGGGTCGGCTATTCGCACGAAAATCGTGCACGATTTTCGTGCGGCGTTCGCTGGAAGTTCCAGGCGCTCTCGTTAGATGGCGCGATGAGCGCGAAATGAAGAAAGAAGACTGACGTCACGTGGAAGGTTGTTTGCTGTACAGCTGTCACTGTCAGTGTCAAGGAAGACGACATTTTTACTGGTAATTTTTTGTTTACAATTATAAAATAAAGATTTATGGTAATTACGAAGTGTTAAACCTTCTTTAATTCGTTCAATCCTTTAGACAAAATTATCTTATAATGTGATATTATTAACCCTAACTGATTTAAGCATGTTTCCTGCCGGAGATAATCCGCTAGATAACCTTATTTCACTTTCCATTATTTTGTTGGCTTATATTAATATTATAACGTGTAGAGGTTTGGTAGGTATCTGGTATCCTACTACCTACCTTACCAAGTAGTTACGTATTTCAGTGTGTTAATTTTATGAGTTTTCTGTCGTCATTCATTAATACAAATGTGCATAAAAAGATGTTTATGTAAGCTGTCAAATACATAACCTGTAGCTAATTGCCACAAGCTACACCTCATCGTGATAATGTAGGTAGAAAGTATAGTTATGCAGTTTGGCAGGGTAAATGACATATACCTTGGACCTAATGATGGAATCTTTGGTTATGGTTAGACTATCTCCCACCAAGCTCAATAAATTGGCCATACTATGCATGAAATATTTCTCAAAGAGCCAGTTTACTAATGACATGATGAGTTGCCTTAATTGTCAATATCTATATGCCTGCTATCTCCATTCTAGTGGATGATTTTTGGTGATCGCAAGAGCAACTTCTGTCGGCAACGTACTACGACGAGGGATTGAGGATGATTGTCAATACTACGAGACAAGTTCAGCATAATTGTGTTTCAGACGCTACGCCTTGAAGGAAACCTTATCGTTATCGTGGTAGGTAGTAAGTAGGTTTCTTAAATTTTAAACTAGGAAACCGCTAGTTGTAACGCGGTGATGAGCGAGCACCGTTACCTACCTACCTACGTGCAACATCTCTAAAAGTTATTATTGCCGTAATCATGTATTTAATTGTTTTCAGCTGGTTCACGTGTCCCATTCATACCAATCTTATGGAGCAGACGGTGATGTGCTGTGCCGAGTGACTCTCCGCCATTGCTACAGAACTGTGAACGAATACGAGAGTAGAAGAAACCAGCTGTAGACCGTGGTTCCCGTAAATAACCCTCCCACAACATTGTCACAAAGAACCTCTCACAGAAGAAGAGAATGCAAGTTTCTTCATAAGTGAGATCCTTTCAAGCTGTGTAGTGAAAGAAGGAGGTTCGATACATTACTCTAACTACAGAAATGTAATGAATAAAGTATTAGTGATGTGGAATTTACCGTATTTTTCCTCGAGTAAATTTACCGTCAGACGGTAACATTTTTAAATTTTGTCCATATTCTTGAATCCTTCTCGTGTCGGTTTGCCTATCTAGGGTAGATTATTCGAGGGGAGGGGAGGTCACGTGAGATGGTCGCGGCGAGTATGCCAATATTAGTAGTAGCCTAGAAAAAATTATTCATCGGTGCTTTCAATTGTGCAACCGCAACGAACAGTGATACTAATCTACACCGAACCCTGCGTGGACAGCAACTTGCGTAGGTACTCCGGGAGTTTCCGACGAGTCTGCAGTTCCTGCTTTACATGCAGAACCAACTTGCTTCAGCCAACAGCCAGGGGATTACAAGTCTTTGAACGAGCCGAGGACAAGATGCCTTCGTAACCATGGGGCCACGAAATCGACGCCGAGTAAACAGCGCAGCATCTCTACACAACAATGACAATTCTCTTGACATTTTTGTTATCACTGCTTGTTACTTGAGGTCACTGGGTCACATCATCGCAAAGGTCAACGCCGGCAGTCGCTTTACCTGGAGGTAAACAACCAAGACGACCTTACCACTGCAGCCAAATAATAGCAGTTAACCGCTGCATTTATAACTTATGCCTATTGCCTACTTTGAATTGTTCTTTACAAATTCAATGAAACTTTGTTTATTTTGCAATAAAACATATAACATTACATTGTTGAGATATTGTGTTCTACCTCCTGAGCCAATCCCACTTGTTGGCTCATGTAATAATTCTTTTAGAAGTCTATTGAGAGTACCTACCAAATGTGAATGTAGAATCCTATTACCTTCCTCAGATCTTTTACAAAATCTTCTAAAAACATTGTTTTTAAATAAAAAATGTTGCATGTTATTAGACCAGTAAGAAAACAGTAGGTGAGTGAGGTGAATGTAGGTAACTACACGTAAATAAAATAATTTTGTATTCATCAATATGAAAAGTTGAGAGCTAATTTCCTACATATTTCTTTCTACCTACAAAATTGACTTGGTCTACATTGCACTTTGGTAGAATTCAAGGATAGGTAATGAACTTCACTTTACTATGGGTTCTGCTTCAAGCCTCATTTCCAATGCATTTTCATTTCTAAGCCTCAAATAAACACAGTGACCACTTGGAAAACCAAATGAAATAGGCGGAAAACTGACATTGACAGCTCTCAGCTGTGACAGCTGACGACGCCAACCAACGCTTTTCGCGGCACGAAAGTATACTAAAAAAACGACACTAGTGACACCTATGGTGACACGACTGAACCTAAACAGCGCGACTAGTGAGCGCTCTAGTGACACGAAAATGAACTAATGCGGCACGAAAATCGTGCACGATTTTCGTGCGAATAGCCGGCACACAGTGGTGTGGCTATTCGCACGAAAATCGTGCACGAATTCGTGTTTCGTGTTTCGTGCGAATAGACACTCCGTAAAAAAAACACGACGAATGCATCAAATTTTCACAAAATTCAAATATCGCTCCAACATTATTTTTTTATTATTCTACTATTGCAGGGGTCGGCAACCTTTTTTGGTGAAGGATACAATTTACCAAAAATTAATAAATTAGGTTATAATAAGAACCGCCGTAGAGGCAATCCAATTTAATACACCGAAAATAAGAAATTGAATTGCTAGTTTATTTTGATATTTTGACGGTTTTGACGAAGCCCCCCACTTACATGCCCCTTGGGGCGTTTTTTTAAAGAATTTTTTGGGACTCTAAAATGAACAAATTGAATCTAATAACCATCCAATTGTTGCCCCGCAGGGCGTTTTTTAAAACATTTCAACAATTTAAAAGTGATTTTGGGACTCTAAATTGAACAATGAATCAAATAACCTTCCAATTGTTGCCCTTGAATTTCAACAAATAAAAGGGATTCTGGGACTCTTACGAGCTCTTAAATGAACCAACTGAATCAAATAACGTTCCAAATATTGCTCCACGCAGGGCGTTTTTTTTCCGAATTTTCAAATTTTTCGATTCCAGATCTTTATTTAAATTACAAAGAGCCATCCAAGAACCACCAAGGAGCCGAATGCTGCTCCGGAGCCGCAGGTTGCCGACTCCTGTACTAATGTAACTTATACTGATGTGACAGATGAATGATTATGATGAAGAAGAGGTAAGAATGGACAATGGGAAGGAGGCGATCGTGGCTTAGTAGTATGGAACCTTCCCTCTCGACATGAAGTATGACCTTGAGAATGAACCCGGGGCCTCTGGAGTGCAAGACCATTGCCGCAGCCGACGTCGTCACAACTAATCAGACCAATGGGAAACCAAGAAAGTGCTCAATCGATGAAATGAACTAGTTAGATATACTAGGTAAAACATTCTGGGGTGAAATAGGCGATTTCAGACTTTTCATTAATACCTGGGGCTCTTCCTAATCTAACTTGATAATTCCAGCTTCTGATGGAATCCGATTCTGTGCAATATTAATTAATGAGGCCGTTAAGAGGCCTGCGTAAGCGAACGGAAAAAGCCCGGTTCGTCAAAGCGATTTTAAAATTTCTTTTCACGCTGACAAAATTTAAAAAAAATCTGATAGTACGACCCATTACAGCCTAATATACTAAATATTGCCACACACTGGAGTGCACTATGACCTCTGTTACGACCTCAAAGTGTTAAATACGATATTTTTGGTAAAATAATTGCATTTAACACTTTGAAGACGTACCAAGTCATACATCAAGTACTCCAGTCTGTGGCAATATTGAGTCTAAGCTGTAATGGGTCACTACTATCTGATTTTATAAAATTTTATCAGCGTGAAAAGAAATTTCACAAAATCGCTTAGACGAACTGGGCTTTTCCCGTTCGCATAGGCAGGCTCTTAACGGCCTTATTAATTAATATTGATTAATTAATCGGATTCTAGCAGAATTGGTAATTTTAAAGTTCTAACTCAGAAAAGGTTTATTTTCACTTTTTCCATAATTTCGATATTGTTGTTATGCCTCAATTTTTTCATCTTCATATTGTCTCCATCTTCAATTAAAATCTAAAAATTATAAGATGACTTGAAGAGACAACTGATATTATTTTAATTTTTCTCAGAAAGAAGATAAGATTTTAACTTTTGTACGGATTGTGTAAACATGATTATCAATAAGTACATAACACAATGAAGATCTGAAGTTACATGTAATTCTGAGCCAATGAATAATGATGATTTAAAACAGATCAAGTTGGTTCTGGCAGTGATACCTTTCTATCGAGAAACAAATGCTGGGAAGGTTCCCTACTAATAGGCAACGACCTTCTCCTTCCCACCATCCATGCTTACCTTTTCATCATAATCATAATTAGTGATAGCCAATTGAAAATTATCAATGACCATTGAAAAATTTGAAGTTTTTGAAAAAAGTTTAAATAAATTATATTTGATTTAATAAATCTATGGGCATACTTGGGATGCATACTGAACTCTATTATGATGCGGGTTGTTGTCTGAGTGGTAAATGTGCTAAAAGATCCTTAAAAACAGCATTCAAATTTCCTGCCTATACTTAGAAATTACAGTCTGGCCACAATCACAATGGAGAAAAACTGAGATTTGGACTTTTATTAAGATTTTGATTTTACGCTTTTTTCAGACATTATTAACAATTGTGTGCAATAAAGCAATAAATAAAAAAATAAAAAAAATTCAACGCATTGAAAATTTTCAAAAAAAAAATTTCAGAAAATTGCTATCACACTAATCATAATTGTTCATCCATCACCATTAGCCTGGTTGCAGAACAAAAGGCAATGGCAATCTTAAGTGCACATTTACCACCACGTTCTATAACGTAGCTACGATACGTGTGCAAGTGACATATTGTTTTCCGGTAAGAGATGACGAAAGTACAATATCTAGGTCATCAAGTCATATGTCTTGTTGCACAAATGAGTGCATCTGATGCACAAGGTTGACATTTGATGATGCAATTGAATTGAGCAGGCGCGTTGGAAGGGGGGGGGGGGAAATCCCCCCCCAACCCTATGATTCAATTCCCCTCCCTATGTTCTTATACATTTATGTGTCAAGAAAAAAAATTGCTTAAAAAGTGTTAAAATCGCTTAGAAATGCACCAAATTGATGTCTGAAATTCAAAACATTTCCGGGGCTGTGCGCCCCGGACCCGCATTTTGCTGGGGACCCTCCCGCCAGACCCCCCATTGTCTTCGTAGACACTATAGTATGTCCAGCTCAAGTTATTTTACAATATTATCCCCCCCCCCCCCCCCTCCTTGCAAATGTATAGTTCCTACGCGCCTGGAATTGAGGCCATTGACTTGCAAGAGGAAAGAGTGCTATACTGAAGACTTGAATCGCCATTCCTTTGCTTTTGATGAAACTTCATCAATAATAATACTCGATAAAACTACATTTAAGTCTATAAATTGTAAATTGACATGAGGAGACAACTGAGTTAGAAAAACCTAAGAGTTAGAAGGCCTGATGTCCATTTCAATGATTCTTGATGGCAGATCAAAAACCAGTAATTCTGACTTCACCCATCACATTTATAATTAATATAGTGCCACCATAGTAAGAGAAGACTTCAATATAACTGCTTGTTCACTTCAGTTAATGTGCAATTAATAGAGAATGGACATCGAACCTTCTACCTTTGATGTACAGATACTAGGGAAACGCTCAGTGTAACGCGTTGATGAGCGAGCCTGCGTACTGCATCCGATTCGATATGCGTTTGCAAGTATCAGCTGCTCTACAGGCCTTGGAACTGAACCATTAAGAAGGCAGGGATGAACATTTAGTAATTATATTTCAAGATTATAGAACAAAATGTCCTTAAAATGACAATAACTTATTAAAAATAACGACAGATCAGTCTTCAAATTGGCAAAAATACCTAAAATGTTGGTCCCAATTACCACGTGAGGTTATAAGTGGATCTCGTTTAAATTTCTCGTTTAAATTTCAAAAATCACGGGAAAGATGGTTTTAAATTTAAACCAATGGGAGGATTTAGCTGAAACATTGTAAGATTGGGGACAATGTTGGTTGCAATGACTTTGCAAAATTTCAAATTGATCGGTCGGACCAACCAATCGAAAGATAATATTTTTTTAAATTTGAACAAATCACAGCATCCCGTTCAAAAACGATCCCACAGACCGCTTAGATCTCGTTAGTAAGAGTGCTAAATTTCAGATCGATTGGTTGTGCGGTTTGACCTGGGCAGTGCAGCAAAAAAACACACAGAGAAAGTGCCATAAGAGTACCATGGTGACGCTCGCTACGCTCGCTCAATATATTCCCACATGACGTCTTTTCTCATGGCTTCTGTTAGGGTTGGGCGAACCTCATATTTTTTAACCGAACCGAACCTCGAACCGAACTTCAAATATTTGACCGAACCTCCGAACCGAGCCTCTGGCCTTTTTTACCTGCAGTGGTTTTATCACTTATTACTTAGTCACACACAAATAGCATCAAACATTGTTTGGCATGGTTTGCACCAAGGGGATTTTGCATTAAAGTTCCCTCCTTTGTAATACCAACACTTTTGCAAAATTGTCACCTGCTGCAACTCTGCTCTCAATTAACTAATTTATGCCCATCATTTTAGTGCATTTTGTATTTGATAAAATTGATTAATGATTCACATCATTGAATAAAAAGAAAAAAAGGAAAAGAAAATTAAAAATTATTAATTCTGTAACGTTTTTTACGTTTGTAACGTTTTTTTGTCGACGTTTTTCAATTGTAAATATTAGAAATTTTATAGACGATATAGTATTGTTAGTTTTGAAAGGTTCTATAAAAATTTTTCGCAATCACCTTTATAATTTGTAATTGGTAGTTTTAGTTCACTTTGTATTAATAGTATTAGTTTCATTTATATGTTGATTATTATTCTGTGCTTTGTAGCAACCTTATTTGTGAGGCAGAGTCTTTTTATTCAATAAAGATAATTATATAGGTTCGGTTCGGATATTTCATTTTAAGGTTCGGTTCGGTTCGGTTCGGTTCGGGTTTCGAACCGGTTCGCCCAACTCTGGCTTCAGTTCCCCCTCTAGTCGTACTGTTAGTATTGGATCTAGTATTTGGAATGCATTAATAGGTCTGAAAAGAAAGAATGATTGTTCTTCGCTAGTACCTGCACGGTCATTATGCCACTGATTGCAATGAAGTTCACCATCACCACTGCACGCTACTCTTACGTTAATTATGAAAGTGAAACTATAAGTTCATTAAGACCTAATTAATGAATCACATCTGCTTGAGCTTCCCTATATTTAGACATAACGGAAGACGAGAAAGGCGAACCGACATTCCGATCTTCTAATTACGCTCATTGCTTGGCCTTACAAATGTAAGACATATACATTAATAGCACAATCAAACAACCAAAATTATGATGTCGTCTAAACGTTTACAATCCAAACAGAGTTTCAATTTTCAGCGAAAATTGAGATCACTTAACTAGATCACTTAAATTTAAAAAAATCTTTAACCATGAATATGATTTAGCTAAAAAACGTAATAATGATTTTATTGGTCTCAATGGTCTTGCAAAATTTAAACTTGATCAGACCATTTTGAATATTTAACTAATCAGATACCTAATATCTTTTAAAAAATTTGGTCAGCATAAAATCTAATATATACTTGCATAATATAACATATAACATAACATAAAGCATAATATAACATTATTTTTCTTGATATGATTTTTTGCTTATTTTATTTTCTGTCATTTTTTAAAATCTTTTTTTCACAAGTATTTAAAAACTATTGATATTGGCTGTCCCCCAGCAATATGTTACCATAGCAGCCAGGGTGATGAAACTACTCAATTGGTATTTACATGTGTGCGAAATTGCAAAGGTTATTCTTATAGATTTTTATTTTATCTGGGGCTTAACGTCGCACTGTTCTGCAGCGAGGCTAATGGCGACGGATGAATGATTATGATGATGATTGGGAGATGATGGTGAAGAGTGGGTAAGGATGGAAGGTGGAAAGGAGACGGTCGAGGCCTATTAGTAAGATACCTTCCCAGCATTTGCCTGTCGACTGAGGGAAAACCACGAAAAACCCCAGTCAGGAAGGACGGCCGCGGGAATCGAGCCCGGGCCTCCGGAATACAAGTTCAGAGCGTTACCACTCAGCCACTATAGACACCACTTAGCTGCTGATTCCATCTTTATAGCGTGCAGGGAACAATAGATTGGCACGTGGCAGAATAACAGCTCCATGGCAGAACTGGTTCGAGCTGCTAAGACCGTGCACAATGCGAATAGCATTGGACCGTGAACAAGTAAAAATTCCAAGACTTCTCGAACTGCGAACCATGAAGTGTTATTAATAAATGATTTAATGTGATACAAAATCTTTTGTTTTATTATATAGAAACGTATGAAGAGAAATTGTGTTAGTTTATTAAATTATAGTTCAGGTTTTTGTCATGGTGTGTATTCATCAGTTTATATCCTAAAGAGCGGCTGTACTAAAAGGTAAACATTGATATAAGATATAACTTTTGAATCATACAGTTATGATAATATAAGAATAACAATAAGCTTAGAATTTTTCAATCGATCTTATAGCAATATAAACACTAACATAAATAAAATACAATATATTTTGTGCCCATACATACTCATGGAAAAATGTGAAAAATTAGACAATTCAGACCAGTTATTTTTCACATTTTTAGCAAATTGAACTACTATAGTTATGATGATATTTCGGATATATTATTTCAATATTCCAGTTTACGTTATAGTTTGTAATCCAGTTATAAAAAAGTTTTAACTTTCCTTATAGACCTTATAGATAAGCTAAGTCACTTCTGATGCCGGCTTGATTACTCAAAGTAGGTACCTATTTCGGAGATTTGGAATAATTTACAACGATAAGACACCAACAAAACAAACTCAAAAGATAACCCCAGGAATGTACTATTACAACAACCCTCGATTACTCAAGTTACGGCTGAAGGATTTTGTTTGGCTTCAGAGAGGCACGTATTTTACTGTGTTGTTTATTCTAATGAAACCGCTTACAGATAACCCTGTTTTTATTAATTACCTAAAATCATAACTGGACCGTGAGCAAGTTAAATTCCAAGAATGCCTTATCTCTGAGAAACATAACCATGAAGCGTTAAAATATATTAATTAAGGAGGGACCATCATATTTCCCCTTTCCTAAGAAATCGTTGAAATTCCGCATATATATATAGAAAATTGCATTCTGCACCATAATATGCCAAGAAAAAGTAGGCAAGCTGAACTAATTTCCGAGATATATCACTTCAAAGTTACATAGTCTAGGATTATCAAACGGCTATCTCTTCAAATAAAGAAGTTTGCTTCATCGGTCGTATAACAGGCTAATTTTTTAATATGTTGTTACAAACAGTCCAAGCAAACCACCATTCAAAATAAGTCAAAATAAAACCATCGGAACATGCCCAAAACACTCTAAACACCCAAAAGGGGGGTCAAAATTTGAAAATTTGAAATCGACCATAACTTTTTCAATTTCAGTCCGATTTTCACAATCCAAAAATAAAAATGTTTAGATCAACTATCTTAACATAGAAAAAAATAATTTGTGTCCATTTTTTATAATGACGCAGACTTTTCGCTAAAACATGTGCCAAAATGGACACAAAAATCCAACATGAGGCACTTTCGATTGCTGCTGCGTTCGAGATATAACTATAATTTCCAAATAATTTGCATGATAAATTAGTCCGATCTATTGCCAACAAATTCCTTACTGGACATTTTTCCTGACTTGAAATCCACAGCTCAGTTTTTGCAATTTCCCGAACTCTGTCGTTTCGCTAAGCCGATATTTACTCTCATTCCAACCGGTTAATTGTGCGGTTGCTAAGCAATATAATTGTTCATTTTGTGATTAAAAGTTATACTTCAGCAAATATCTCAATAAGACCCCCCCTTTAACTTTTTTAAACATGATTTATTTGATTCGTGCCTGCGGTTTCAAGATGGCGGCCCACTAAAGATGGCATCCATTGTAATTATAGGTAAGGCAATATCTTGGCTCCCGTTGACCCGATTTTAAATTTTTGAGCTCAAATTGGGGCTGAATAATTTCCGCATCTTTTCCATAACATGAATATCATATATCGCACGGTAATTGAATTATAATTATTATTAATAATGCGTATTGGATGAAAGGCTTTCATCAACGCTAATTTTTTTATTCTCGATAAACCGTTTTCCAATATAATTTACATAAAGGCGCGTAGGATGGGGGAGGGGGCTGGGGGAATACCCCCCACACTTGAGCAGTCTACCCCCCCCCCCCCCCCCAAATAATCATAAAAATTAAGATATTATAATGAATTTAATTTCATAATTAAGAATTAAATTTCTATTTAGTCAAAAACCTACGAAACCTTTCAAAATATGATACTTACTGGCATGTAGAAGGGGGGGGGGGATCTCTCCCCCCCCCCCCAATCGAGCAGTGTTACCTCCCATTTACCATGCAAATTAAATTTAGCGTCCCAGAATCTCTTAAATTGTTTAGATTAAACAAAACGCCCTGCTGGACAACACTAGGGGGTAGTTTGTTGTGATTTGAGCAGATTCACTTAAAGGGTTGTTTAAGTAGTTTGTGCATTTTTGAGACCCAAAATCACTATTAAATTGTTCAAATACTAAAAAATATCCTGCGGGGCTACAACTTGGGGGCCCGCCCCCAGACTTCTCTCCGGTTGCCGCAATCCCCCCCCCCCCCCCCCCCCCCCAATGATGTATGTAGTTCCTACACGCCTGTATACTTGTAATTTCATTAGCTCTCACTTCGTATTCTCATTGTTCTAATCGACGGACGTATGTGTGCGTGGCCTTTCTAGTGCGTGTACTTTCAATTCCATATGCCCGAGACTTCCCTCTCTACCTCCTCTGCTTCTTGTCATCCCATTTTTTTCCACAAGGCCACGCCATCTATGTTTCCCTATCTATTCTGATCTTCCATTACTCTCCACTTCTTTCACGTGTTGACTCTTCCTACTTAACTTTCAACGTCCTTCCTGATTCTCTCTTCATGGTTGTTCGATCTTCCTCAATCCTCCATCAATGGTGAGCTCACATTATACCCTTTTAATTATTCTCCCACACCAACAACCTCTCTACTCATTTCCAAGTTCGTAGCTCAGAGTTTCACTTCCAACTCTTTTATGTCCTTTGATTTCCTCATTTTGTAAATTCAGTTAGGTATCTCTGCAACACTTCGACGAAACTCTATTTTTGCATAGTAGAGTTTATAGTTCTTCTATTCATCTTTTTGGTCAGGTCACTGCTGCGTACGTTCAGATAGAATCAAAGTACTCAACAAATCATAAAGTGTAGTTGAACGAAACGATTGACAGCTTGTTGTTAGGTCCCTTTAGTCCAGAGTCTAAAGGGTTTGACCCCCCACTAATTGCAACATTAGAGTATTTTATATCGTTGGATTCAGAAAAAATAACTGTATAACATACTAAAAGTCTACCAAAATCAAAACAAGGTGGCTGCCTATGATTGGTCAATTAGTGAAAAACAATTGAATGCAATTATTAATTTACAGAGTAATGTAAATACATCAAATATGGTATCGAATGAAAGCTCTTTTCAAGTAGAGTTCAGAAAAAAATATAACAAAATTCAAAATATTTACCAAGGTCAAATATGCTCTAAAGTACCCATAATGGCCTCTATAGAGGCACGCGACTTAAAATGGCTGCCTTAGTCGCAACCGAAGAGCTACAGACGTGCTTTTGGTGTAATTTGATTAATAATACAATCTTGAGTAACATATCAAAAGTCTACAAAAATCAAAATACTGCGAATGATAATATTTTGAAATTTTGTAAATAAGAAAATTAAACAAATTATATAATGCAGTAGCAAAGTAATTAAACAATGAATTTTATGATTAAATGTTCAGTTCTTGCAAATATCTCATTTGTACCCTCCTGAACATTTTTGGAAGAGGAGATATTTGATTCGACCCTGCATTTTCAAGATGGCGGCCAATGATCAATGCGGCCACTACAATTACAATATCTCAGCTCCCGTTGATACGATTTTAATTCTTTTTCTTTTATATTGAAGCTGAATAATGTCTAAATCTCTTTTGTAAGTAGTATTATTATCATATCTCGAACAGTTAAAAAGTTATATTTAAAATTACTAATTATTTGACTTTTGGATATTCGTTTTTAACTGTTTAAGCCAATTTATATTGTTGTGTGTATGCCCACGGAAAATATTTTTCAAATAAAATAATCGGGCAATTTCATAAGCCGTCCTGTGATATATAATTTGTGGGTTATCAATTCAACAGGAGCTGAGAAAATAGGTTTTAAATTTTCAGAAATATGCATTTGCCAACTCAAGGGTAGGTTCATGTTCTAAAAACCCATTTTCTCAGCTCCTGTTTCCTTGATACCCCACAAATTATATATCATATGAAAGCTAATAAAATGTCCAGAGTATCGTTATTAAAAAATGTTGAACGAAAATCCAAAAGTTTCAGTAATTTGTAATGTAACTTTTTAACTGTTCGAGATATGATAATAGTACTTATTACAAAAAAGATTAAGACATTATTCAGCTTTAATATAAAAGAAAAAGAATTAAAATCGTATCAACGGGAGCTGAGATATTGTACTTGTAGTGGCCGCATTGATCATTGGCCGCCATCTTGAAAATACAGGGTCTAATCAAATGTCTCCTCTTCCAAAAATGTTCAGGAGGGTACAAATGAGATATTTGTAAGAACTGAACATTTTATCATAAAATTCATTGTTTAATTACTTTGCTACTGCACTATATAATTTTGTTTAAATTTCTTATTTAAAATTCTCAAAATATTATCATTAGCAGTATTTTGATTTTTGTAGACTTTTAATATGATACACAAGATTGTATTCTTAATCAAATGACACCAAAAGCTCGGCTGTAGCTCTTCAGATACGACTAAGGCAGCCATTTTAAGTCGCGTGCCGCTATAGGGGCCATTCTAGGTACTTCAGATCATATTTGACCTTGGTAAATATTTTGAATTTTGTAATATTTTTTTCTGAACTCTACTTGAAAAGAGCTTTCATTCGATACCATATTCGATGTATTTACATTACTCTGTAAATTAATAATCGCATTCAATTGTTTTTCACTAATTGACCAATCAGAGGTAGCCACCCTGTTTTGATTTTGGTAGACTTTTAGTATGTTATACAGTTATTTTTTCTGAATCCAACGATATAAAATACTCTAATGTTGCAATTAGTGGGGGGTTAGGTCCATTTTTTGGCTTTAGACTCTGGACTACTTGGCAATCAAATCATTCCTTGTTATTATCAATGAAATCAGAGCTCACATACTAGAGTTAGATGACGAGTTAGCATAGACTTTTTCGAATGATGCCATGCCTTCAAACCTTTTTCTGCCTATCCGTTTCTTTCGAATACCGTTTTATCTTTTGTTGAGTGTACGTCTTGTAAAGTAGGTACAAATTTTAATGTAAATGGCACAATTTGTTTAAACAGTCTACTCACATTATGATAGAAACATAAATGTAATGAACAGCAGAAACCTTCCCTCAATCTATTTGTTCTATTTATTCCCTAGCCAAATAGTTATGTCTTTAGTTCATACGAAGTTTAGGAAACAGGAAAAAAGGAAAAGCCAATTGAACTTTATAGATAAGATTAGATTAATAGGGTTAAACGGCGCGTCAACGACGAGGTTATATTGCGCACATTCTTTTTTTTTACTTTAAACTTTGTTGAATTAAGTGGAGGTCATGGGGAGGGGGTTGACCTAACGGGCCCGATCCGGGGGAGTCCAGCACTGGTGGGAAGGCCAGGCCGGAATGGGGACGGACCGGGAGGAGTAAGGATTCGGGCTGGCGGAACCCGATTTCAGGGGGATCACCATCTCGAGGGGGAAGGCCGGCCCGATGGGGACCGCAAATTCAAGGGAGGACATGGTTAGGCCAACCCTGGCTGCTCTTTGTCTGGGCCTCACCACTGATCTGTCCGGCATGGGTAGCCCTTACACATGAGCATATGCTCGCCGGCGTAGCTGCAATGGATCATTGGCCAACACAAACCCCACCACCACTTGAACTTTATATCTCTAACTAGGAGAATGAATGAATATGAATCGTCGCATTATGTTTTGAAAGAAAATAATCCCCCCCCCCACCCACATCACAGCCATTTCAAGTTGTGTTTAAAAGAAGAGAATTAAGAACAATTTCCAAAAATGATTTTTTGAGAGGGTGTTATTTTGATTGTACCTATACACAAAAATATTCCTCAATACGTCAAGACATTCATATATAATAAAAGGAGAGTAAACAAGTTGAAAACCCCTTCCCGAAATAACTCTTCTTGAAACTATAAATAATATAATATTCAAGGTGCACTGCCTCAAAATGCTGTTAAGTCAAAATTGACTAAAATTGTGTTTCGAACTGCAGCGATGGCGCCAGGATTCTTTGCTTTGGTAGGAAGATGGTAGGGAGTGAGCGGCTGCCATTTAATTTGTGTGGACACACATTCACCAAAGTATGTATCTTGCGATAAGGATTTTTATTTTAAATTTGGACTTCAACTTCAAATTTGGGCTTTTGAAATTGCCTCTTTTGGGGTAATTTTATTTTGGAATAATAAATAATTTTGATAAAAAGTTACCAAAGACGGATTTCATATTAGGTATTGCAACATCTATACAATATTATTCACATCAGCACATCATTAGGATTACACAGGAAATTTTTAAACCACACTTCGACGAAATCTAATAAAATTGTTTTATTATTGTATTGTTGTATTGTGAGGAGGTAGAGATGGATGTCTTGGGCATATGGAATTGAAAGGCCACGCACACGTACACTCGGCCAAACAAAAATTGAACGCTGACCAAATTTGAATGAATGCTGGTCATCATGCACCGTAACCAATCAAAGCTTGTTATTATCATTGAAATTTGAGATCACCTACTAGAGTGAGACAATGAGATCGCTTAGACTGACTTCTGATGGTGCGATCTTACATTTATCAACCTATCAGATTTATTGAACGTTCAAGTTTTGTTTGGCCAAGTGTACGTCCATCGATTAGAACAATGAGAATACCAAATGAGAGCTAATGAAATTACAAGTATACATGCGCGTAGGAACTACATACATCATGGGGGGGGGGGGGGGGGGGGGAATCTTAATTTTGTATGATTATTTGGGGGGGGGCGGGGGTAGACTGCTCAAGTGTGGGGGGTATTCCCCCAGCCCCCTCCCCCATCCTACGCGCCTTTATGTAAATTATATTGGAAAACGGTTTATCGAGAATAAAAAAATAAGCGTTGATGAAAGCCTTTCATCCAATACGCATTATTAATAATAATTATAATTCAATTACCGTGCGATATATGATATTCATGTTATGGAAAAGATGCGGAAATTATTCAGCCCCAATTTGAGCTCAAAAATTTAAAATCGGGTCAACGGGAGCCAAGATATTGCCTTACCTATAATTACAATGGATGCCATCTTTAGTGGGCCGCCATCTTGAAACCGCAGGCACGAATCAAATAAATCATGTTTAAAAAAGTTAAAGGGGGGGTCTTATTGAGATATTTGCTGAAGTATAACTTTTAATCACAAAATGAACAATTATATTGCTTAGCAACCGCACAATTAACCGGTTGGAATGAGAGTAAATATCGGCTTAGCGAAACGACAGAGTTCGGGAAATAGCAAAAACTGAGCTGTGGATTTCAAGTCAGGAAAAATGTCCAGTGAGGAATTTGTTGGCAATAGATCGGACTAATTTATCATGCAAATTATTTGGAAATTATAGTTATATCTCGAACGCAGCAGCAATCGAAAGTGCCTCATGTTGGATTTTTGTGTCCATTTTGGCACATGTTTTAGCGAAAAGACTGCGTCATTATAAAAAATTGACACAAATTATTTTTTCTATGTTAAGATAGTTGATCTAAACATTTTTCTTTTTGGATTGTGAAAATCGGACTGAAATTGAAAAAGTTATGGTCGATATCAAATTTTCAAATTTTGACCCCCCTTTTGGGTGTCTAGAGTGTTTTGGGCATGTTCCGATGGTTTTATTTTGACTTATTTTGAATGGTGGTTTGCTTGGACTGTTTGTAACAACATATTCAAAAATTAGCCTGTTATACGACCGATGAAGCAAAATGGCCTACTTGATCCTGATAATCTTCGACTAACAGTTTTTCTTTCAATTTAACATTGCAACCGTACAGGAAAAGGCATGCTGATATTTTCAAAAGTGTATTAAGCTGCTTTCCCACCCTAAGATTTCTTTAAAAAACTACTATATCGTGTATCAAGTACAATATTTAATTCTAACAGTTTTAAATGTACACGTTCCTGGATGATTTACTGAGATATGAGGGTTTTACTGCTTTATTTCGACGATTTTCCTAATAAAAAATGCAGTTTTACTGATAAAATTGTGTTGCCATGGTGAAACGGTCTTCTAGAAATTCGTATTTTTTGCAAATTAGTGGAAATTTCAAGAAGACCGTGTTTATATTGATCGTCCCTCCTTAAGTATGCTCTTTTGTTTTAGACATCAGCCAGTCACGACAGAAATGTTATAAATTAGTTAATCTATAGCCCAGCTCCAGTTTGTGTAGGTATATTTATCATCAGTTATTATTCAGGTTTTTGAAGTCTATACCACAGTTTTTGAACTATTTGCCTGTTTGTTACTTGCTTTGCTTTTATTATTCATCATTTGTAATCATCAATAAAACAGATTAGGTAATCAAATATTTATTGCCGTATTTTCCTTATGGACTGTGTATCAGTATAATTGAAAAAGATTTTTTTAAATTTAATTAAACACTTATTACGCCTCTCGACTATATTAAGACGGATGGGTAGTGAGTTTGACCTTGAAGAGTTTTTTAATCGATTTTTATCAATATCTTTTTCCAGTGTAATTGTTAACAAAATAAGGCTATGGACGTGAATTCAGAAGAGTTCAATGAAAATAATTTCATAGTTTGTTTGTGTCCAACAGGACGTGTTTAGAACCCAAAAATTTCTACATTTTCGGGTTCTAAACACCTGTTGGACAAAATAAAACTAATAACTTATTCCAAACTATGAAATTATTTTCATTGAACTCTTCTGAATTCACGTCCATAGCCTTATTTTGTTAACAATTACCTACACTGGAAAAAGATATTGATAAAAATCGATTAAAAAACTCGTCAAGGCCACGCTCACTACCAAGCCCTCTTAAGGTTGCATGAGGGGATGAGATTTTAAAACCCAAAAGTGACTGAAATTTGGACTTTCACAATTATTTGTTGTTGAACCTGAAGACTCACGGCAATATAAAATAGCTTAGTCACACCGGGCATTATCTGGCTATTTTATGATATTTAAATGAGTTCTACCAATTTGCCCTAATTAGAATGCAGGTTGTACGAGTGAGTACACTTTAATGAAAACTTCATTCGGGCCACCTGCATAAGAAAACGGCTGAATATAAAAAAATCGGTATTTTTTGTGCACATCCGGAATCATTACAATTTGTCAGTCTGCTATTTTATAATGTAATGTCATTAATATTTAATTAGGAAAAAATTAAATACTGAAATAAAATTAATTGTGATTATGTTAGTGAGGCCTCAAGATATTCAGTACTCCCCCCCCTAACTCAAGAGTTTCATTGTTTACAGCACGTTCCATAGTCATAAATTTCCCAGACCCTCATAAAATAAAACCTTTTTCATACAACCTTTTTGGTTATTGAATAGAAATTGACCCTCGCAATATTGAACACTTTAAGTGCCAAGACAACAATGTCAGGTAGATTGGCGGAAGGATTCGAACCCCCATGAAATAAGTTTTAACACATGTGAGGTTTAAGTATTTAGTTGCTTGTGTCTAAGCTTTTAAAACAGCTCACGTTGGAATTGTTTTCAATTAAACAATTCCAGGTAGATCCGGATAAATTTTAAATTTTACTACAGAATTTAGTGCATTATAACGCAATTTAAACACAAATTAAATTCTTCGAATTAGTACTAGGTATATACATTAGGTACTTATCGATATGTTTTTTTTATAGTATTCACCCATATCCAATTTTTCGCCCCACCTCCTTAAAGCTAGAAAAAAGCGGATATATACCATAGGTAGTTAAGGTAGAGCAATCGATCGATATACAAAAATATTTTTTCTTGAATTTAGAAGTTCAAAAACGTTTTCCTACATTTCAACTATATTTAAGAATAACAGATTTATTTAATGTCCTTTAGTTTGCAACTCCAGTCCAACAATGAGTTTTCAATTTTATGTCTTTTGAGAATGAACAAAACTTTAACATGGGAGGTATAGGAAAATAATTTCGAATTTGGTTTATAACTTTTAAAATAGCTCACGTTGGTATTGTTTTCAATTTTTTTCTGATAGTGTGTTCATTATGTCTACCATAATAAAAAATTTCGTTCAAATCTATCGACGAAAAAAATAGATCTTCATTATAGCCTAAAAGTGACACGATTCTCTTTTTCCGCCATAAGATAACATGGGGGAAACAAAACAATTTATCTCATAAACTGGACACGCGAACTGTTTAATTTTTTCAGGGAATGAGTTTTTCATGATTATTAATAAGTCCCCAAATTTTCAAGTAAATCGGAAACATTGATGTTATGGTGGTTATACCTTAAATCAACATGCCTGAAAATTTCTAAACAAACCTCCACCTATTTCGGTACTTTCACAGCTGTTAAAATCAAGCGCGCGCAGATGTTTGCATGAAGTCCAGAGAGTAATGCACTGCGCTCATGGGCGCCCGCAGGGGGGGGCAAGGGGGGGCACTTGCCCCCCCCCTGGATATCCAAAAAAATTGGGAAAATGTACTACAATAAGCACACAATATCCACAATAAATAAAAATATATAATATTTTTAAAACTTATACATTTCTTAGTACCTATACATTACATTTTCCCTGGAAAGAGTATATTTAGTCTATACCTACCAACTACTGTCTGTGTATTGTTTTTATAGTAACGTATAGTTTCAATCTGTAAACAAAAAAAACAAAAAAAAACTCATTTCAAAGTTTTAAAAAAACAAAAAATGCCCTGCGGGGCATAGTAGGGGCATGCCCTCCACCACCCCAAAGTGTAAAATTTAAAAAATATTGAATAGGTATTTGAACAAAATACACCTCATAACGTCTCAAAATCGATTTCAAAGTGTCCAAAAACCAAAAAACGCCCTGCGGGGCAGGGTGGGGGGCACCCCCCCTACACCCCCCTTAACCCTGGATTTTTTTTCCCCTTGCATTGCCCCCCCTGGCAGAAATCCTGCGGGCGCCCATGACTGCGCTGTTTGTATGTTCATCATACGACATCAACCAACAGTGTAGTGAAATGAACATTGTGATGCTCTAATGATGCTAGAGGAGCATTGAGGGGAGACGGATTTACAGGAAACAACTCAGTACGCTCGCTGCAGTAATACTAGACACCCGGCGTCACAGCATGTGTGTGTTGTGGCTAGCTCGGTGTAACGCGTTGATAAGCGAGCACCGGTGCGTTACACATCACGAAATTATTTGATAAGAGTACATCCAGTAGACTTGGTTGCTAGGTAACAGACCCAATCTTGTTTATCTCACTGGTTCACAGGAAATTTTTCAAACATACCTAGTTTAGTAAGGAAGATAAAAGAATGACAGAATTTGTATCAAATAAATTAAGGAAATTTTATCAAGGAATATATGGATTATGTATTATTTATACTGAAATCATCGGTGCACCAGTGATTTTGGTCAGCTGTGACATCATATGGAGACACTCTGTACCTCAGAAGTAGCTATTTTGCGATGCAAATGTCAAGAAATACATTGAAGTCTTACGTATACACTGACTCAAGGCACCATTACAAATATGATTGGATGAAGGCAGAATTACAGGTTTATGTGCTCAACTCAAGAATCATCGAAATGGACATCGGTCCTTCTACCACTGAGGTGCAGAGCGTAACAAGTTAATAAATCTATAATTTTTAATGAATTTCGCTGTAAATTTGTAAAATGTTATAAAAAATTGTTGGTCATGTCCTGAAGAATTGCCAAGTTTCAGTTTGATCGGAACATTGAAGCCAGTAGAGGATTTTGCTTTATTGGCATAATAAGGGAATGTTGTTCAAAATCTATTGTCATATTGTTACATCAAATTTTCAGTTCGTGTTGCGTCAGGTAAAAAATGGAGCCAAACAAAAATCAGAGAACTGAGCGAAAACAGACTAAAAACGCTGCTAAACCTTATTTATAAGTGAAATGGTTCAATTTATTTCATTTGAACTCACATTCTTTAGTTTTTGCTTGTAATTTATCTGTGTTAGCCCTGATAAGAAGACACATACTTGAAATAGTGACTATACGTCACAGATTTTACTGCAATCTGTACTTCGTTATAAAATCTAAATTCAAAACAGTAAAAATTGTTATGACCACGAATCTTACGCATTTTAGTAAAACTACAATGAAAATAAATCATAACCGTTCCCAAAGCAGCATTACAAAGAAGTGATTATCTAGCATGTTATCTAGCATGTTATCAAATGAACGAAATTCACAGATCTTTTGTAATTGGCTTAGTAATCATAAAAGAAACATGCGAACGAATTTAATTAAAAAAACAAGTTTATAAATACTTACAATTTACATGATTTATCCAGATTTATAATTGTATTTTATCATGATTTTTTGTGAAGCATATCTACGAAATAATGTATAAATACATTTTAACTATTTATTTTCGAAGCAGATAGCCCGAAGTCCGTTTTCACGATTTTTTAATTTGCACGCATTTGAAATCATGTAATCCAGCTCTATTAATTGCACATAGTCGGAAGTCCACATATTCAGTTTCTGTCAAATTGACAGGTGCCACCATTACAAATAATATTGGATAATCAGACAAAGTTTCGAGCTCACCTGAAGAATCATAGAAATGAACTCCCGCCCTTCTGTTACAATTGGATAATTTAAAATTAGATTGAACGATACACTTCACGCTCGATTAATTTCTCCGAAGAATATAAACATTTCTGTCATCTACTCAAGCAACTGCTCAGCGTACCGCATGAATAATTCCAGATAATAACATTACTCTGCACCACGTGACGAGTCTACATAAAGTAGCTCCATTTCCCGGAAGATTTATCAGTTTCAACAGATGTTGTTAAGTCAGTTTTGAAGAGAGAACAAGCATCCAGGACGAGTGACATGTTACACATCCGAAGACATGGAGCCTATTTATGTAGATTCCATTCCCCTTCTCTCGTCATACCAATACGATAGTTTCAGCTCCTGACATCGTCCTGTATCAAAATTATACATTTCTAAACAAATGAGACCCTGCTTGAAAAAACGATAAAAATGTACCTAATCATGAAGTCCCGACGTCGATTCCAGCGTCCGACCATCTTGACTCATGTTTTCCTCAGTCGATAGTGAGATTCAGGAACCCTTAATAATCGTCCACAACCATCTCCTTCCCACCGTCCATCTTAACCTCATCACCCTATCAATATCATCATACCTAATCTCTCACAACACGATATGCCCTAGCTGTCTATCCGTCTATAACTCCCCCTCCCCAAAAACCAGATCATACTCACATCCTCCGCTGGAAACTCGTAGCACTCCCCAATCTTCTGGTACAGCTCCCTCACGTTCCTAAATCCAGAAATAAGTCCAGTGGGACTGCCATGGGCCTGCTGGCAATGGAACACTAACTTGGGCCTCTGCACAGAACCGTCCCCTGTGTCCTCATCCACGGGCCCTCTCCTCTGCGGAGGCTGCGGCTGGGCCCGGTTCACTTGTTTACTACTACCCACGGGGCCCGGTATCCCCGTAGGGGGGCCTTCTTTCTTTACAGTACGCTTGGTAAATAACGGCATCACTTCACTGTGGTTCTCACTTCACTATGATTTTGTTTCGAGACACACGTTTAATCTCATTATCTTATCTCTATTGTGTTATCATATCAAATACCAACCTTAACAAGATAGTAATATTGAGAAATATGATTACATTGGAATTATTCGTGTAGCTACCATCTATATACGTCACAATTGGAACGCTGCACTGAACTGACTGAAAACCACTCAACTAGAATCGGGCCAGGTGGTAATTTACCTGTAAAGTGTCCTTGAACGCCATCTAGATGATGTTCGGTGGACTAATTTGATTAAAGGTACCGTGTTTGATGATTGTTGATGCTGAATTTAAATATTGTTGTTTTGGTATCAGTTTTGTATGAGGACTTTGTTGAAATTATTTTGTGGGGTGTTTTCGTGATTTTAGGGGTTTTGTTGAGAGCCATTGCTTTTGGTACTCCCTGTTTTATGATTGTGGATTTGCTTATATTCGGATGGTCTTGGATTGTGATAAGTTGTAGAGCATCTAGATTTTGGAATAGAAATGTGTTTAGTTAAGAAAACGCTGTGTAACATGTTTATTAGCGAGCACGGTCGAAATTTATTCCTGTGTAAATGCTTAAAAGTGCTTGTTGGAGAATATAATAAGTAGGTACACTGGACAAATCATAAAACGGTATTTGAAAGAAATTGATTGTCTGAAAAAATGTGATGGCATCATCCGATGAAGTCTATGCTTACTCCTCATCTACCTCTAGTAGGTGAGCTCTGATTTCATTGATAATAACAAGGATTGATTGTCAATGAACCTGACCAGAAGCCAATCTGTTTCGTTTAAATACCGTTTTATGATTTGTTGGGTGTACCTTCTACAGTTTTTTCCCGCCAAAATGTCCCATTACATTCACATTTGATTTTTATGAATGAAAAATTTATATTTTTCGTGCGATAGGTAAGTTTTTCAGTTTTTTTTCAGTTTCAGCATCTTTATTTTGTTTGTTTACAAAAAAGGCGGCATTCAATGTTTAATCCTAGGATTACATTGCTGTTCCATGCAAACCTCCTAACTGTTAGTAATATTTCTATGACTATAATTTGAATATTTACAAAATAGAATATAATATATATTCAAAATATAATTTACAATACAATTACAAGTAATGATAATATGATAATTCAGAAGATTGAAGAAGAAGGGTATGATGTCATATTTATATTGTATAATTTGCAGCTATCACAATATCTATAATATTTCATGAGAAGAAAGAAAAAGAAACAAAGGAAAACACAAAACAAACAGAAAGAGAAACAGAGGAAACAGACGAACAGAGGAAGAGTGTTCATTCAATCTTCGGAATTTTTTTCTTCTCACTCATCTTGAGGAATCTTGGGAAACTTTTTACTCCCAAACTTTTTACTTCTTCAGGTAAACTGTTATACAACATTGCAGCGGTGTACGTGAACGATGACTTGAATTTGGATGTACGATGCCTCATCAAGTGAAGCTTGGTGTTTCCTCTCACTGCAACGGAATGGATGTCCTTCCTCTGTACAAGCTTTTGTCGTATGTACTCGGGCTTGTCCGTACACATCGCCTTATGAACAAGGTTGAGAGTATGCAGTCTACGGCGTTCGGACATCTTCAGCCATCCGGCCTTCTCGATGAATTTAGTGACGTGATCTTGACGTCTGAGACCGTAAATGAATCGTACACATTGATTTTGGATGCGTTGCACGATCATGGAATTCTTTGCTGAGAGGTTCGGACCATACACCACATCGCAATAGTTAAGACTCGAAAGTACAAGGGCATCAGCGAGAATTATTTTTGCGGAGATGGGTAAAACATTCTTGAATCTGGATAGAGTTTTCAGCTTAACTATTGATTTTCTTTTTAGATGAGTGACATGGCTATCGAAGGTCAAACCATTGTCTATTTGAAGGCCCAAATTTCTTGCTTCATCAGAGAGCGGCAAAGAGCAGGTATCCATTTGGATGTCAAAATCCTGCAATAACACTTTTTCTCTCTGCTTCTTGGTTCCAAGTAAAAGTGTTACCGTTTTAGATGTATTTAAAACGAGTGCTTGCTCTTTAGACCACTTTACTACTGTGGCAAGCGCAGAGTTCATCAAATCACATGCTGCTCTTGAGTCTTCTGGCTTGAATGAGATGTAGAGTTGGGTGTCGTCAGCAAATTGATGCAACTTGCACTCACTCACTAAGCTTGGGAGTTCAGCCGTGAATAGTATGAACAACAGTGGCCCAAGTAAAGATCCTTGTGGAACCCCTGATGTGATGGTGAGGAGATTTGAGATGAGTGTTTCGTTTTTGCGCTGAATTTCCACTCGCTGTTGCCTGCTGCTAAGGTAGCTGCGGAACCAGTCCACTGCGCTGTCGTGTAGATGGTTTCCCCTGAGTTTTGCCAGGAGCAGATCGTGGTTCAGCGTGTCAAAGGCCTTACTGTAGTCCAGGAGAACAAGGCATGTAACCTCCGCCCTATCAATAGCTCTGATAGCGTCGTCAGTGATGTTCAGTAGTGCTGTAGTGGTGCTTCTGTTCTTCCGGAAGCCAGACTGCGCATCAGGTAAGGCATTAGTGCTCTCAAGGAAGTCCGCGAGTTGTGTACACACCACCTTCTCCAATATTTTTGACATCGTAGGCAGTATGGTAATTGGTCGTAGATCTTTGAGAATTTTCGGGTGCTTGAGTTTAGGAAGAGGTCGCACTAACCCTTCCTTCCAGAGAGATGGTACTATCCCTTTAGTTAATGATTGGTTTACTATATCTGTTAGAGTAGTTGCACAGTGCGGTAAGCAGAGTTTCAGCATTTTTAGGGATATGCCATCAGCCCCAATGGCGTTCGATTTAATTCTACCAATAATGCCCAAAATATCAGAAGTACTTATTTCTGAGAGCTTGAACTCTATAGAAGTATTGCTTGATGCTTTTAAGGTCCATGCGTTAATAGTTTCCTTAAGCACGTCCAAGTTACCCGCTGCTTGAATGAAATGCTGGTTTATGGTATCAGGACTGCCCAGCTCTTCTGGTATATCTGCTCTTTCTTTATTCTTACTGTGAATGTCCCAACGTTTGAGGTTCTTCCAGAAAATCTCGGGTGTATGTCTGCTTGAGGTGAGGTTACTAACGATATAAGATCTCTTCTCTCTCCTTATCATACCATTTAAATAGTTGCGTATTTCAGTAATAACTTAATTAACTTCAACTTAATTTGTGTTGATATTTAGACATTTTGAATTAAAAAAACTTTAGGAGCCTTCCCTTATCTTCTGTTTGCTGGAGATTTCGAATGTTTGCTGTGGGATGTAAACTATTTAATCGTGACTGGGAGGAATGCTAGTGTCAAGTTTGAAGAATAATCCATTCTGTTCTTCGTGGCCCACTGAAATGAAGACGATTTGGGTTCCTCTTCTCTTATGTGCGCATTCAGTTAACTCGGGTAAGTTCCCGTGTAAATAGGTAATATTATTTCGATATGTTTCATATGAGGACAGAGGAAATTAGAATCAAAACGCAACTGCTGCAAACAATTTGTTTTTGAGATAAATGTGGCATTACATACTTCGAAGCAAGCAAAATCTTACATTAAAAATGCACTTCTGATCAAAACTAATCAGAGTTATACCTAACTTCTTTAACAAGCCAAGAGGGTGGCTTTGTTCAGTAGACAGTATGATTCAAGTATGATCACTTGAAAAATAGAAAATATATAAAAATAGGAAAATAGAAAAATAGTTCAGGTAGTTTCCTTGTTCACTTATTTTATTTTGGTTGGGTACTGTACGGAAAAGATAATAAACGATGGAAAAGCATGAAGAGCAACAATGCCCTACTAATACTTGACACTCATAATAAATCCTATGTAAAAGAATTTTTCTTTTGGAGTGTGTGTGTCTACCTACCATGACTATTTTCACGACAAACTTAACGTCATAAACTGATGGATGGATGCCCTTGCTATGCAGGGATGCAGTGGGGCCAGGGCGGGCCTGTTTTGAATGTAGGGCGGCGCCCTGGCTCCTTTTGGGAAACAGACAGGGCGCGCCCTGCCATCTTTTTCAAAATCTATTAAATTCATCAATGATTTACGATTATATTCCTTAAAATTGCAAATAAATTACATCCTAACTTTGTGTACAATAGAAAATTTTGAAATCTATTTAAAAATCTCGGTTCCAAATGCGTTAAATCCCCACTAAAATAGTACCTTCCTGACCCTATGTATTAAAATGGTACAGGAAAAGAACGTTATAAGTCACATACGGATGAAACTGAGATAAACGAGGTTTTATGTTGAAACTTGTATCTATCTTCCATACAAAGTGATATTTCAATTGCGTTTTTGAAGACTTTGTGGTAATATTTTCTAGAAACCGAGGGTATATTCTGAAAGCTCATAAAAATCACTGCAAGATTACACCTAAACACATTTTTTCTAAAAATGGACTCACAGCATTCTTTCCCTGTGCTCTTATTGACTATTTTCCGTGCAGAGTGTGGGACAGTCACTCCTCGCTACCGGGACACACTGAACAGTGATGGAGACCGCCTCGACTACGTCAAGTATCCTTGGTTCGCATCTCTGCATCCTCCGCAAGACATCACCGATCACAAGTGTGCTGGAGCTCTCATCTCACCACGTCATGTACTAGCTGCAGCGCATTGTTACGTCAAGTGAGTCCCAGAGGTAGAAGGATGGAAGTCCACTTGCATGATGTTGCGTCGGGTACATTTGGAATGATGTAATCAAGATCTATCTTGACTGATGTCAACATAATGGAGTTATATTGAAGTATCTCTTACATTGATATGGACTTCCGGCCTTCTACCTCTGAGGGACAGAAGGACGAGGGCTCTGAAAGACTCACTACATAAAATGTAATCTTGTACTGTCACCTCTATATGTTCCTATAAAACTTGCCTCTATCGCGACTACCAGTCATACACAGACGTAGTAAGTATTTTATACAGAGGGGTGATTTGCAAGACTGGTTTTATCACTGGCTTTTATCACAACATAATGAGGTGGCTGTACAAACAAAATAATGTTTCTTCTATAAAATAATGTTTATTTAAAACAAAATTTAAGCACATAATCTATTAGAATAAAATATTATCATATTACTTTCACACATTCTCTTTGTCTCTGCGCCTAATTCTTGCTGCATTGTTGAAATGAGGTTGTTCGTGAATGTTATATTGTCCCCTCTTCTCCTCCAACTTATTCATCTCAATGTTCGAGGTGGCAGCATCAGCACTGACTCTAGACGACGTCCTCGTCTCCGGCAAATGTCTCTCCGGTATTGTGGAGCTTGAGGAGCTTGAGCTGAGAGAGCCTGATCTTTCTCTTGTCAACGACCTTTTCCGATTGATGTTCTGCAAGTTCTTCTTCGCCTTGCGCCCATCAGACCCCGAGGACATGGTGACAGCATTGCTTCCGCTTGCCGGCCTCCCATCCGTCAAGTTCATCGTCGATGGCATCATCGTCTTTGAGGGGTTCGTAGGGATCGCCGATGTCGAACTAGCTGTTCTCATCTTGCTCAACGAGGAGAATAGTTTCAAGCCCCCTGTTGATTGCGAAACCTGACGTTCGCGAGCCAACACATCCTCAGCGGAACGGGGACGAAAAGCACCTCGCAAATCGCCTCGACGACAGAACTTCACAACAGCGATTAGAGCGAACAATGGTATTGGAATGAGAATGACTGCAAAACTCAAATACCAAAAGTCAGTCATCAATACATCATTCTTTTGACCTTCGGATAATTTGTTCGTACTAAGAAAGTAACACAATAAACCCATAAAAAAGAAGGGAGTTAGAACCCAAGAGATACGGTACAAGATGTTAGGGTTGTACTGCAGCATGAAGTCAATGTCGGCCCGTAGACGTCTCAATCCGTAGAAGAAAACAAACGCCGAGATTTCTAGGATAATAATAATTTCGTGAGTCACGCCTATGTAAGGCATATTCACTAACAAGTCGTGTCCGTTACGCGTAACGTACGGTAATCCTAGAAGAAACAGCGGAACAGCGATGGATAAGCTGGTGAGCATTGGACGGAGTCGAAGTAATGGGAAGAAGTAGTAGACAGAACGAGATATCAAAGATGTCAGAGCAATTATAGATGTGATGGAGAGAACGCTGGCGACGAAGAAGAATATTCCGCACCAGGCCACAGGATTTGGAAGTTCGTTCAATACTAGTGGAAATAGTACGTACTCATTATTCAGGTGGGTTTTGTTGGCTATAACGTCGTTTGTAAAGGCAGGTACGTCTAATCCAAGCGAGTTGGCGACGACTCCGACTCCAGCGAACAGGAAAAGACAGGATAGCAACGAGGTGAACATGGTCACTAGCGACACAATCAGGCAGTCAATATGTGAGGGACTCTGGAACCTCGTGTACGAACCACACATGATATTGATCCCATAACCAAGTCCCAACATATTCATCACAGAGCGCGCTGCAGCGTGCCACATCCTAAAATTTGTTATTACTTCCTTTCCTGGAGTCAGGAAATAACTCAGGCCTGCGGTAGCCCCTGGCAGGGTTACGATAGCGATTAGAAGTGACAGGAAGAGCAGGAACGTGATTGGTACAACAAAGCTTATAATCTTGCCCAATGTATTGATTGGTCTCCAGATACAGAGGAAGATTAAAAACCACGAGAATGCGAGACAGCCGACAAGTGGCCAGTGCAATGCGCCAAGTTTCTCCGTGTTAGGGTCCCTATTAAGAACTGTGTTTAAAAAGTAAGACTCTATCTGCTTTAGCGCTTCTCCTGGTGTTTCGTTTGCCCATGGCAAGGTCGCGCGGAAGGAGTTAAATAAGAAGAAAACGTAACGAGCAGCATAAACGTTCCCTCTGATTGCCCTTAAAGTTCCTTCTAACAGAATTGTGTAACTCAATCCCCTGACAATCGGGATGATTCCAAACACTTGCGCCGGACCTTGTCCCGAGAACTGACCAATCGCAGTTTCAAAGAAGAACAACGGAATGCCGAGGACCACACTGAGGACAACGAATGCGATCAAGAACGATCCACCTCCGTTCTCTATAGCTCTGATGGGAACGTATAAAACTCCATACCAACCAATAAGGAATCCAAAAGATGCCGATACGAATTCAAAACGATTGTTCCATCTCTCCTGGTTTGGATCTATGTCTTTTACCCTGCGCCACGCTGGTAGCCGCTTGTTGTATGCAGTAATGATCAACTCAGACGGGACTCGCTCGTCAGTGAAACCATCATTCCGTAGTTCAGGAACTTCCAAAAGTGTTTTCTCCGTGTAATCTTGGGTGTGACCGCGAGTCTCGACGGAACCCCGAATGTTGAAGCGGACATTTGAAGCAGCGGTCCGTGGTGATGCAGAGTGATAATAAGTGGGCATTATAATTAATATTCACGGTCTGTAACAGGTGATTGCACAATGTCAAGTACCCAAAATCCTTCAGTCAGAAGAAATAAAACAATAGTACTTTCCACTGCCTGCTATAGTAAAGCAAGGTTGAAAACGGAGTTTTAATATTTTAATATTTTGAAATGTTAGCCGAAGTTTTGTCTTCCACAGGGAAATCAAGTACGATATTTAAGATTATTGTACATAATATTGGGTTTTATTATTATTAATGTGATCATTGGCTATGGATCCTGAATACGATTTTTTTTTAAATATATAAAACTTCATAACTCAATAACTAAATCATATTTTAGACATCTAGGTAATTTCTGTTTTTACTACCTACCTACTCAACTAAGTATAGGTATATTTTCAATGTTATCAGTGTACAGTAACTTAAGTCCATGAATTGAATGTCCACAGTGAAATTACAAGCAGGAAGCGACTTGGATTGGAAGGCCATTTCGACGTAACATTCGGACAGCTGGACAGATGCAGCCCCGGTGAAAACGCGCGGACGTTCCGAGTATCAGGAGTGCTGATCCACAAGAGATACAAGAAAGTTGATACCTTCAACGACATAGCATTGATCACTCTCGACGTTGCGGATGTTGGACTCATGCCGGTATGTCTACCGAAGCCAGGTTAGTAGACTCTAAACTTAACGTTTGGCCATACACCGCCAGTCTAATATCAAGACAGACGGGTGACCTTGGCACGAAGGATTTCTCTCTATGTTTGAATCATTACGCTTCACTGAAAGCACACATGATCAACTTGTCAAGCAAGTTTGTTATGCAAGAGACAACAATCAAAATTATCTCTGCTTTTCAAAAAATTTAACATGCAGTTCCGTGATACTAATATCTATTTTTGTTATTCAATCAATGTGGAAAGTAAAAAAATTGAGATTCGAGCCATAAGTTTTAAGTAGAGATCTCCTCGCTCCACTCGCTTAAAAAGAAACGGTTTACATCTTAGAGTTGCCAACTTTACAAGAATCGAATTCCGGACTTGTAGCTCAAAACTTCTCATAGGAAAAAGGTCACACAAATACTGTATTTCTAGGAAAACACATAATATATACTACGAAAAGACAATCTCGCACGAAATCAAAGGGGGCTGGGGGGAGGGCCCGTAGCACCATGCGAGACCGGTCCGCACAGGCCCGGGAAGAATTTGAATTTCGAAAGTGCATTTGGGCTATTTTCATACGTTCTGGACTACAATCTTCGGCGATTTGATACTTTTATTTACTGAAATTGAATTGTAATAGTGCAATTTTCATATTTTCAACAATTCCGGGTAGCATAATGTCCAGAAATGTTGAAAATATGAAATGAGGTAATTGCGGCATCCTGTCAATGTTGTCCAATTCCGGATTGTCAGGATAAAATCCGGATGGTTGGAAACCCTATACTTCCAAACTGACACTTACGCAGCACTTTCGCGAACTATTTCAGATGATCTGATAATGCCCGATGCCAACGCCTACACATCCGGCTTCTTCAACCAATCCTGCACGATGCGCGAATCACAGACCTCCGTCCGTCCCGGGGAAGAGTGCTACAAGTCCACTGCATCCTGTGCCGTCAAACAGCCGGCACACACATGGGAAGGATGCCGTGGATTCAGTCTGACCCCGCGCATCAAGGACGTCATGAGACGCACGCGCAAGGTGCTCTGCACGGGGGCGGCGGGAGGCTGTGGGGAGGATGGGGGAGGGGGGCTCGTCGAGTACACGAGTGGAGGCTATGTTATCAGAGGTGATTTTACTTGATTGAGTGTTTAACAGCTCGGAGTATTCGTGAAGATACGGAGAAATATTACGGAATTTATATAATGGGTCTGGGAAAGATCTTGCAAGGGGGGGGGGGGGGGAGAATCTTAAAAAATAAGACTTTTTAGAAAATACGTTTTTTGGATTTTAAACATATTAGACATTTTTGGGACTATTTGGGACATTTTTGGTAACAATGCAATAAGCATAAGAAAATGCTGCCATAGTAATCTACATAGGGATTAAACAAATCTGACAATGACGTCAGATTTGAAGTTCATCCAATCTCATATTTAGAGTGATTACCTACTATGAAAGAAATGTATTTATGAGCGTCCACAGGGTGGGAGGGGGGGGGGGGGAGCAAGGGCGGCGCTAGCCCATCCCCTGGATGTCAGGAAACCTTAAAATATTTGTGGTGTTTTATACCTATAGTTAATTTATAAACTAAAAAACTAAAAAAAAAATCAAAGTGTCAAATAGTAAAAACCAAAAAATGCCCTGCGGGGTGCCCTCCCCCACCCGAAGTGTAATATTTTTAAACAATATTGAATATTTCAACAAAATATCAACACCTCATAACATCTCAAAATTGATTTCCAAGTGTCCAAAAGCCAAAATACGCCCTGAGGGCAAGGGTGGGGAGCGTCTGAAAAAAGTGTTTTACCTATTATTTAAAGCCATTGCAAAATTTCCCCCTCTGATGACGTTAAGGGATCTAGCAAACTAAAATGAGAAATCATAGGATTTTGTAAAAAATTTCTGAAATTCGAAAAATTTAATTTGGCAGAAACGTAGGTAGGACTTTAACATGAAACCTAGAATAATATAGCGCCACCAGGGTTGCAATTCTATAACTGCAACTGCAAGGTGGTAGCAATTTTGGTAGCAAGCAACCAGATTTTGCAAAAAGTGCAAAACCGACAACAACATATTGAAGATAAGTGTAAAAAGCTAATAATGAATTAATTTAAGTTTTTTTGTACAGGAATATCATCTTTCACTGGTAGCGATCGTTGCGCTTTCGTGGGAGTGTTCACAAACGTGGCAAAACATGTTACGTGGATCAAGAACGCCATGGTACATTCATGGCAGGAATAGCTGACATAGACTATCGATGATTATAGACTATTGATAAACGCTTCTTTGTTTGGGATTTGCTACTCTGTCATTGATACACGGAATACACTGACCTTAGGTTATAGTTCTGTAACTACTTCAGAGTTAGAAGGTCTGAAGTCTTCTTCGATCACTCTGGAGGTGATATCAAAAACATAATTCTTGTCTGCCATCAAACATATTTGTAATGGTGACATGAATCACTGTGTAATAGAAAAGTACTTCAATATAACTGTATTTTTGACATCACATAAAATGGCAATTGATAGAGCTTGGTCAGAGAGTAAGAAAGGCCGCTCAACTCTTCCTGCCATAAGGGAAGATAAATCATCAAAGGATAATTTAGTGATCACTTCTAAACATTCAAGGACAAACTAAATTATTTTATTGAGCTATTCATGAATGCCAGGAAAGACAAACTTTCCTTATCAACCTCCCATGATGCACTAGGATTCGGTGGAAATAGAATGTAGAGCAGATCGGAATGCCCAAACGCGTCTGACAACAATTCTCCAGATTGCCTAATATACCCCAAAAACGCAAACTAAAGTAAGGTTTCCAAGGGCGGAATTTCGCCGCGTTGCGGGAGAAATTCCGCAAAATGGCCGACTTTGACCAATGGCGAAGTCGCCGCCGAGAAAGTTGAATCTACTCCTACTTTAGCGGGACGAAATTCGTTCCGCGCACCGGAAGCGGGTAGTTTTCTCACGATTACCGCCAGGTTCGTGGTGTTATAGTTTCCGTTTTTCAGTCGACTTTCGATATCGATATTCGATATAAATCCAATCTGTTGTCTGCCGTCAGGTAGTGACATGTGTTGTCAAGTTTATATTTGTTTATTAATAAAATATGTACTAATCATGGAATATGATCCAGAATATTTTATTGAAGTGGTTTAGGACAATCCGTGTCTTAACAATTTTAAGATATCGATCTCGATAGATCGACTTATTTCAACGCTGCCAAATTTGGCCGCTAGGTACCACTACAAACTAGGCGGAGAAAAATTCGCGCTTGGAAATGGGATACTTCCGCGGAACAAATCCGTCGCGAAATATTTCCCGCAACGCGGCGAAATTCCGCCCTTGGAAACCTTACTTAATGGGTACCATTATCACAGATAATTGATAGTAAACAATTAACTCAAACAATCAAGTGGAAAACCTTCTTTCTTAAAAACACATTTGACCTGATTGTAAAAATTAATTTTGGTAACAGTGAAGAAGTACAATCAAGATCCAGATATTCAATACTCTGCTAAAACCAGTATTTAAGTTTTAACAGTAAATATAGGAATGCCAATTGGTTGTTGCCATGGCAATACAGTACCTACTAGTCAACCGTTTAAAATTTAGCAGAGTATTGAAAGACTGGCCCTAAATATCATTTTGGTTTACTCCATTTAAAAGTAAATTTGTGATCATTCACAGTAAAAGAAAACACTCCAGATTTCCAAATCTAAAAAGGGCATCTATTACAATTAACAAACAATATAAGATTAATACAATTAGTTATTTTGGGATCTTCGCCTAATTCTTGCTGGGTTGACGTAATGAGGTGGCGCCCTCTGCATCTCCAACTTCAATCTCTCAGTGCTGGAGGAGACAGCGTCCACACTTATTCCAGGCGGCAATCTTCCCGCCAAGTTCAAGTTCGACTTGAACCTCTCAGTGTTCGAGGAGACAGCGTCCTCACTGATTACAGGCGGCAATCTTCCCGTCAAGTTCAAGTTCGACTTGAATCTCTCGGTGCTCGAAGCGTCAGTGCTAGCACTACTTCCCCTCATCCTTCTGTCCATCAAGTTCATCGACGAAGGCAAAACCGTGGATTTGGAATATCTGCGAGTTTCACCAGACGACAACCTACTTAAGCTTGCACTTTCGGCTGACGAATTACTCCCATTACTCCAAAATTTCAAGCGGTCTCGTGTATTTGTAGCCATAGTTTCTCGCGCCAACACATCTTCTTCGGAGTGTGGACGAAAAGCACCACGCAAATCACCACGACGATAGAACTTCACAAGAGCTATGACAGCATACAATGGTATTGGAATGAGAACTACCACAAAACTAATAACCCACAGGACTAACATTAATTTCCATTCATATAAATAATGATCTAATTTAACCGTCACTACAAAGTAAACCATTGTGACCGTAAGAAAGAAGGGAGTTAGAATCCAGGAGATGCGGTAAAAGATGTTTGGGTTGTACTGCAGCATGAAGTCAAGGTCGCTTCGAAGTCGTTTCATTCCGTAGCAGAAGACAAATGCCAACAATTTCAAGATGACAATAATGTGCTGAACGACAGCGTTATGAGCCATACTATCCAGCGGTTCATTTCCATTCCGTGTAACAAACGGTAAACCAAGAAGGAACAGCGGAATGACGATGGCTAAGCTGGTGAGCAGGGGATGGAGTCGAAGCATTGGGTAAAAGGAGTATAGAGAGCGAGAAATCAATGAGGTCTGAGCAGTTACAGTTGTAACCGATTGAGTAAACGCTATTAAGTAGAATATACCGCACCAGACAGTAGGACTTGGAAGTTGATTTAACACAGTGGAAAATAACACGTAATCATGACGGAGAAAGTACGTGTTGTTTACGATCATTGTCCTAAAGACACCGATATCTACACCCATTGAGTTTGAGACTACTCCTATTCCAGCGAAAAGGAAGAGACAGGCGACCAAAGAGGTGAGCATGGCAACTATCGACACAATCAGACAGTCAATGTGTGCCGGACTCTGAAACCTCGTGTACGAGCCGAAGAGAATGTTGATTCCATAACCGAAACCCATCATCTTTAATAAACAAACAGCTGCTTGATTCCATACATCAAATCCCATTAACTCTTTTCCGGGTGTCAGGAAATACGTAAGACCTGCGTTGGCTCCTGGCAGTGTGAGGATGGCGATTAGAAGTGACAGGAAGAGCACGACCGTGGTTGGAACCAGGATACTCATAACAACACCCAATGTATTGATCGGCCTCCAAATACAGAGGAATATTAAAAACCACGAGAATGCGAGACAGCCGACTAGTGGCCAATGCAAGGCCCCAAGATTACCTTGGTTGGAATTGTCTATATTAAGAACAGTTGTATTATAGTAAAACATCAAATCCTCTAACGCATTAATCGCAGTTTCATTTTCCCAGCGAGTATTCATGCGGAAGCAGTCAAATAAGACAAATGCATATCGAGCAGCATACACATTCTCTCTAAATGCTTTGTAAATTCCTTCGAACAGAATTGTGTAACCCAAACCTATTGCGATCGGAATGATCTGAAACACTTCTGCCGGACCTTGCCCCGAGAACTGACCAATTGCAGTTTCAAAGAATAACACCGGAATGCCGAGGACCACACTCAGGATATAAAATGCAATCAAGAATGATGCAGCGCCATACTGGACAGCGCTCACAGGCAATGTTAATAATCCGTAACAACCAATAATGAAACCGAAACATGCCGCTATAAATTCAAATCTGTTGTTCCACTTCTCTTGGTTCGGATCTTTTTCTTTTACCTTGCGCCACGCTGGAAGCCGCTTGTTGTATGCAGTAACGACAATATCAGAGGCAACATTTCCAAGAGTATCATCTTCATTTCGCAGTTCAGGTACTGTTAAGATCGTTGTCTCCAAGGGTTCTTCATTGCTGTTGTAGCTGTGTACAGAATCACGAATTTGTAAAGCATGTACGGTGGCGCTTGAATCTTTCTTCTTTCGAGGTGTCGGGCTACCAAATCGGAACATTATCAAACTTATGTAGGAGGTACCTATGTGAGCAAACGACACATCAAGACAGGTACACAGATCTTATGGTTGAAATGTAAATGAAAACATTTTTCCACTGCCTGCTTGAACTAATTTAATTGGATAAGGCAGAGTCAAATATGACTTTCTTTGGTTTGGTGCATTTTCATCCCATCTCTATACCTCTTGGGAAGCACACATTGTGGTTTTTCATCGTTTGCATGAGATATCTCGCATTGCTTACATCAAATGGGTGTTACCATTCAGAATAGCTGTGATTATGTGTTTTTTTGGAAATTTTTCATAGTTTTAAATTAATATAGGCACCGAGAGTTCGCCACGAGTGAGAGAAATTAGCAACTTTTGTGGGAAGATCGTCAACTGTTTTATTTCTCATTGGCCGTGACCTAGCAACCGATCAGATGTCAACAAATGTACTCAAAATATTTCGGAATCAGAACTAAGTCGCGCAAATTAATATTGTGATCAGATTCAGTGAAATTGTGAACACTTTATTATTAATATTTTTAGGCGAATAAACATTAGATAAACTTGTGTAAATTTTAAGAATTAATAATGCGTAATATGTGCAGCAACATAACATATAACTGCAGCGACTTGGACGCCTTGCCAAAAGGTAAGCTTCCTTCCCACAGATTAGGTGGCTCTGTATGTACTTTTGAAGTGCCATCTGTTGTCTAAACACGCTGCCTATAGGCATCCTGCGTGAGAAAAGGTTGCCATAGTAACCTATACAAAAGTATAGGGAAAAACAAATCTGACAGCGACAATCCAAATTTCATATTTTGAGTGATTACTTGTGAAAGAAAGATATTTAAGTAAGTACAAGTTAATAATAATACGCAATATTTATCTTTACACATGTTCAAGTTAAATATTCATCTGATAAATATGATTTATTGCTATTATTTAGAGCTTTGACACATTTCCCCTACCATAGCAGCCTCCATTTTTCTACCACTGTGACGTCACGAGCAGGATTCCTATAGTTTAATAGTTTAGAATCACTCTCTCTCTACAAAATACGTCTGTCGTCTATTTACTTTCTATAGGTAAATGAAAATGGGTCAACCAGTTAACACAATGGACATAATTCTGGTTGTACCTAGGTGGAAAATCAAGTTGAATTTCAGCTACTGTTTTGGATCTTAACGGGGTTAAATCGAACGGTTTTCTGAAGTGTTGCAAAGCTTTCACTAAGTGTAAATAATCAAGTTGATAAATTCTTTTAGCACATAATTTACTGTTATAATATAGGTACTGGGTAGTTGAAATAGACAACATTTTAAAATGCTATTTATACATTTTCTTATTATTTAAAGCATTAGTAATTAGGGGTGTTTAACGATTATTTTATTTAAATCGATTAATAATTCGATTTTCGTAATTTAAATCGATTAAATAATCGAATTAAATCGTTTTGATATATAACTATATGTCATCATGTTCAGGGTGGTCATCATATCATCATATACGGCAATATTAACCTCAACAATGAAATGTGTCCGGAAAGTCATTCATTTTTATGTCAAAGACGCTGTAAAGTGCCAAATTCATTCATAATTCTATCATCACTTGGTAATGCGAATGAGAAATACACACTGAAACTTGGGAAAATACACACAAACATGAATTTATCACTAAAATATTACGCACACAAAGAAAAATGTTGACAGAATGAAGCCAGCCATTTTAGATGTTGTAAAGTGCAACCATTTTCAAGGCAGCAAATTCAAATTGATAATTCGATTATTTTTTCTAACATCGATTAATCGTTTAATCGATTCGATTAAATCGTAATCGTGAACACCCCTATTAGTAATGCTCCAAACAAGTAAGTTGTGAATTGGATAAAGAAGATTTTTGTCATTATTCATTTTAACAATGGTACAATATATTCGAGAAAATAAGGAACACGACTGACCTCTGGTGGATTCTTTGGTACTATCCATAATGGAGGATATAAAGGGTTTATTTATGTAAATAAATTATATAAAATTTGCTTTAGTTGTTTGCTATGGCTGAAAAAGTAAACTTGTAATTAAATCTAAATTTCATTTGTTTCTCCTTTTTCACTGCCCTATGGAAACACAAACATCAAAATAAAAAAGTGCATCTAAAAAGTTTCCTGCCAGAAGTGGCTCCATCACGTATCGCTTATTTGTTCGAATGGCAACAACGTACTTTAGCTCAGCTTACACCTAGAGTTTACTGTCATGAAAAGCTACCTTTAGTAGGCATTTAGTGCCTTCTACTACGTTAAAAGCACTCTCGTTTTGCCACAAGTATTTTGACTTCATTCGCAATTTGAATTGAATCACCTACAGGGACCCGAACCTTTATTAATAAAGGTTCCGGTTCCACAATTTTACTTTATAAAGGTTCGGGTTCCGGTTCTTAAACAAGTAATCTTAAAGGTTCGGTTCCGGTTCCTGCATAAAGGTTCCGGTTCTCAAATTTTAAATCAAACTAGATTATAACACTTCAGTATTATGTCAAATTAAATGGAATTTTTGAATTTGGATTTTGTCATATGAATGAAGCACTGGTGTATAGTGTCTGTAATATGCGTACAGAAGTCACAGGATGGTACGCAGACTAAATCTCAGAGTCAGAAGAGACAATGGCGGCAATTTTCTCCATAAGACGGCGTAAACATTAATTTTGCCAGAGCTATCATATTCATAATTGTCAGCAAAGCAGTTCTCATCGCAAAAAAATTGAAAACTCGAGCACCATTTAAAAATGAATGATTTTCAAGAATTAAAAAAGTCTACAAAAAATACTAATAGAAATTAGAGGTCAGTTAGGGTACCCGGGTACAAACCGGGTACGCCATTACCCGGGTACAATGGCAGGTACTCGGGTATCAAAAACAAAAAAAGTTTTTTTTTTTTTATTATTATTTTTTTAGTTATTAGGTTTGTTTGCATTATTTGCGAATGCTGCCACTTAATCACCAGCTGCATTGTTTATAGTTATATAAACTGAATTTAATATTTATTCATATTTCCCAAATCTCAACAATCCCAACCAATAATTGGTTTGTAAATTCATTGTTAGTAATTTCATGAGAATGCTGGTGAGTTGAGGATGGATTATTGATGGAGGGGATGCATTGTGTTCAACCTTCCATTGTATGGACGTTGTGTATCTCTCTCTCCCCAAGGACACGGATAGGGCGGCGGGCTCAATGCAACAAATTTCAAAACATTTACCAAAAAAATAAAAATAAATAAAAAATTGTTATTTATTACCCTGGTAATTACCCGGGTAATTAAAGCGGGTACCCGGGTACAAAACATTACCCGAATCCGACCTCTAATAGAAATGTTATCAAAAAATATTTTTTTTACAACTTTGTGAAAAATATTCTTTGAAAATATCATAATATTAAAATCCAAAAGTTAAAAAATTAAATCGTACAATATGTTTCTTTTATTTAAAGAAGGAACCTTAAAGAACCTTTAAGAACCTAATTGATTATAAAGGTTCGGGTTCCGGTTCTTGGGGAAAAAAGTATAACGGTTCCGGTTCTGGTTCCAAAATTATAAAGGTTCATACCGGTTCTAGGTTCCGGTTCCGGTTCGGGTCCCTGATCACCTATAACTTTTTATTTAGCAAACGATGATGTTGGTTTATATTTTTTGAATGAAAGTTAATTGATCCAAGATTCTAATTATATGCGTTTTGGGAAAATCTATCAATACAATTAAATAAAATCTTTACTTGTAGCTAGGGATGGGAATTTTCCGGAAAAAAAATTTTTTCGGAAATTTTCCGACAAATATGGAAATATTTCTAATTTTAGGAAAAATAACCCATATCATTGCATTAGGTACCTACGTTATTCGAAAATTTTACGCAGTGGTCTAGATGAATTGAACGGCCATGTGAAATATCCGGCAGGACCAGGGCTTGAAGCCAGGACCTCTCAGCTACCACCGTGTGTATCGGAATGTAACCGTCTTGGTAGCTCGGGTGGTGAAGTCCTCACCCGGCAAATGAGAGGCGGTTCGAGTTCCAGTCCAACGAGTATTTTATTTTTCACATCTAGCATCCTTCAATACATGCGAACAGAATTATTTCAGTAAAGTTGTTAATTGCATTACAACAGATACTCGTAACAAAAATATTTTTCTTAAATCAGACATGCCTTATCATTTTAAGGATCAAAAAAATCTTCTTTACAATGACTATGGTGCCGAAGATGGGAACAAAAATGATGTACATACTACGCTAGCAGCAACACAACAAAATGAAAATCAGCTTGAACTAGGTGGCACATTCAAGTTAGCGGATTCACTTTGGAAAGTTTAGGTTGGCAACGAGTGAATTAAGGTGAAAGGTCTGGATAGTGCTGCTTAGTTACACCCTAGCGGCGTTGTAAGCGTAAATTTAACAGCCTGTAGATACTACAAAATCTTGTATGCTGAACATCTACAATTTTACCACAAATCGATGTAAGTAGCCCTGCTGAAAAATCTTAGCAAGATCTTGCTAAGATCTTGGCAAGATATTACAAACAAGATCTTGCAAGATCTTGCCAAGATCTTAGCAAGATCTTAGCAAGATCTTGTACATTTTGCCGCCAAAAAAACGTTGAAATTTCATTAAAAAAAAAAGAATCTATATTTGTGAGTATTCATTTGCATTTGGGAAACCTCTTCTGAAGTATTGGACAAGGTTTGATTACACATTTCAATTATAAAATCCCGTGGAACCGCCGTGTTTTGAACCTGCGATCTCGTGGTCCGTAGTCGAGCGTCTTACCGAGTAGGCCACCGGTGCAGACAAGACTTATCTGCGCTAATAGTGATCATATTGAGTTTTCATATTTAAGTGAACATATTTATATTATTTAGTGGATCATTAAATTGTTATTAACATAATAAAATAGGAGAAACGATAAATTATTACGATTTATTCATTTATAAATAAAATAAAATAAAATATAAAATTATATTAAATTAAGATTTATTTATTTATAAATAAATCTTAATATTTATAAAGTAAATTGATCTGTGATATTTCCCCCATAAAATATATCAGCTCACGCTCTGTAGTATAATTACCTACTATAGTTTATTTTACTAGGTGATGTGGTGCAAATTTTCTAAGTCAATGAAGTAAACATTCTGTAGTTTATATACCTTACTTTACTACAAATACTGTAGTAAAAAGTCAATGAAGTACTACATATACTTCAGAATATACTACTGTAAACTACAATATAAATCGGCTATAGTAAACATACTGTAGATTACACTTTTCTTTACTACAGACACTATAGATTTTCAATGAAGTATAGAACTTACTATAGCAAACTTATTTTGTCTGTAGTCAAAGTACTCTAGCTACATACTTCGAATTACCTACTACAGTGAAGTACGTTCCCTATAACTTTACTATAGAAAACTGCAGTATATCGTCTGTAGTAAAAACACTATAGTACATACTTAGAATTACTACAGTAGGTAAAGTATATTTACTCCAGAGTAAAAAACAGTCTATTTCAGCGGAAGTAAAAATACTGTAGTTTATACTTTAGTTTACCACCGATACTGTAGAATTTACTTCAGTAATCTATGGTATTATGCAGTAAGTTTTTGCATGTACTTCAAGTACTATAGCACATACTATAGTTTACTACACGTTATTACATAATACTTTGGAATACCTACTTCAAAATATACTATAGGAAATTTTTCTAAGGGCCTTAGCAAGATCTTGAAAAAATCTTGGTAAGATCTTGGCAAGATCTTGATTAGGTCTTGTCAAGATCTTGATAAGATCTTATTAAGATATTACCAAGATCTTACTAAGATCTTGATAAGATCTTGGCTAGATCTTGGTAAGATCTTGGCAAGATCTTGATTAGGTCTTGTCAAGATCTTGATAAGATCTTATCAAGATATTACCAAGATCTTGGTAAGATCTTAGCAAGATCTTGTTTAATACAAGATCTTGCAAAGACCTTACCAAGATCTTGTCAAGATCTTGGTAAATCCAAGATCTTGATAAGATCTTAGCAAGATCTTGGCAAGATCTTGGTTAATACAAGATCTTAGCAAGATCTTGCAAGATCTTGCAAGATCTTGGCAAGAATTTTCAGCAGGGAGGTCAATTCTGCCGATACCTGTGCTTAGAGGAAATACTTTAAGGTCCGATTAGGTACTTAATGCTCCGATACATTAAAACAGTCGATTAGGACTAGTATATTGCCACGGTAACAACCAATAACATCCTAGAATGACCACAAGTACCTACATAACTGTTAGATTTAAAAACTGATATAACATATCATTAAAAAACTAGAATTGAAACAAAATACTATCGGTAAAAAGTAAAAACTGTCATTTTTCTAGAAACAACAGTTTTTTTTACTTTGAGATTGGATTGATAATCGACTGCAGGAGTTCTAAGCAAAACGTCAAGATTGAATTGAAGTAGTCGTATATTTATTATAAATGACACGGCTATATTGAAACAGGATTTAATTCACAAACTTCATGACGCGCCCGCGACTTTCTTGGGAGCTGGCTTTCCTCCTTCTCGGAATCCATTCCTGAAGCGTCGTCGCACGATCTTGAGGTAGCGCATGCGGCCGGTTCCGGTGGTCTTCCTGCGCTGAGCCTTGATGCTCCAGTTATCTGCGACAGAGGACCTCGATGTCAACATACATTCACAACATACAGAACTGGCCTCGTATGATGATGTCAACATACGTTTACAACGTACAGTACTGGCCACGTATGACGATGTCAACATACATTCACAACATAAAGTACTGGCCACGTATGAGCGACGGTTCTCGAGTTCGGTTCTCGTCAGATCACCGAGGTTAAGTAACATTGAGTGCGGTCAGCAGTTGGATGGGTGACCATTCAACTCTGCCTTGCCAGGTTGCTGTCGTTAGGCCAGAGAGACTGGGGTGTTTGGGGGTTAGTGTGTTGACCTCCCTCCACCTGTTATCAGTCTCTCTACAGCGTGGGTTGTGGAGGCTCGTGCTGTTAATGTTACACCGTCCTTCGGATGGGACGTTAAGCCGTTGGCCCACTTGGTATCTTTCGTCTCTTGGCTTCGGTATCTTGGTGTGTTTTTGTTTTTATACGTCTTGAGAACATTTTCACGATTACGTAATTGTCAGTTAAATGTCAGTTTAGGTGTAAAGTAGACAGCAGGCGATCTGTGGATTGGATTTAATTTTAAAACCGTTATTTTACGAACACCTGAGTTAGCTTAACTTCGGAGTCCACTGATTCCATTGTTAAAATCATCTCTATTATTAGTTCCAGATTCCAGGTTGAGAGAACTAAGGAATTAATAAAATACTGGTTTTAAAAGAGAAATTAATCCACAGATTGCCTGCTGCCTAATATATAGTACTATATTTCCCCGACAACTAAGTCTTTTTTTTGTTTTACCAAGGCGGGATAGGAATTACTTTAATTCTGAACACTCTCATAGGCGGGATAGGAATTACTTTAATTCTGAACACTCTCATACAGTATTTCCAGTCAATGTGTCCCATGAAAATTTAATTTGATTTGATCACAAAGTTTTATCTATTTCATGTTTGTCATGTTGTCTTGATTACAAATTTACTATGGATACACTTTCCGTCGCCATTAGCCTCGCTGCAGAAGAGTGCGACGTTAAGCCCCAGACTATGGATACAACTGTGAGGGCCCTAGTGGATTCGACTTAACATAGATTTGACATGATAGTATAAACAATAATGTGAAAAATGGCCTCTTGGCAAGCTACTTACAGCTCCTGAGCTTGGTGCTGGGATAGCCGCATTGCGAGCACTTTGACTTCTGAATGTGGTACGATGACCTCCCGCACCGCCGGCACAACGTGTGGGTCTTATTGCGGCGCTTTCCAAAACTCGACGTTCCCTTCGTCTGAAAGTAAACCATTCGGTGAGACAACATTCCAACCACGGACGGTATGATGAAAACTAGCTAACTTGATTTTAAAATCAATTTTAACTGTGGTAGGCACAGACTAATAGCATTGACTTTCTAAATTTTTTAAACAGAATTGCTAGGAATAAAATAATTAGAAGCTCTGCGTTAACAGAAATGTTAAAATATGACGTGAACTCCAATATTTAGAGTTATGAACTGTGTACAGTGTATACAAACTGGGATACGAACAATAACACAAGTGTTTCAAGACAGAATAGGCTAAAAGATTTGTACATGATGACAACAAGCAAACAGCAATGACATTTTGAAAGCCTACTGATCTCCTTTTAAGCAGGTTAAGTGTAAATAGCTAATTTTAATCTAATCTAATTTTATTGAGCCAAATTATCTGATATATCACAGCTAATAGACTGCGCAGAGCAGGAGCAAGGTATGGGAACAAAAATTGAACAGGCCTCCGAGAGGCTGTCAAGCCATAATTTAGGTGGTATGCAAACACAACGAATATGGGTCCGAAGATTATATAGCATAGATTCAGTGAATAAAACACATAATGGAATAACTGTCAAGTATGTTGCCCTCTGAAGTCAACGAACAGAAAGTTAGGTTATACTACCGTACCTAGTAGTACTACCTCCGTGCGGTATTTTGTTTAATAGCCTACATAAGGTCATAAAATTGAAGCGGATAAAAGGTATTGCTTAAAACTGCGCCTAATTTGCATCCCTTAATTACTATATTGTTATTTTATAAGTATTAAATACATGGAATGCGAATCAAGTGTGGGGATGTGGAAGAAGGCTGCCCCGATAATTTCATAAAATTTAGTACAACGCACAAAAATATCTGCAAAATAATAGAGATGTGAAATAGTCAAATTATTGAGGAATATTAATTTGGCAAGGCAAGTGACATATAATTCAGGATGATAGCAGATAAATCCGATTATAAGAGAAAATTAAATCGACTCACCATGTTGGATTTACAGCGTTTACAGAGAAACCACTGCCTTCTCTATTTGTGACATATCTTCCTTCGAACGACGCGCCATGTAAGGACCTTGACTTGTAGCGCGGGATTTATTTAAACAAGTAGTTTTCAAATCTGTTCTTGAATGGTATTTTGAAATGTGGAAGATATTTTTACTAGTAGGAGGATAAGTTGAATAATTCATAATTAAATATCTATTTATGGCAATGAAAATCAGTACTAATGGATAGAGTAAGTTAACGATAAGTAAATAATAGTGCTGAGCTGAACAAAGCAGACACAAGTAAAATGATTGGAGTTGACAAATTACTTTCATTGTTGCAAGGTGCAGACATTGAGCTACCGGAGCAAACTTTGCACGAAGTAATGACACTCTCGGACTTATTGTTGTGCTTCTTCATTTGCTCGCAGAAGCTGGCTTCGCTGTCCAATGTGCAACCTCGGAAGACTTCCAGCTGATTAGTTTCCTCGTAGCCTGCGGGAACCAGGCATTGCAATGGGGTAATTCAATGTAGGTAATAACCAACAATTTTCGACATCCTCCTCTGACTTTCATGAAATTTTGAAGAAACAATCATACCATGATTAAATTACTTGTAATAAATCCTTTAATTCAACATTATGACAATAATTTAAAAATTCAACTAGCATACTAAATTACCTACACCTGTCAAAACTTGAAAAGGACAATGGCATTTGCAAAAATATTGTGATTTATTACCTTTAAATTTTATATTTGATTCACACACACCCAAGCACACATACACCCAAAGTTTATATCAAATTTGATAATAACGGTTGATTTCATACACCCAAATTGTAATACCCTCTTCTGGCAGTGTAAAAATTAAAATTCACATTGGCCAATGTTGGATACAATATTTAAAAAAAAAGTTTTTTCGTCCAAAATGACTGGCCGTACGTAAAAAATTTAAAAATAATTAATGGCTACAAACTGTCCGAATAGAATTATGCATAAAAGGCTCCATAAGCTCAAACTATCATAGATATAACAAAAAAAACGGACATCAGTCCTTCCGCTTCCAGAGTAAAGTTATCACTTACTGACTCCTTTCATCTCGATGAGAAAACAATTGAAAACCGCCGCCTCGATGTCCACATCTCCGGACCCTTCTCCGGACCCTTCTCCCGAGCCGGACCCGGATGCGGGAGTGGTTTCACCCTCGCCGCCATCTTGCCTCTTTGCTCTCTCTCCCTCACTCATGGATGTAGTGGCATTGCTGTCACTCTCAGTCACACCAAGCGGGTGATCTGCAGGCGACATCGCAAAATGTCAAAACGCAGTCGTTATGTTGGTTGAAGTAGTACTATACATAGCTATAAGATCATGGGGCTGTGCATATAGGACATTACTCTAAAAATGTGTTATTTTGATCCCCCTCCCCCCTTCACCTGTCACGCGAGTCACACTTTTCGACCCCTCCGCCCCCCCCCCCCCCTCCCCCGTAGGCCGTAACGACGTCACAAAACTTAAACAATACTTAGAATTTATCTGACTGTGAAATGTATCAGAATTTATCGTCTTAGTGAAATTTCAGGTCCCGACATCAATTGATATTTAAAATGCTTTAAAATGTCTATATCAAAACGTGACGTCCCACTATAGCTGCAGAACTCCCCCCCTCCCCCCCCCCCCCCCCTGTCACACTGTACCATACTGGTTCGTTCATCCCCCCCCCCCCTTGGACCTGTAAGGCCCCCCCCCCCCTCGGAGTTTTAAATAAATTAAATTATAAAACTTATAGAAATTGTGTTCTTCAGTGAAAACCGTGTTTTAGTACATATTTGTCTCTTCTATCGAAATTGTAGGGAAAAATCCTGAAATCAGTGAAATGTTGTTTTGCTTTTGCGTGGGAAATTGTGGGAATGAGGGCGCTACCCACAAAACTAAAAAGTAATTATAATGCACAGACTTAAGTACTTACATCTAATAACACCAATTCCGTACTCATCAGTAGAATTCATCACCTATCAAAAAAAAAAAAATTATTAAAATTAGGAACTAATCTTCCACTTGGTCAAAGTGAAAATACGGAAAAGCTGATCAAGATTTGATGAATAACAGTCTATGAAATGTTCTATATGAATATGATCTCCATCTATGCTAACTCTAGTATAGGTGAGCTCTGATTTAATTAAATAACAACAAGTGTTGTTTGTCAAGTACCTATAACCTGACCATCAGCCAATCCGTATCACTCAATCGTTTTTACTTTGGCTAAGTGTTTAGCTTAATTTTTAGAGAAATATATAAAAGTAATAAGTTAGATAATAATGGGAGCCGCAGTAAAGGCAATCAAATATAATACACCGAAAATAATAAATTGAATAACTAGTTTCTTTAGATATTTTGACGAAGCCCCTAAGTTGTTGCCCCCCCCCCCCTGCAGGGCGTTTATTTTAGAATTTCAACAATTTAAAAGTGATTCTGGGACTCACAAACTGAATCAAACAACATTCCAATTGTTTCCCCGAATGGCATATTTTTTTCGAAATGTCAGATTTTTCGATTACAGATTTTTATTTAAATTATAAAGAGTCATTCCAGAACCACCAAGGAGCCGCAGGTTGCCGATCTCTGAACTAAAGTATGCTGCCCAGCTTACAAGAATAAAGTTCTCCATGATGAGAGAACTTCCTTCTCCGCATTCCGAGGGCATCAACGGAGTGTTTGGATAGACGTCAAACATCAGTCCACACCAGTTCGATAAGTACGTTGAACATTCGTAGCAGAGTGTCCTAGTCGCTTCACCTGCAGACAACATCTAAATATTATCAATAGTATCTAGGTAAGTAAAGTTAGGATCAGTAAATTGCGCGGTATCAGTCACAGGTGCGTTGGAACTACATTTGCAGGGGGGGGGGGGGGGGGGCAATATTGTAAAAGAACGTAAGCTGGAGATACTAGTGCCTACGAAGACATGGGGGGTCTGGGGGGAGGGCCCCCCAGCAAAATGCGGGTCCGGGGTGTACATCCCCGGAAAAAATTGAATTTCACGCATGAATTGGTGCATTTCTATGCGATTTTAATACTTTTTAATTAAGCATATTTTTATCTTGACATAATGTATAAGAACATAGGGAGGGGGATTGAATCAAGGGGGGGGGGGGGGTTCTTCCCATTATCCCCCCCTTCATACGCGCCTGGTCAAGCAACACCTTATAACCGCCCCCCCCCCCCTCTTACTCTCATTCAATTCCTCTCTCTGTGAATCGATATATAAAAAAATCCATAAAAATGTCTTAAAATATAGTTCAAATTAAAACACACCAAATTTATTTCTGAAATTCAATTTTTTCCGAGAGTGTGCGCTCAGGACTCGCAAAAATCTGGGGGAGCTCTTTCCCAGACACTTAATTTCAGAATATGTACTGAAAAGAAAAAATGTCGATTGTGTTTGATTGTAGCTGCGGTCTTACAAATAAAAAAACACTCCGTGTAAAAATACCAGCCAAGTCTCTTCAACTTAAAAAAATTGAATAAATCTAAAAATTCAGCACTGAGAAGTAGTGATATCAAAAAATTGGCCAAGTCAAAACTTTTCAAAAAATACTTGGCGCATCGTGCATATAAATAGTAAAGAAGTAGGCAAGAAATCAAATATACTCATCTATACAAAAAATATATCTATCCCTAGAAAAACGATGCGCCAAGTATTTTTTGAAAAGTTTTGACTTGGCCAATTTTTTGATATCACTACTTTGCAGTGCTGAATTTTTAGATTTATTCAATAAATCTATCACTCCTTATTACTCCTTTTTTAAGTTTATTCTTACAACTTGTGACATATATTGTTGCACCAAAGACTATAATTCCTTTAAAAAATACGCCTTTGTGATTTGGTTGCTAAGAAAAGTTGTACTTGTTACTATGTTTATGCTTTAAATAATATGCTATAAGGTATAGCGAAAGTTTTGTTCCAATCGGTCCAGCCGTTCTCGAGATATGGCATCACTTCCGGTTTTCAAAATGGCGGCTGACTTCACTGCCACCTAAAATTTGTATCTATATATTTTATGCAACATAATAAGCCTTCTGAATATGTATTTATTGTTATAAGAAATTATTTTAGTCAGATTTGGCATTTTTATGTCGTCATTTCCGGTTTTGGTAATAGTAATTTCTATTGCGACTATTGATATTTCAAAAAGAAGATCGTCCGAATCGTTTGGCGCTATAGTTTCGTCCCGATAGGTCCATCCGTTTTTAAGATGTGACGTAACTTCCGGTTTCAAAATGGCGGCACAAAAAATTCATTGGGGCAAGGTATCATCAGGTGCCAAAAGTGCATATGTGGTAAAAATTTCAGATCGATCGGTTAAGCCGTTTAGGCTGTGGCGGTGATATCAACGTTTCTTGATATCATCAGAATCAGAATCAGAATCAGAAAGTGGTGTAATTTTACGTATTTCACAGACCTCTAGCTCGCAAATGGCATAACCTATTGTTTCCAAATTTGGTATATGTAGTGGGGTGGGCCATAGCTCGAAATTAAGATATTTCGCAACGATGTGAGTTTTTCCAATTTTAAGATCCAGTAGGCCGAAAATGCCATGTTGTTGCTTACAGTAAAAGTGTTTGGTCTGCTCCTCAGTTTATTAGGCATTTACGGTATGTTGAGTGACTGTGAGTGTACGGTACGACTTGGCTGGGTGGAGGGACCGCTCCACTAGATTTCATGTTATTTAGCGATGTATAAGATAGTTATATTATAACAGTTTTGACTGAACTTGTTAGTTACCTAGAGTTAATATAGTTTGACGAAATCACGCGTTTTGATTGCCGCGGGAATCGAGCCCAGAGGTGGGATTCTATAACTCCATTGCGACCGCTTAGCAATTTCTTCCATAAGGATTAACATTGAAATATTTGCTAAGCGGTCGCAATGGAGTTATAGAATCAGGGCCCTGGACTCCGGAGTACACTTGCACCTTCACAACATAAACTAGAGACACTTACCAGAAGCATAATGCAAGACCAGACTTAGCAATGCTATGCTGGTTTCAATTCCCATAGTTCTCAAAATGCAGACTGTGAAAGAAACTTATGAACATAAACTCAGAAAAAGACAAAAGGGACACGACCAGAGCAGTCTAGATTTGTGTGATTTTTCCATAATGGTCTAAAGATTTGCTAGTCTGTTTTTTACTGTTTGAACTCTCTACAGACCGAGACACCGTCAGTTGTTCTGTAAGGCCGAGAAAGACTTCATTGCAAGGTGAGCGCGCAATGAAGTCTTTCTCGGCCTAGCAGAACAACTGACTGTGGCTCCATCTGGTGAGAGTTCATACAGTAAAAAACAGACTGTAGAAATCAGCAAATTATGCATAGTTTGCCCATGTCTATGGTTTGCCTATGTAAAAGCTACTAAAAGAAAAGCCATAATAAACACCATAATAACGTAGTAAAGGCACATTAACTTATTATTTTATTACAAACAAAACAATTATCAGCACAACGTGAGAAGGGGAAACGTATCTATATAAATGCGCTCCATTCATTTGTGCAATTTGTTTACCTACAAATTAAAAGCATTTAATTGTGAAAGTAAACAACATAAGTGAACATAAATGAACATAAGTGAACAACATCAACACTTTTAAAACGCACAAATACTCTAAGAAATGTAGTCGTTTATGTAGACAATCCCGTTCTCGTGTACAGAGCATATTAATTCACATCTGTATGATCAATATGAAGATGAACGTAAGAGCTGATACAAAGATCTCTGAAAAAGATCTGAATGGGTCTGAGCATATTAATTCACATCTGTATGATCAATATGAAGACAAACGCAAGAGCTGATACAAAGATGGTTCCGCCAGTGTTACAGGGCGGTGAGAAAGGGTCTGAGCATATTAATTCACATCTGTATGATCAATATGAAGACAAACGCAAGAGCTGATACAAAGATCTCTGAAAAAGATCTGAATGGGTCTGAGCATATTAATTCACATGTATGAACAATATGAAGACAAACGCAAGAGCTGATACAAAGATGGTTCCGCCAGTGTTACAGGGCGGTGAGAAAGGGTCTGAGCATATTAATTCACATCATGTATGATCAATATGAAGACAAACGCAAGAGCTGATACAAAGATGGTTCCGCCAGTGTTACAGGGCGGTGAGAAAGGGTCTGAGCATATTAATTCACATCTGTATGATCAATATGAAGACAAACGCAAGAGCTGATACAAAGATGGTTCCGCCAGTGTTACAGGGCGGTGAGAAAGGGTCTGAGCATATTAATTCACATCTGTATGATCAATATGAAGATGAACGTAAGAGCTGATACAAAGATCTCTGAAAAAGATCTGAATGGGTCTGAGCATATTAATTCACATGTATGAACAATATGAAGACAAACGCAAGAGCTGACACAAAGATGGTTCCGCCAGTGTTACAGGGCGGTGAGAAAGGGTCTGAGCATATTAATTCACATCATGTATGATCAATATGAAGATAAACGCAAGAGCTGATACAAAGATGGTTCCGCCAGTGTTACAAGGCGGTGAGAAAGGGTCTTCGCCCCCCTTGCAGACATCGCACGACGAGATCACCTGCACAGCCTTGTCGTTGAAGGACTCGATCATCTTGCAGAAGGTGTCTTTATCCTCGAGTGTGCAGCCGCGGAAAGTCTCCAGTGTCTTCGTGTCGTCGTACCCTGTGGCGTTACATTGGTGTCAGTGGCGGGATACAGTTGACAGGCGCGTAGGAACTACTTGAATTATGAGGGAGGGGTCTGGGGCCCTGGTTCTAGCCCCACAGGGCGTCTTCTAGAATTTAAACGATAAACTTAATAGTAAACGATAAACTTAAATTTTTACCATGAATTGGGGGGTCAGAATGGGGAATAACTCACCATCCCCCCATCCCCCCCCCCTTTCCTAAGCGCCTGCAGTTGGAGAATAAACTTGGAAATTAAAGCTATGAATAGATGTTAGATTAGATTAGATTATTATTGTTTAATGGCTCTTCGACAACTAGGTCATTTTGCACACATTAATATTTACTTTTTAGTTGATAATACGTGGAGGACATGGCGAGGGGTAGACCTAACGGGCCTGATCCGGGGGAGTCTGATACCGGTGTGAAAGCTAGTTCAATATTGAGACAGACCGGTAGGGGGGAGGCCCAGGCCGGTGGAACCCGAATTCAGTGGGATCCATATCTCGAGGGGGGAGGCCGGTCCGAGGGAAGGGCATGGGACTAGTAGCACTTAGTTGGGACCACCACCACCGCGCCAAGGTAGCAGTCCATTGGTGAGGTTAAAGCTATAAATCGCGTTAAAATCGTATATTGCATGCGGGACGAGAGTCTTGTTTCCATACTACGCGACAAAGCATAGCGCCATCTATTATGAAAACACTTACACTGTCCCCTCATCCTGATCGTATAGCAGCTGTAGTCCGACACATCTGTGTCATTGGCAGCTGTTGCATTCCCTGCTGTATGATTCCCAGCCTCCGGGGGTACTGCATCTGGAGCAGCACCATCTGTTGGCCCATCTCTCTTGTCCCGAATTCCCGCGCTAAGCGAAGCAGTGCTGTTATCATCTTCGAAGTAATCACCGTGCATATCTATGTTGTTCGCAACGTCATCTGTGAAGAACACAGGGGACTGCATTGGGCTTGTGTATGCAAAAGATATTATTACGGAGTATTCGTAACATCTTTGGTGCATTTTCTAAAATTTCGTAATTATTTATTATCTGGTCTTCTCATAAGAACAATAATATTGTTTATAATAATATATTATACAAATGTCAATAATTTTGGCAGTCAAATTGGAAATACCACAAAATTTGTATTTACTATTTTCAAATATAAATTAAATTTGTACAGTTTTGTAGAATCAACAAAACTGTGCAAATTTCAACATCTGAATTTATCACTGCATGTAGGTATTTTTAGTATCCAGAAAAAAAACACTCCGTGTAAAAAAGGCAGCCAAGTCTCTTCAACTAAGAAAAAAATGAAAGAAATCTAAAATTCAGCTCTGAAAAGTATAGTGATATCAAAAATGGGCCAAGTCAGAACTATTTAAAAAATCATAAAAATACTTTGCTCATCGTGTATAAAAAATATAGACATGCAGAATTCAATGTATAATGCACCTATCAATAATACACAACCGTACGACTTGGCTGGCGTGGAGCGACCACTCCACTAGATTGAGCAAGATTGAGCAAGATGCTTTCATCGAAATATTGATATCTTACGTCTCATAATGGTGGCAAAAGTTTCGTCAGTGAGGTTCATCACCTAAAACAATGACATTATTAGTAATTATGAATGTAACACATTTTACATCGACAATGTCACTTGATAGGGGAAATACAGAATAACATCCTACTTAGAGATCTTTAATTAGATAGGTATCTAGGTAGTGTTAGGGAAGTTTTATTTTAAAAACAAAATTTTACAATCGCATCCTCTGCACATTATAAGATTTTTTTTTAAAGTTCAAGTTCATAAGAGTGAATGTTTAATGTTCCTGAAAAAGTAGTAACATGAGATCTTTTAAAATATGCTTTTAGAGAAAAATTAAAACTGATTAGGCCAATTCATAGTTTGCACGTGATGTCATCTCATTGTTTCCTGCCACCATCTTGATGGCACGCCGAATAGCTGAGATTCTCTGCTTTTTGGGAAACTTTCTGGGAAACTGTATAGACTCCAGAGATATCTTTAGTATAGGAAGAGGAACCACTCACATTACAAAAATACATCGATTTACCTAATAATAAAGTAAAAGTAAGTACTCAATAATCTGACCCGTTAACGTGCCAACAAAATGTCCGTCCTTAGATGGAAAATGCAATAATTTTGCATTTCTGATATAAAACAAAAGAAGTTCGTGCAAGCTATAGCGCGTAGGAATTATCGGGGATCGATGGATGTCAGGAAAAATCCTTGCGCCGTTCCAAGGGGGTCTGGGGGGGGGGGGGGCTCGCCCCTAGTTACCCCGCAGGGCCTTTTTTAAATGTTTTATACAAAAGAATCGAATTTGAAGCTATTTTATCATTCTTTTCAAAGAAATTTAAAATATTTGATGCGCTTTTTTGTGGAAACTTAAAACAATATTGCTTTTTGATTTAAAAAAAAATCTAATTCGACGCTGTTTTGGCATCCTTTTCAAAGAAATTAAATATGTAGGATATGCAATTTTCTTGGGTAAACTTGAAACAAAATGCAATATAATCTGTTAATTTTGTTAATTTATAGCACCCCCAATGGCCCCGCAGGGAAAGTTTTGAATTCTAGTAAAAGTGAATCGATTATGAATCGATTTTTGAAAAAGGTTGCTTATAAAAGCAATAGCAATAAGAAAGATCTGAATGTGTTTTGGTATCCCCTTGCAATTAGGCAATAAGTAATACACCGTACGCCACCCCGCTTTCATACTCCTCTAGCTACAGAATAAGAACAACATAAGAAACCAGAGCCAAATTCTGGTTCATTTAAAGGAATGAGGAATGAAGTTCACAAGCAAATGAGACATGTAGTTTAATGTGTAATTATTTAATTTTATTAATGAGAATGATCATGTTGGACAAATTATTAATTGACTTGTCTCATTTGATCACACCTCTGTTGAATAGTGAAGTCTCATTAAAATTATATTTCAAAATGATATTTGTTTAATGAAACTTGAGATGTTGCTGAACACAGATATGGATTAAGATTTCAGATTTATTTCCATTCACATTTAAAAAAATGCATTGACCCTTGGGAACTATTAAGTCCTCTTCCAGTAGGGTATTATGGAATTTACATTAAAGTTACATTAATTTATAATAATACAGTGGTAATAGTAATGTAATAAATAGTAATAATAGTAAGTACTTTAAAGACAGGCGAATCATTCATAAAATAATAACTAATATTAATAGGAATTCAATAGATAATAGGATGTAATAATATAAGCAGATGCTAAAAGAACAAAAAAAAAATTACACACCATTGTCTGTAAAGAATTCTTCCAAGGAGTAATATGCCTTATTAATAAGGAGTCTCTTTAACTGATGTTTAAAATGGGAATGTTCTTTTAATTCTTTTAGTGATGAAGGTAGTGCATTGAGCATTTTAAAGTTATTATGTGTTGAGTTAGCTTGCGTGCATTTAGTTCTGTACCTATTTGTGTGAATATTGTTTTTTTGTCTAGTATTATGTTCATGAATGTTTGTATTGTGGATATTATTTGCTTTTTGCTTAACAGTAAGGATGGATTCTAATATATATAAACATGGAACTGTAAGAATTTTGTGTTTTATAAAATGTTTTTTACAGTCAGGTTTTGAAAATGTGCCCTTGCATTTTAGACCAAATAGTTTTCTTATTGTTTTCCTTTGCATGACAAATATTTTATTTGCATCAACTGAGTTTCCCCAAAACTGTATACCATAACGGATGTGAGATTCAAAATTAGCAAAGTATACCAGTTTTGCCGTTTTAAGGTTTGTTAGTGAGATGATTATTATTTTTGTAGTGAGATGAATAGTTTTCAAGGAATTAATTTACAAAGATTGATATATTTCTTGCGATTTTAAAACAGGAAAATTGACAGTGACATCTGCTATATTGCCATGGCAACAAAGAAATCACCATGGTAACACATTGTTGGAGACTTGGAAATGAATCATGATTCTCGTTGCCTGCCGTTTTTGTCGCTAAAATATCCAATGATATTTGAATTTGATTTTTATGAATGAAAATTTGAAATTTTGCTGGTGATAAGTGTGTTTGTCATTGTTATTTGTGTTGATATTTACTAATTAAGAGGGCTTGGTAGTGAGCGTGGCCTTGACGAGTTTTTTAATAGATTTTTATCAATGTAGTAAAAAAAATGTAGTAATTTTCGGGTTCTAAACACCTGTTGGACACAATAAAACTAATAGCTTATTCCAAACTATGAAATTATTTTCATTGAACTCTTCTGAATTCACGTCCATAGCCCTATTTGGTTAACAATTACACTGGAAAAAGATATTGATAAAAATCGATTAAAAAACTCTTCAAGGTCAAACTCACTACCCAGCCGTCTTAAGGTGATACTAGCGCTCGGCCGTTTTAGAAAATTGAGAGAAAAATTGTTTCATAAGTGAGTGTAACTTTTACAGGATGTTCACATGATCAGTCTGATTGGATATTAGTAGCACTTTTTAATTTTTGCTTATTGCATCGTTAATTAGGCGCCGGTTATTCAACAAAACCGCACAAAACTCAGAAATTTGCGATACGATTGGAGACCAAACCCGCTAACCAATTGATCTCAAATTTTAAACGTAATTAGATGAAAGACAAACTTAGGGTTATCCCTTGGCACATTTTTGAAATTTAATTTCATACGGCGCCCAGGGAGACGAGAAAATAGCAAATTTTTCACCAAAAATCCACTAATTATTACTAATTAACGAAACAAAAAATTAAAAATGTACCAAAGGATAACCCTAAGTTTGTCTTTTATCTAATCACGATTAAAATTTCAAATAATTTGGTATACCCATTTCGTCTCCAATCGTATCGCAAAAAGTGTCTACAAATAGCAGGAAAATCGCTCGCGCTTGCAGCACCTTAACTAGAATAAAATTTCAAGAGACTTCCATATTAGTGATGCAAAACTTGAGAAAATTCTGAGAAAAATTCTGAGAATTCGACCTCATAATGAAGCAAATCTGTATACATATTTGCATCGCATTATCAACATTTGTGTATCTGGAGGGGATATCTGGTGGTGTTCAGGATCTCTGGCAGGGGGGGGGGGGGGTCAGGATCCAGAAAGGGTTGTCAGTTCCCCCCCCCCCCCCTATTCCTACGCGCCTGGGGCCAGATTCACAAAGAAGTATTATCTCTTAATACGTACTATCTTTTGTATTATCTGTCAATTAACACGGCCTTCTTGGTATTAAATCGAAAAGATAATACGTATTAGCAGATAATACTTTTTGTGAATCCAGCCACAGGAGCATGGACAGATAAATCTCTGCTCCAACGCTCTAGCTCTGATCTCTAAATGTGCATCATCGCTGGGAAGTGGCCTTTCCATTACGAATACCTACCTGTTGGAAGTTCCACCATATGTGGTGAGTAGACTCCGAACAGTTGCTGGGCATGAGAGGCGTGTTGGGATAAACATCGAACTTGCTCTCACACCAGTCCGACAGATATGTGGAGCACTCGTAGCACAAGGTGCATTTCACACCACCTGCAATCAATGCCACTCATTGGTGAGCCATGTTGTTACACAGCTGTCAATGTAGACTCCGAACAGTTGCTGGGCATGAGAGGCGTGTTGGGATAAACATCGAACTTGCTCTCACACCAATCCGACAGATATGTGGAGCACTCGTAGCACAAGGTGCATTTCACACCACCTGCAATCAATGTCACTCATTGGTGAGCGACCATGTTGTTACACAGCTGTCAATGTAGACTCCGAACAGTTGCTGGGCATGAGAGGCGTGTTGGGATAAACATCGAACTTGCTCTCACACCAGTCCGACAGATATGTGGAGCACTCGTAGCACAAGGTGCATTTCACACCACCTGCAATCAATGTCACTCATTGGTGAGCGACCATGTTGTTACACAGCTGTCAATGTAGACTCCGAACAGTTGCTGGGCATGAGAGGCGTGTTGGGATAAACATCGAACTTGCTCTCACACCAATCCGACAGATATGTGGAGCACTCGTAGCACAAGGTGCATTTCACACCACCTGCAATCAATGTCACTCATTGGTGAGCGACCATGTTGTTACACAGCTGTCAATGTAGACTCCGAACAGTTGCTGGGCATGAGAGGCGTGTTGGGATAAACATCGAACTTGCTCTCACACCAATCCGACAGATATGTGGAGCACTCGTAGCACAATGTGCATTTCACACCACCTGCAATCAATGCCACTCATTGGTGAGCCATGTTGTTACACAGCTGTCAATGTAGACTCCGAACAGTTGCTGGGCATGAGAGGCGTGTTGGGATAAACATCGAACTTGCTCTCACACCAATCCGACAGATATGTGGAGCACTCGTAGCACAAGGTGCATTTCACACCACCTGCAATCAATGTCACTCATTGGTGAGCCATGTTGTTACACAGCTGTCAATGTAGACTCCGAACAGTTGCTGGGCATGAGAGGCGTGTTGGGATAAACATCGAACTTGCTCTCACACCAATCCGACAGATATGTGGAGCACTCGTAGCACAAGGTGCATTTCACACCACCTGCAATCAATGCCACTCATTGGTGAGCCATGTTGTTACACAGCTGTCAATGTAGACTCCGAACAGTTGCTGGGCATGAGAGGCGTGTTGGGATAAACATCGAACTTGCTCTCACACCAATCCGACAGATATGTGGAGCACTCGTAGCACAAGGTGCATTTCACACCACCTGCAATCAATGTCACTCATTGGTGAGCCATGTTGTTACACAGCTGTCAATGTAGACTCCGAACAGTTGCTGGGCATGAGAGGCGTGTTGGGATAAACATCGAACTTGCTCTCACACCAATCTGACAGATATGTGGAGCACTCGTAGCACAAGGTGCATTTCACACCACCTGCAATCAATGTCACTCATTGGTGAGCGACCATGTTGTTACACAGCTGTCAATGTAGACTCCGAACAGTTGCTGGGCATGAGAGGCGTGTTGGGATAAACATCGAACTTGCTCTCACACCAATCCGACAGATATGTGGAGCACTCGTAGCACAAGGTGCATTTCACACCACCTGCAATCAATGTCACTCATTGGTGAGCGACCATGTTGTTACACAGCTGTCAATGTAGACTCCGAACAGTTGCTGGGCATGAGAGGCGTGTTGGGATAAACATCGAACTTGCTCTCACACCAATCCGACAGATATGTGGAGCACTCGTAGCACAAGGTGCATTTCACACCACCTGCAATCAATGTCACTCATTGGTGAGCCATGTTGTTACACAGCTGTCAATGTAGACTCCGAACAGTTGCTGGGCATGAGAGGCGTGTTGGGATAAACATCGAACTTGCTCTCACACCAATCCGACAGATATGTGGAGCACTCGTAGCACAAGGTGCATTTCACACCACCTGCAATCAATGTCACTCATTGGTGAGCCATGTTGTTACACAGCTGTCAATGTAGACTCCGAACAGTTGCTGGGCATGAGAGGCGTGTTGGGATAAACATCGAACTTGCTCTCACACCAATCCGACAGATATGTGGAGCACTCGTAGCACAAGGTGCATTTCACACCACCTGCAATCAATGCCACTCATTGGTGAGCCATGTTGTTACACAGCTGTCAATGTAGACTCCGAACAGTTGCTGGGCATGAGAGGCGTGTTAGGATAAACATCGAACTTGCTCTCATACCAATCTGACAGATATGTGGAGCACTCGTAGCACAATGTGCATTTCACACCACCTGCAATCAATGCCACTCATTGGTGAGCGACCATGTTGTTACACAGCTGTCAATGTAGACTCCGAACAGTTGCTGGGCATGAGAGGCGTGTTGGGATAAACATCGAACTTGCTCTCACACCAATCGGACAGATATGTGGAGCACTCGTAGCACAAGGTGCATTTCACACCACCTGCAATCAATGTCACTCATTGGTGAGCGACCATGTTGTTACACAGCTGTCAATGTAGACTCCGAACAGTTGCTGGGCATGAGAGGCGTGTTGGGATAAACATCGAACTTGCTCTCACACCAATCCGACAGATATGTGGAGCACTCGTAGCACAAGGTGCATTTCACACCACCTGCAATCAATGTCACTCATTGGTGAGCGACCATGTTGTATCACAGCTGTCAATGTAGACTCCGAACAGTTGCTGGGCATGAGAGGCGTGTTGGGATAAACATCGAACTTGCTCTCACACCAATCCGACAGATATGTGGAGCACTCGTAGCACAAGGTGCATTTCACACCACCTGCAATCAATGTCACTCATTGGTGAGCCATGTTGTTACACAGCTGTCAATGTAGACTCCGAACAGTTGCTGGGCATGAGAGGCGTGTTGGGATAAACATCGAACTTGCTCTCACACCAATCCGACAGATATGTGGAGCACTCGTAGCACAAGGTGCATTTCACACCACCTGCAATCAATGTCACTCATTGGTGAGCCATGTTGTTACACAGCTGTCAATGTAGACTCCGAACAGTTGCTGGGCATGAGAGGCGTGTTGGGATAAACATCGAACTTGCTCTCACACCAATCCGACAGATATGTGGAGCACTCGTAGCACAAGGTGCATTTCACACCACCTGCAATCAATGTCACTCATTGGTGAGCCATGTTGTTACACAGCTGTCAATGTAGACTCCGAACAGTTGCTGGGCATGAGAGGCGTGTTGGGATAAACATCGAACTTGCTCTCACACCAATCCGACAGATATGTGGAGCACTCGTAGCACAAGGTGCATTTCACACCACCTGCAATCAATGTCACTCATTGGTGAGCCATGTTGTTACACAGCTGTCAATGTAGACTCCGAACAGTTGCTGGGCATGAGAGGCGTGTTGGGATAAACATCGAACTTGCTCTCACACCAATCTGACAGATATGTGGAGCACTCGTAGCACAAGGTGCATTTCACACCACCTGCAATCAATGTCACTCATTGGTGAGCGACCATGTTGTTACACAGCTGTCAATGTAGACTCCGAACAGTTGCTGGGCTTGAGAGGCGTGTTGGGATAAACATCGAACTTGCTCTCACACCAATCCGACAGATATGTGGAGCACTCGTAGCACAAGGTGCATTTCACACCACCTGCAATCAATGCCACTCATTGGTGAGCGACCATGTTGTTACACAGCTGTCAATGTAGACTCCGAACAGTTGCTGGGCATGAGAGGCGTGTTGGGATAAACATCGAACTTGCTCTCACACCAATCCGACAGATATGTGGAGCACTCGTAGCACAAGGTGCATTTCACACCACCTGCAATCAATGCCACTCATTGGTGAGCCATGTTGTTACACAGCTGTCAATGAAGACTCCGAACAGTTGCTGGGCATGAGAGGCGTGTTGGGATAAACATCGAACTTGCTCTCACACCAATCCGACAGATATGTGGAGCACTCGTAGCACAAGGTGCATTTCACACCACCTGCAATCAATGCCACTCATTGGTGAGCCATGTTGTTACACAGCTGTCAATGTAGACTCCGAACAGTTGCTGGGCATGAGAGGCGTGTTGGGATAAACATCGAACTTGCTCTCACACCAATCCGACAGATATGTGGAGCACTCGTAGCACAAGGTGCATTTCACACCACCTGCAATCAATGTCACTCATTGGTGAGCGACCATGTTGTTACACAGCTGTCAATGTAGACTCCGAACAGTTGCTGGGCATGAGAGGCGTGTTGGGATAAACATCGAACTTGCTCTCACACCAATCTGACAGATATGTGGAGCACTCGTAGCACAAGGTGCATTTCACACCACCTGCAATCAATGTCACTCATTGGTGAGCGACCATGTTGTTACACAGCTGTCAATGTAGACTCCGAACAGTTGCTGGGCATGAGAGGCGTGTTGGGATAAACATCGAACTTGCTCTCACACCAATCTGACAGATATGTGGAGCACTCGTAGCACAAGGTGCATTTCACACCACCTGCAATCAATGTCACTCATTGGTGAGCGACCATGTTGTTACACAGCTGTCAATGTAGACTCCGAACAGTTGCTGGGCATGAGAGGCGTGTTGGGATAAACATCGAACTTGCTCTCACACCAATCCGACAGATATGTGGAGCACTCGTAGCACAAGGTGCATTTCACACCACCTGCAATCAATGTCACTCATTGGTGAGCGACCATGTTGTTACACAGCTGTCAATGTAGACTCCGAACAGTTGCTGGGCATGAGAGGCGTGTTGGGATAAACATCGAACTTGCTCTCACACCAATCCGACAGATATGTGGAGCACTCGTAGCACAAGGTGCATTTCACACCACCTGCAATCAATGTCACTCATTGGTGAGCCATGTTGTTACACAGCTGTCAATGTAGACTCCGAACAGTTGCTGGGCATGAGAGGCGTGTTGGGATAAACATCGAACTTGCTCTCACACCAATCCGACAGATATGTGGAGCACTCGTAGCACAAGGTGCATTTCACACCACCTGCAATCAATGTCACTCATTGGTGAGCCATGTTGTTACACAGCTGTCAATGTAGACTCCGAACAGTTGCTGGGCATGAGAGGCGTGTTGGGATAAACATCGAACTTGCTCTCACACCAATCCGACAGATATGTGGAGCACTCGTAGCACAAGGTGCATTTCACACCACCTGCAATCAATGTCACTCATTGGTGAGCCATGTTGTTACACAGCTGTCAATGTAGACTCCGAACAGTTGCTGGGCATGAGAGGCGTGTTGGGATAAACATCGAACTTGCTCTCACACCAATCCGACAGATATGTGGAGCACTCGTAGCACAAGGTGCATTTCACACCACCTGCAATCAATGTCACTCATTGGTGAGCGACCATGTTGTTATGTTTTTATTTTGTCTGCTTAAGAGGGCTGAGTAATGATCGTGACCTTGAAGAGTTTTTGAATCGATTTTTATCAATATCTTTTACCAATGTAATTGTTAACAAAATAGGGCTTTGTACGAGTATTCAGAACAGTTCAATGAAAATAATTTCATAGTTTGGAATAAGTTATTAGTTTTATTTTCTCCAACAGATGTTTAGTACCATAATTTTACTTATTTTCGGGCACTTAACGTCTGTAGGACAAAGTAAATCTAATAAACCATTACAAGCCATGGAATTATTTTAATTGAACAGGTCTGAATACTCGTACAAAGCCATATTTTGTTACCAATTACATTGGTAAAAGACATTGATAAAAATCGATTAAAAAACTCTTCAAGGTCAAACTCACTACCCAGCCGTCTTAACGTCGCACTGTTCTGCAGCGAGGCTATAATGGCGACGGATGAATGATTATGAGGATGATTGGGAGATGATGGTGAAGAGTAGGTAAGGATGGAAGGTGGGAAGGAGGCGGTCGTGGCCTATTAGTAGGGTACTTTCCCAGCATTTGCCTGTCGACTGAGGGAATACCACGAAAAACCCCCAGTCAGGAAAGACGGCCGCGGGAATCGAACCCGGGCCTCAGGAAAACAAGTTCAGAGCGTTACCACTCAGCCAACCTGTTCCGTAAATCTTGTTACGTCAGCTGTCAATCTGATTTCCTGTGCAACATGGGCCTCCATGGGGGGGGGGGGGGGGGGGGGCAATGAGCACTTGTCTCTTTGGAATTTCCAAAGACGGAATAACGGAAAATATGCGAAAAAATATAATTCGGTAATTACTATGTTTTGTGTGCCACCTTTTTCAGGAAAAAGAACATTTTATTTTGAAATTTTTTTGTTTTTCGCATTCAAAGAAAATCTGAAAAATATTTCTGAAATCGAAAACACATTTATTAAGCCTTTTGTTCCGTTGAACAGTTTAAACTTGTATGCATTGCATTTCTAAAACGCACCAAAATTATTGGAATTATTTTTCCGGGGCTCCCCCTTCACCACCCCCCCTGACAGAAATTATGCGGACGTTTGTAGTATCATAGTAGGCTGGGAAATCATGGAGCAAAAGAATATCGAAGTAAAAAAAACAATCTGACACGTGTGCCAACACAATGGCCACTGTGCAACTCCGAGTAAAGAAAATAATGTTTGCATTGTTGGTGCAACAAACAACAAACACTAAGCTTTGTTACGAAACACACTGTTAGGCCCAGTCTTTCAATACTCTGCTAACTTTTAAACGGTCGATTAGGACTGTATTGCCATGGCAACAACCAATGACATTCCTAAAACGACTGTGTTAACTTTACTGGTTTAAGCTTGGATTTAGCAGAGTATTGAAAAACTGGACCTTAAGGTGGCTGTATATCACGTGACTTTATTTCTCTACATCCGATCAAAAGAAATAGTTACCTATGAGTACATACCTTACATCGTTCATGTTGAGTAATCCAAGGTGATTTATGAAGGAAATTCACTGCATACTTGAGCTTATCAATATTTGCAGTCAATATTATTTAATTTTGCAGTGATTTTATAATAAAAACAACACAAATTTCGTGTAAACGTACGCGTGTGAAGACTGTCAAAACCAAGTGCTGTTCGTTTAATCATTACATTCATAATAGTGGATATAATTAATGTCTCAACATTTCACTGGAAAGACGAAGAATGAGCGCATGTTATACATTCTGATATTGCGTCAGGTTTGTGATGCATACATGCCTTTTTATTAGAGTAATGTTTGCTGTTCTTGGCAACTCATAGAATTTCCTTCAACTTCAGGTCTTGATTTGAGAATATTTAGGTGCAAGGAAGTAAAATCATCTAATATGTTATTTTCGCAGTTCTTTTCTGCGTAGAATTAGTTCCAACTGATGTGTCCTAACTTATCTGATGAGTGAGAAGTATTTGCTGAACTGAACCCTTCCAACTGAAAATTTGTAGCTTTTTTGTTGAAAAGTCACGTGATATACAGCCACCTTAATATCATTTTTATTATAAGTAAATGATTAATTATGACTTACCAAATAGTACACAGAACAAATGCAGAACTAACAATGCTATTTTAAATGTCATATCTTTACCATTTCTGAGAATCAACAATAACTTTTAACCGATTCCAGTTTACTGTTCCTCCAAATAATAAAAACAATTGAAGATTTGAAATCAGAGCATTCTAAAAACTAACACAACTTTCAATGATACGAGCAAAAAGTTTTATAAAGCTGTAATTTATGGCGGGTAATCTTTTGCTTCTACTATCAACTAGCAACTTTTGGTTGATCAACTTTGTTCTCTTCTGCACATGCAGTGTCACAGTGTCACATTAAAAAAGTTACGCTGCGCACGAGCAGAACCAAGTTGGTCAAATAAAAGTTGCTAGTGTGGACTGGGCTCAAGATAAAATTAATTTCAATAAAATCGTGGGTATTGCAACAACCAATTGTTGCTCAACCAAATAGTTGCATTAGTCTTTTATGCCGGATTAAACTAAATATTGCATTAACATTTTAAGTTGGAGCCATCAGACACTTCTTATTTAACTATTTGTTGGTAATACAGGCTACGGCTTATTTAACATTGAAGGTATTGGCGTCAACACGGGTGGGGGGGGGGGGGGGGGGGGGGGGAGCCTCAGGAAAACATAGTTTTTTGTGGTGTCGTATAGTTTCATTTTGTTAACAATAAATCAAAAAAGAAACATTTTTGGATGTCATGAAAACATAGGAAGGTTGAAAGTAAAATTTAATTTTGTAAAAATAAAAATAACAAAAAAAATCATTCCAAAGTGTCCAAAATCAAAACCATCCCTGAGGGGCAGGGTGGGGGCATGCCCTCAGGCCTCCACTACCCCAAAGTGTCAAAGTTAAAAAAAATGTAATATTTCAACAAAATACACCTGGTTACGTCTTAAAATTGATTTGAAAGTGTCCAAAAACCAAAACAAAACGCCCTGCGGGGCAGAGTGGGAGGCACGCCGCCCACACCCTCCTTAGCCCTAGGAATATTGTTTTCCTTGCCTTGCCCTCTTCCCCCTGGAAGAAATCCTGCAAACGCCCATGATTCCCTAAACAAAAAGCAACCGTATCACCAAAAAAATCATGAAATTAATAAAAATCGAATGTATATTTTTTCTCACAAACATGTTTTTTATATGTATGATTTGTTTGTATGTTTTTTTCGTGGTTTTCCCTCAGTCGACAGGCAAATGTTGGGAAGGTACCCTACTAATAGGCCACGACCGCCACCTTCCACCCTTACCTAATTTTCACCATCATCTCCTAATCTACATCATAATCATTCATCCTCGCCATTAGCTTCGCTACAGAACAGTGCAGACATTAAGCCCCAGACAAAAAAATGTTTTCTCACATCTTTAAAAAAAAACTCAATTTCAGGTCTATCTCTTCAATGTGGACTTTTTACGTAAATGTCGTACAATGGAGCATTTATATTTATGGGTATGCCATTTCCATAAACACTTGGTCAAGACTCTTGAACTTCGAGATATTGTAACTACTATTCTGACAAATCTGAAGGATCTAATGCAGGTGGTGAAAATGTTGTTAATTTTAATAAAATTCAATTCTTTCTTTAACTACTACCTACCTGCTTGTCTAGGTGTAATTCTACGACCTTGATCAAACAAGGACGTGTCTCGACGACATCGATGTCTCTTCGTAGATAATTATGACCATAAACAACCTTCATTAGACTAACCTATTGGAGGAACTTTATGATTTGAGGACCAAAATGTGGAGTAATTTGATAAGTGATTTATTTCTCCAGCTTGGAAAGAATTATAAAATTGGATTAAAAAATAAGAAATTATATGAACATTGTGTAAATAGGAAATATAAATGAAATATGACACTGGCACAATTTGTAAATAAAATTCATCTAAGTTCTATGTGCTTCAAACCCGACAAAAGGCCGGACACCACAAGATATTTTCCTATTTAAATGTCAATAATGTCCGAAACCAACATTAAAAAAGCAAAATGATGAAGAAAACAATCAACAACAATGTCAACGAAGACCGAAGTCGAGTTGGTCAAGCTCTTGACCGGCAAGTGAAAGGTCCTAGGTTCAAGCCCCAGTACATCTAGATATTTCTTGCTTCGCACATCCTTTACTTTACTTTCATCTTCGACTCAACTGAAGTTTTCCTTAAAAACCCAGTTTCTCAAATCTAACAACCTGATGATAGGTTTTAATCATACATTAATCACTCATACATAAATAATTACACAAATTTAGATATAAATTTATGCTTTTATTTTAAATAGGTACTATAAATAGGACAACCAGAATGATTCAAAATGATCTTAACATGACCATTTTACAAAATATACAAATCAATCCATTCAATAGTAATGTTAGTCGTCATAATTAATATATTATTATTTTATTTAATTACATCAATAATGATTAAATCTGGCAATAATACATTCTTGTTAAGAATACAAATAGAAATAATACAATATTTACAAAATTACATAATGGGGGCAATATTAGGTTGACAACCTTCTCCATTGCCTTAATCGATTGCAAATTCAAATGCAAGTCCTAGAAAGAAATGAAAACTGAAAAGTGAACTATGGTAGATGTTCATCATTAGAAATTGCGCCCCTGCGCATTCAGCTAAATTAACATTGAACAAACAAAAGATTTCACTTAATTTTGCGAAGTTCAAAATATCCGTTGAGCGATTCAACTTGAGAGTACAATACAATACGCATCCACAAAAAGTAAATCGTTCAAATTTTGTAGATGAATATTGACTAAGGTTTTGTTTACAATTATGTAATCATGTACTTTCAAAAAAGTATAAAAGTATAAACCATTGATGGTTCAAGTCAACAATCGTTTCTAGGATATGCAGAGAAAATGGACCAATACAAAAAGTACCTAGGGGGCTCTGGTTTATAATAAAATCACATGCAGTCTGATTTTCCAGATCTCTACTGACTTTTCTTACCTATCATTGTAAAATCATTCATTTTATTTTTATTAAATCACACCACCCAGATTATAGTTCTGCATTAGTCCATTGCAATCAGAAAATAGTTGCACAGTTAATAAAGAAGGCTGTGACAAACAAATTAAAATACAGTATTTGGAAGACACTCTTCTAGGTACCAGCAACAATATGAAAAATAATACGCAATAATCACAACAATGCCCTCGCCTCGACTGCCACCAGACGCCCATCAGCTTCCAATCTCGCGGTTCGTGGATACTAATAAATAATTATTACCGATGACTGTGCTAAAGGATGACATACGTAATAACAACCAATTTTTCAGTCTTAATATTAAATATTGTTGTTAGGCCCTCTTTGATACAATTGCAGTGTGAAATTATGTTAAATCTTAATTCTTTGGACAGATTAATGAAACATGTAAGTTTCTACGAATAATTTCAGTAAAATAAAATAATTAGAGATGGGACGATTCTCATTCTTTGAAACGTTGAAATAATTTGTAGCTGCGTTTTCATTGGTTTGAATTTACTGCTTTGTATTTAGCTGCTCACTACTATTTGAAGAAAATTAAAATAGCTGCTTTTCAGTCCGTTAATGATTGTTTGCTTTATTCTACTTGCCGTTAATGACAAATTACTAAAAACAAATGAAATTTATTTTCTAGAATGTCATTAAAGAATTGTTTCAAAGAATCGGTATCGGAATCGGTTCCATCCCTACAAATATATGATTGCAATTGGACGTGACCTACCTACTTTTTTAAAAAAATTATACAATTTGAGGTAGTCAATTTAGTTCTTTTTGACGGATCAGTATAATCAACATAAGAAACAGAATTTCTGAGGACTAACGTTAACGAAATTTCTGTAACTCAGCCGCCTCGAGTATATTGGACAGACATGGTAAACGACGGTACAAATATTATAATGCGACCCATGCTACACATGGACTGACAACGACGATCGCAACGACCATCCGAGTATCATTTAAATACGCTTCGTACAAAATACTGATGCGCTCGTTTTCCACGTAATCGAAACGTACATTTTCATTTCGAGTGCTAAGAAATGTCGTAGAACAGCTGTTTCGACTCTCGGACGGCTTTTACCATCTCCGAGGTGATTGTACCTAGCCAATCTACCAGTTTACGAAATCGGGAAATACAAAATAGTCGATGGGGACACGGGGCAGAGTCCATTTGCGAAAAACTCGCGGACTTTGAAATTACAACGGACGGTCCTAATATATTGCTCTTAAAATCCTAAATCCAGTCATTTTAGTTTTGTAGGTACATATTATCCATTAATTTCTAAAACATCCAATCATCGTGCAGTATTAATTTCCTGCTACGTGATTGGCTGATTGTGTATATTAGTCTACTTTCGAAACGGACTTAAAACGGCAATTGAAGGAAACCTACTTATAGTAAAGACTAGCTCATACCAAGATTAAAAAATATCGTCTCAAACGTTGGCAGTAGTCTCATTCAAGTTGTATCGTACATATATCAACCTTTTGCTCTACTTTCTGTACCCATGAAAGTGTGTCAAGGAACGTTCTTTCTTGTCCATATCGACCCATCAAATAATTTGTTTCCAAGTATGTAATAACACATAATTTTTGGTTATTTTTTTTCAAGATTAAATTTATAAATGCCAAAAATATTACAAACTCTTGAATAGTTATTTTGCAAAACTGATGAGAGTAAGGATGTAATCAACATAAAAAGGCACAAAAACAAGAAATACTTCAGTTCACAAAAGCTAATTTTAAAGACAGGAAACCTGATTGGTTTAAATTTCTTGAACATTAGACAACATAAAAGTTGTAAGTAACAAAACCTATTTATGTAGATTTTATTCTCCTTCTGTTGATGTACAGAGAAAGTGATAAAATTAAGAAATTATATTAGAATGTTTTACGTTAAGAGGCCTCGGTAAAGTTACAATCAGAATTGTGAAAAATCAATGAGTTGGTACACATAAGTTGAAATGTGCATCTACTCTTTGATTTTTAAAAATTCAGTTTGAGTGAAGATAAATCTTGAAAAATCACTTGACACAACACGCTCCATTACCTTTCGCAGGACTCGAAAGAATTCACAAAAATGATCAAGAAATGATTATGATTGTTTAAAAACAGACATGGGAAAGCATCACATTAAGTAGGATGTCTACTTGTAGTTCCTCAAAAAGTAGAAGCAAAAGATTGTTATAAGTTCAACATCCGAGACGATTCCGCCAGCCCCGCTACTTCTTGTCGAAGAGCGGCAGCTTTGACTTGACCGCCCCCTCGCATATCATCAGCCTCTGGGTCGCGTTCACCGTCCTCCTCACCACCCCGGTGGGCACCTGCGCGACGACCTGCGCCGGCACCGCCGCGGGCGCGCGCTCCAGCGACTTGCGCAGCAGCGCGATCTTGCTGGAGCGTGCGCGGAGGAACTGGTGCCGCGACGGATGGAACTCGTGCAGCTCGGGACGGGAGTTCTGCTTGCGCTCGAAGTACTCGACGATCTTGCTGATCTGCTGGGGCTGAGCTGCGAGGCTGCCGCGGCTCAGCTCCTCCCAGTACATGTCGCCGCCGCCGAGGCTAGAGATGTCCTCCGAGGAGTCGGTGTAGATGGACGAGGAGCGCTTCGCGGCGAAGAGGAGCGAGTGGTGGGGCCGGCACAGTCCGATCGCACCCTAGGGAAACACATAGCATATCAGCACAATGTAGCATTTGAGACCAGTTTTTAAATGCTCTGAGCTATATGCATTGACATATTTTACACAATAAATTTCAGGAAATCTAGTTATGAGTGAACTACAAATGATTTTGCAACCTATGAATTGCCAGTCCACTGCTCAATTAACCGAGCAAATTTAAATGGTACCAAATGGATAAATGGTTCAAATGGCTATGGTAAATCATTCAAATTTGCAGAATTTATAATCTGCAACCGACAACCCTAATTTCGGGAGCTCGAATCCCACCGGTGGCAAAATCTTTTAAGTTGGTGCTTAGTACAAAAATTATAGTAGATTTATGAAATTTATGGTGTGAAATATTTCAATGTTGGTGCAATATTAATAATAATACACCAATCAGACTAAAAAAGGAATTTTCATTAAAATTGCACACCTATCCTAGAAGGAGTTTTAAAGTAATCGTACAATATTCAAAGCTTGCAGGAGCTTCCTTTGTAATCAGTTCACTTACATAAATCATCCTACTAGGAGGTCAATTCTTGGCATTATAAGTTTTTAAACCGTTTACGTTTGCTTGCATAATATAAATCTTAAAAAGTTGAAGACTAAAGCCTAGTTGTAAAATTTCTCAAGTGAAAATGGAACAGTTTCAAAAACTGAAAGCTCAAGATTCGGTCTCCTAAATGACGGAAGGAAATATGATAATTCCATATCCACTCGCTACGCACCTGCGTGTCGTCTAGATCGCCGAGCTCGCCGGACCCCGAGCGTATGGAGCTGACCGTGGTGGCGGAGTCGTCCAGGAGGAACAGCGACGAGGCCGCGGACGAGGAGGAGAGCGTGGCCGAGGAGGTGTTGTGCACGCGGGCGCGCGCCCCGAAGTCGGGGGAGAGCAGGTCGCCGGCGCCGAGGCCGAAGTCCTCGCCGATGCTGCTGAAGAAACCCGACTCGCACGAGCCTCGCCGCTTCAGCACAGTCTGGCCGTAGCCGGAGGACACCTCGCCTGGAAATAATGCCATTCCGCCGATTAGACACACTACTATTTCATTCAACGCTAGGTGGCTAACCATTATAGGCACCAAGTGTTGACTCTCTTTTGTTTCTGAAAATGAGAGACCGTTGGGTGGCAAAAAATAGCAACTCTTTCAGACGTGATCCTCATACCCTTAGTTGCAGCAGTTAGTAAACATTACTCATTGTATGCATTTTTACAATCATACGCCACAGGATATTTCGCTGTGAAAATATATGACGTGTCCAAAATTTCACTGATTCTGATTAAATTATTAGTTTGCTTCTCTCTTTTACCAATTCTGAGCTACCTATTTTGAGTTATCTGTGGATTTTTATTGGTTGCTATGGCCACGGCCAATGAGAGATTATAAAATTGCTGATACTTCGCCGTACAGTTTTGCCGATTTCTCTTGCTAGTGGCGCTGAGAGTATGAACACTTGGTGTCTATATCAGATTCCTTTTTTTATTAATCACACAATATAATATTAGGTACACTTGTTAAGGTACGTTTACAGCTTGGCAACAGACGTTCGGCGCTTTGACGTTGGCCAATCAGGTGGCTCAGCGTCAAGCGCCGACGTTCAAGGTAAAAAAATAAATTAATTCATCTTTCAGAGCCGAACGCGTCAACGGCAAACTGAAAACGTACCTTTAGGTCTCAGTTGACTTATCAGTAGGAAAATTTAATAAAAAATGTTGTCAAGTTTCCAATAAAATATAAATGCATCTTTAAACATTAATCTTATTTAGAAACCACAAATTTGGCACGTGTTTAAAATACAAATTTTGGTTCTAGGATTAATCAAAACTATTAATGTAAAAGATATGAGGAAATGTAGAGGAATAATTTTATAGTTTTAGGTACTTAGGTAGTTTACAAAGTTAAATAGTTATACAGTATAACCATTGACGTACACTGGGGGTGGGGACATGCGACTGGCCCGTCATCTGTCGTCGATGTCTAGTGACAAACGGAACCACCCCGTTCTTACGTACAGACCAAGGTCAAATTCTTCACTCGTCCGGCTGAGATCGTCTTACATAGGCCAAGATTGCAGGGAAAGCTGACGCAGCACAACAATATGCTTAATTTTAGTCTATGTTATAAATATGAAGGCATGTTGTAGCATTGAACAAAATTAATAATAATGTCTTTATATTGCCAGAATCTTGGCTTGAAGTGGGGCCTCCGACATCGGCGAAAGCATTCAGTGCTGCAGCTCTAGCAGTCACGAGTCCCATACTGAGCGGTAGTCAATGGTATAACCATTGACGTACACTGGGGGTGGGGACATGCGACTGGCCAGTCATCTGTCGTCGATGTCTAGTGACAAACGGAACCGCCCCGTTCTTACGTACAGACTAAGGTCAAATTCTTCACTCGTCCGGCTGAGATCGTCTTACATTTGGAAAGATTGCACGGAAAGCTGACGCAGCACAACAATAAGCTTAATTTAGGCCGATGTTATAAATATGAAGGCATGTTGTAGCATTGAACAAAATTAATAATAATGTCTTTATATTGCCAGAATCGTGGTTTGTAGTGCGGCCTCAGACATCGGCGGAAGCATTCAGTGCTGCAGCTATAGCAGTCACGAGTCCCATACTGAGCGGTAGTCAATGGTATAACAAAGAGTTTTTCAATTCTTTTCATTGCTGTCTATCAGCTCGTGTCTATCAGCTCGTGCTCCAGCGTGAAGTATCTTGGTATAACTATTGATAGAAACCTATCCTGGGTTCCGCATATCGATCATCTAGTTAAAAAACTTTCTTCAGCGCGCTTTGTAATGCGTACATTAGCCCTGAATTGCAACTTATTTGCTTTACGATCAGCCTACTTTGCGTACGTTCACTCAATACTCCAGTATGGTATCATCTTTTGGGGCGGTACGCTAGACAGCAATAGGGCTTTTCGCGCTCAGAAGAAAGTCATCCGGATCATACTCTCTCTTGGATATAGTGCGTCATGCAGAGATAAGTTCCGGGAGGTAGCAATACTACCTCTCCCATGTATCTACATTTTGGCAGTGTGTTTGTTTACACGGGACAACCTGCATTTGTTCAATGACAACAGCCACCACATGTATGGAACTAGAGGTGCCTCCAATTTAAAACATGAATACTGCCGCTTAAATACCACGTCTCAGGGTGTCATGCAGTCTGGCCGCAGACTGTACAACCATGTGCCGCAAGAAATCAGGAACATTGAGTCCAGGAGCGGTTTCAAGTATATTTTAAAGATGTTCCTTATGAAGCATTCCTTTTACAGTGTAAATGAATTTCTTGAATGCTGATTTATATGTATATTTATATGTTCGCTTCGCTTTTAGCGCAATACTTTCACTATTTTAACTTGTAATATGTGTTAACATTCGAATGTATTTTTACAATTTGTCTTTGTTACTCAATATGTTTCAATGCTCAAATGTCATATTATAGTTATTATTTTAGTTCTGACTTTGTAATGCAATTGTAATTGCTTCCTACAAATAAATAATACAATACAATACAATTCAATCATTCAATTCTCGATTAAAAAACAAATATGAACTTGAAGAACTATAAAGAGGTGAGCAATAGACTCTTGGAGTGTATCCATACTGTGACACCGTCTCCCTTCACCACTCACCTAGCAACAGCCCCGCATCGGCCAGGTTCAGGTTGGACGAACACGAGCGCAGCGACCCGTCCCCGTCGGCCGCCTGGTCGCCGCTCGTCCAACAGCACTCGTCCGACCCCGTGGTCGCCATCAGCCGCCTCCGCAGCGTCGTGGGCGACCCCGGCAGCGACAGCGGCTGCCTCCGACTAGACTCCTTCGCCTCCTGCGCCTTCACCTTCTCCCCGACACTCAACTTCCGCAGTCCCTCGCTCAACGCGACAGTCTCTTTGGTATTCGAACTCGAACTCTCTTCTTTGATATTACTTTTCGACGTGCGTTTTAACCTCGGCCGTTTCCAAGCTATCTCCTCTAGCCAGTTCGAATCCCTACTCACGTCCTCTAAACTGTCAACTCGTCGAACTTCGGTCTCTGCCGACTTAAAAATTGGCGAGGGTAACTCGAGACAGCTGGAGAAGAGATCGACTGGATTCGGCGACCCAAGGATCTTCTTGACGCCGCGGAACTGCGACAGCGCGGCGAACGGATTGGCCTTGTCGCAGGTCGGCTTGTAGTGGGGGTCCTGGCCGAGCATGAACTCGCCGACGTGTTTCGCCGAGATGGGGGAGCCGAGGGAGACCTGGCTGGCGACGCGCGGCAGCACGAAGTGGCAGCGCGCCTTGTCGCTCGGCGCGGTGTGCGGGGGGAACACGATCGAGCCGACGTCCTCCGACAGCGAACGACGGTGCGTCACTGGAACAGTCACGACATGGGTCACTTCCGGGCGAATCATACAAATACACAGATCGTATAGAAAGATTTCCATGGGAAATTTTTTTGATTTTGGTAATTTGGAAAATTGAAACAGTTTAATTTTATGTAACCTAAGTGTAAACTAAAGGTAGATCAACATTAATGTACTGATTTGTAAATGGAGATAAAAATAATATATTAAAAATATTTATAGCACTTTTTAAAAGACATTTAGTAATTAATACTAAACTGACCCAAATTATTCGTAGATAGATCTATGCTGTTTAAAAAATAAACTACTGCACGTACCACAAAAGAAAGGGGATAGAATCTATGAAAGAGGCTATAAATCTTGGAATATTTAGGCGTGCGCTTTCATAACATTTCACGACAAATTGTCCTGTTAACAATAACCTTATCGGTTAAGCGTTTCCTTCACATCGATAATAGACAACTTTGATACTTTTAAATGCATGAATTAGTCACGAAACAAATCCTCTAATGCAGACTCTATTAGATTTCTCTTGTGGTCCGTTGTCTGTATTGTTCATATATACGAAGAGTGACAAATTATAAGCAATAACTGAAAATATCAAGGTAGGTATTCAACATTAATTATAATTTCAACTTGATGTATAATGAATAAGTGTTATTTATACAATGAGAATGCAAGTGGTGCCATGAAGTTTATTCCAGTTGTTCGAGGATGTTTGTGACGGTAGGGTGATGCAGAAACCCCGTGGTCTTGGCTGAAGGAGACAAAGGGATCTTTATTTGGATGATGCGAAGATACCCTGGGGAAGAGAGGCAAGGGATTATCATCGGGAGGGGAGCACAGGCACCGGGAATAGGGAACATACTTCACACTATGCCACGAGTGTACACTGCCGTACCAAACATATAGAACACAGACCCCGTTTTTAAAGAACTGTGTTATAGATATTGTTGGAATCAACAGATTATTTTCTATCTATTGTGCCCGTTAAGACGGTTAAGACGGCTGGGTTGTGAGTTTGACCTATGGTTTGACCATGAAGAGTTTTTTAATCGATTTTTATCAATATCTTTTACCAATGTAATTGTTAACAAAATAAGGCTTTGTACGAGTATTCAGAACAGTTCATTGAAAATAATTCCATAGCTAGTAATGGTTTATTAGATTTACTTTGTCCTACAGATGTTTAGTGACCGAAAATTATTAAAATTATGCCACTAAACATCTGTTGGACAAAATAAAGCTAATAACTTATTCCAAACTATAAAATTATTTTCATTGAACTGTTCTGAATACGCGTACAAATCCCTATTTTGTTAACAATTACATTGGTAAAAGATATTGATACAATTCGATTAAAAAACTTTTCAAGGCCACGCTCACTACTCAGCCCTCTTAAGAAGTTCCGGAGTACCCATTTTAAGTTAGGACCTGTGTTATAGCTGTGACTTTAAACTAGAGGGAAGGCAGAGAATGAAACAGTTTACTTTAGACCATTGACTCAAAACAAGTGTCATGTACAGTGCTTTATGGTTGGGACTTCAATATAGTAATTAGATTTGAAATGGAATAAATCTGTATGACAATCAGGAAGAATAATCCCACTTTATTGAACAGTCACTTTCAAGAGTTCGAAGTAGATTGGAACCACTAGACCTCCGGTCGGTGACAGGCAAAGATGAACCCTGTTTAACATGGCCAGGTATAGGCCGGCCCATGCTAGAGCGGGTTCATCTTTGCCTGTCACCGACCGTACAAGTACATTCCCAAAATGATTTACATCTGCCCGTAAAAAATAAAAATGTCCGTTTGATTATCTATCACAGGACTTCTTAATAATTTACTTATAAAACACAGTCAAACATAAATTATTCTTTCAAAAATGTATGCGGTAAGTTAATTTTATTGAGTGTTATTGATGAACCTAAAAAAGTAGTAGCTACCACATTTAGAGATAAAAATAGAAAGAAACACCATTTAACAAGAGTTTTATCTTTTATTAATTTCGGAACTACAGAAAATTACTTATAACTGATAAGTTGTATTAGCTCTAGGAAGAAAAGAATTGTTCAAAATATTAAAATTAACTTGGCCCAGCCAACATTCATGCATATGTATGTGATTTTTCTTTTAAATTTTATATTTTGTTGCCAATATTGCATGGGGAAGAAAAACTAACCAAATAACTCTAAAAGGAGTTCAGTCCAAGAAAACAAAGTCCAAGTTCGATTCCCAACGTTCCGAGAGCGCTCCCATCGCCTGGACAATACTCACGCTTCTTGTGGGCGTTCTCCTTGCTGGCGACGGCGACGACGTTGGGTATCACCTCCTCGCTGCGCGCGCCGATGGAGGTGGCCATGTTGCCGGGCGCGGGCAGCGCGGCCTCGCCGTCGGGCGTGGTCGGCGTGGCGGGGTTGGACGGCTGCGCGGACGCCTGCGTCGCGTCCGACACGATGCGAACCAGCCGCTTCACGATGTCCGAGAAGTTCGGACGGCTCTTCGGCTCGAACTGTGACGGTTAAAAAAGTGATTCACTCGATTTACTTTCAGAAAGTGGTGGCGATAATGGCCCAAAATGGATAACACTGTGGTAAAAAAGGGCAAGAACTGTTAAAAATAAGAGAAGAACAATAAAGTTACCAAAATCTGCGATTCTAAAAATAAATCAAGTCTAATGATGTCAAGTGACCTTTTAAAGTTTTACTTCAAATCAAGTATAAAATGAATGATAGGCATCCAAACACTGCAATTCCACTCAGCCTGCCTTCACAGAAAGATTGAAAAGGAATTGTAACATTTATTAAAGGGAAGGGGCGGGAGGGGGGACAGTAGCCTTTTGACCAAGTTTTCTTGACAAAAATTAGGAGTTCGATAAGAAAGGTGGGACTTTTCAAATTAGTGGCACAATATGGTTTTATATTTGATACAGGATTTAGGCTGCGTTTCACCAAGATTCTAAACCCGGGTTAGAGGCTCCTAAACCAGGTTTACAACATCTAAACCGGGTGTAGAATCTTGGTGAAATGCAGCCTTAGTGATTTAAGGCAAGTGTGCACAGCAATGAAAATATTGAGCACAAAAAATGTCATCATCCTAATTTTCAGTCAAAATACGAACTTCATTAGTCAATACTATTATTACTATAATTATATATTATTAATAATTAGGTACTGTATTTAGGTACCATACATTTTCAGAATTCATAAAATGATTTGGTGACTGCTTCACAGCAAATGTGACAAATGTTTCACGTCTTTCCTCCCGCTGTCGGAAAGTGACTCACGTTGCAGCAGAGGAAGGCGAGCTTGAGGAAGTCGGGCGGACAGTCGGCGGGACACATCTCCGCGAACGCCAGGTAGTCGAGTCCGAAGTTCTCCGTGCGGGGGAGGACGTCGGGGTCGGCCTCGCACCGCGCGATCAGCTCGCACACGACGATGCCGTACGAGAACACGTCCGAGCGCTCGTCGTACCACTGCCCCTTCAGGCACTCGGGCGACATCCAGTAGGGCGAGCCCACCGTCGGCAGTCGATAGCCGCTCCTGGCGAGACAGGGAGATTAAGTGTTACATCAAACTCTGAAGGCACTTGGAGGATTCTATAAAAGTATAATTTTTGAAAATATGAGTTTGTGGATACGCTTGCAGTGATTTTTATGAGCTTTCAGAATCTACTCTTGGTTTTTAGAAAATATCGCCACAAAGTCTTGAAAAACGAAATTGAAATATCGATTTGTATGGAAGATAGATACAAGTTTCAACATAAAACTTCGTTTAACTCAGTTTCATCCGAATGTGACTCATAGCGTTTTTCCCTGTACCCTTCACTTCTATTTGCTTTGTTTTGTTTGTATCTTCGCCGGCACTCCAAGTCACGCAGGTCAACCAATCATTCTATCTGAAATAACCTCCGATTAGCTGAAAAGTGAAAATATTTGTAATATTTGTAGATAATACTTCAAATTTGTATGGTCATTGATCAACGTTTTTCAAATTTGATTAATTTTCAGGCAAATTGGTCCAGAACTTGAAGAGTTGACATTTAAAGTTCATTTTGAAATTGGTCAAATTTGTTTCATCGAGAATGTATTGTGCTCTGTACCTTGATGACATTACTTTACGATAGGTCTATCGAGCAGCAACTTTCATGCAGCATAATAATTGCAATAAAAAGGACTGCTTATACAGAGCGTTACACAGAGCTTTTTACTAGTCATTTTAGTGGAGTTTAACGTAGCACTGTTCTGCAGCTAGGAGAATGCCGACGGATGAATGATTATGATGATTATGAAGTATAGGTAAGGATATACGGCAAGAAGAAGACGGTTGTGAACTATGAGTAGGGAATCTTCAATCAAAATTTTCAGTAAGGAAACAAACCACTAGACCTGGAGTGCAAGTTCAATAGGAAAGTCTCATTAAAATTAGATTTTAGAATGTTTGTTTTATGAAAGTTGAGATGTTGCTGAACCCCAATATGGTATTATTTTTGTTGTGAGATGAATAGTTTTCAAGGAATTAATTTGCAAAGATTGAGATATTTCTTACAATTTTAAAATAGGAAAATTAACAATGACATCACAATGAGCTATATTGCCATGGCAACAAAGGAATCACCATGGTAACAACACATTGTTGGAGACTTGGAAAATACATCACAATCCTGATTCTCGTTGCCTGCCGTTTTTCCCACTAAAATATCCAATGATATTTGAATTTGATTTTTATGAATGAAAATGTTAAATTTCGCTGGTGATAAGTGTGTTTGTTATTGAGCGAGCGTCACCACGGTACTCTTATGGCACTTTCTCTGTGTGTTTTTTTTGTTTGTTTGTTTTTTTGCCTGCACTGCCCAGGTCAAACCGCACAACCAATCGATCTGAAATTTCGCAAACATACTAACGTAATCTATGCGGTGTCTGGGATCTTTTCTGAACGGGATCATGTGATTGGTTCAAATTTTATAAAAATTATCTTTCGATTGGTGGGTTCGATCAATTTGAAATTTAGCAAAGTCATTGCAACCAATAATGTACCCAATCATAAAAATTTTCAGCCAAATCCTCCCATTGGTTCAAATTTGAAACCATTTTTCCTGTGATTTTTTAAATTTAAACTAGAACCGATTGACCGACCAACTAAAAACTTCGCATGGTCATTGGTACCAACATTTAAGGTATTTTTGCCAATTTTCAGTTTAATCTGTTGTTATTTTCAAAAGTTTTTGTCATTTTAGGGACATTTTGCATGTTGGCTGTCAAATTCACGGCGACTTCGAATCTTCAGTTCAAGGCAAGGTAGTTAGAGCAGAAAGTTTTAAACGATATGAAACTAAATATTGACCGTTCAACAGATTGATCTGATATTGTGTACACACTAATATCATATCATATAATTGGTCCCAGGTATATTTTTTGAACGAGATCCTGTGATTTTTGAAAATTAACAAGGAACCGTTCAATCATAAAGGTTTAATCGATCAACTTAAAACTTAGCAAGGATATTGGGACCAATATTTTTGGAGGTTTTGGAGATTTTTATACAAGTCTGTGACGAAATTCAAGAATTGGCTTTTAATGACATTTTCGATAGACATAATTTCGGTTCGAGGTGTTGCGTGTATCCGTGCTCGCTCATCAACGCGTTACACAGAGCGTTTTCCTAGTTGTTATTTGTGTTGATATTTACAAATTAACTAGAATAAAAGTTCAGGAGACTTCTCAATTGTTGACAGTAAAACTGTAATAGGACGGGAAATCCAAGTAGCTGCCAGCAAATACAATGGAAGGGACGCTCAAAACGAAGGGTTTTGACCGATTTTGACAAGCGTGGCCTAATACGCTGTGAGAGAAAAATACTATAAATACTGAACACTGTACACTATCCGCTACTTGATCGAGATGGACTTACTTTGGATCGGGTATCTTGGCAGCGAGTCCGAAGTCACCGACGACGGCGACTCGCTCCTCAGTCTCTTCGTTCAACTTAATCAGTACGTTCTGAAATGACAAGAGAACAGACATTAGAACACGAATACACGAGTGCTCGATGCAACAATACGGGCCCTCAATAAAACGTATGTCAAGACGTTCCACAGACTGAAAAAAATCACATTTATTTAAAATAAAAAAATCTTATTCTAAAAATATCAATGTTCACCCAACACTTCTATGTGAAGTATAGTCTTTGCTACAACAAAAAGTGAATTATAGTAAAAGAGAATCAATTATGAATCGATTTTGGAATACCTACCTTTGAAAAAGGTTGCAAGAGCAACAGCAATACCCAAGCAATAAGAAAAATCTGTATGTGTTTAGGTAGCTATAATTTAATGTGTAATTATTACATTTTATTCGTGAGGATGATCTTATTGGACAAATGAGTAAATGAGTTGTCTCATCGGATAATACCTCTGTTCAATTAGTTTTACAAAACTAAGCAAATCTGTGCATTTTTGCATATCATAATCAACATTTGTGTATTTCTGGGGGTGTTCAGGATCTCTAGCAGGGGTTGGGGGGGGGGGGGGGTCAGGATCTATGGCAGGGGGGTCAGGCTCCAGACAGGGGGGTCCGTTCCCCCCTTTCCCCCCTATTCCTACGAGCCTGGTGACATGAGAAATTTTGTAAGAGAACACTTCATTGCAATTGATAGAGCTAGATTATATCATTCCAAAAGTGTGCATAGCAAAATCGAGGAAAGGGACATCAGACCTTCTATATCTAAAGTACAGATAGGTATAAAAAAAAACATAAACAAATAAACAACTGAGGTAGAACAACTTTCTCATAAGATATACGATTCTGATAAAATCATCTCCAACAAACTATAGTGCAAACTGTATATGAAATGAAACATATTTTCGCGATGGCGGGACGAATGACCTTGACTTAATAAATAGCTCACCAGCAGGAGAAGCCGGCGCATCGTGTAAACAACACGTCGAAGCAGAATGAATGTGTTCTTTGGAAATGAAACGTGATGTTCCTATCTCGAACGCATCGGGTTCCGTGCTGGTAAACAAGTTGGCTAGGTGCACAAGAAAGCAAGCCACCGCATTCCCTGAATCATTGGCAGGCGACCACAAGGTTTCCAAATAGTTCGGTTTTTAATTCAAACGTCGCGCCATTTGCAACTAGGCTAATGGCTGATGAATAGGGCGAGGATGTTTAGGCATTGTTTAGGATATCTTTTTTAGATTTTTTGTTCAGACACGTCTAAAAATGAAATTATATATGTTTATGTATTCCTGAAACGCCTTTGTCTCAATATTTATGAATTCAGTCCCAATTTCTTGCAATTTTAATGTCTCTTTGTCCTTTTAAAATTATTGGGGAAAATAATATGAAATGTTTGTTGCAAGGGAATTCTCCTCTAAATTTATTAAGGTAAATTCGTAAATAACAACACAAATAATAATCACAAACACTCTTATCACTTGAGAAATAGAAAATTTTCATTCATAAAAATCAATTTCAAATGTCATGGGACATTTTGGCGGGAAAAACGGCATGTAATGAGAATCTGGGTTGTGATGTCATTTCTAAGTCCACAACAATGTGTTACCATGGTGATATACTTTGTTGCCATGGCAACATCTGAGTTATGACGTCAATATCAATTTTCCTGTTTTAAAGTTAGAAGAAAAATATCAAACTTTGTAAATCAATTCCGAGAGAACTATTGAACCCACAACAAAATAAATAGCATATCTGTATTCAGCAACGTCTACCCTACCATAATAATATAATTATTTGGAAATTTAATTTAGAGGAGAATTCCCTATTGTGGTCTAGACCATTCATACAATTTTCCATCCACCATTTGGATGCGCCATCAACAATTGACACTTGATACATTGACACATTCATACAATAATATAAGTTAATTTTTATATTTCTCCAAGTCCAACTCCTAAACCGATAAATCGAATAATATTGACGAATATTTCATACCATAAAATTTCATTGGTCCTTTTTCGGGATTTTGTGGTTTATTTTTAATAGTTTTAAGGTACTATTTGCCTGCCTGAGTGGGGCACCTTCCCATCATTTTCCTCTCGACTGAGGGAAATCACGACAAAAACTCTAATCGAACCGGGGGCCTTGCGACTGCACTAAATAAATGCTTTATACCGTCTATTTTTGTTATTTTAAATTATGAGATCTTTAAAAATCTATAAAAGTCTGTAATCTTCTATAAAATCTGTGAAAAAAAAAACCAACTGTCCCAAGAAATATTGCCTTTTTGTATGAAATATATATGATCAATAGGGCTATGATGGAGACATTCATATAATAATATTTTAAGTAAATTTTAGTATCTTACTCCAAATTCAACTCCTAAAAAATAAATCGAATAATATGTTCACGAATATTAGAAAGCATAACATTTCATAGGTCCTTTTTCGGGATTTTATGGTCCTATGGTTTATGGTTTATATTTGACTTGGTGTTCAGGTTTTGATGAAACAGGGGTTCAGAAAATAACATTCATTCAATCATTAATTTATATTTTGCTTGCAACTACACACTGGTTTAAAAATCATCGATTCTGCAGTGAATAGGCGAAGTTTTCTCTTAAAAGCGCGTGTTCATAATCCAATTAATTCTCTGTTTTGTAGGTGAAACTGTGCAGGTATTACCTGCCCATCATGAGCACGCCATAGCATCTGACCGTCAAAACATCAATACTACTTATTAAATCCACTTTCATTACTTCATCGAGATTATGCTTCCTGCATTTTTCACAGCAGATCGCGACTTTCTTCCGAATCGAATAGCTTCCTGCATTCGGATTTCTGTTCAGGAATTTCATATTGATAATAACAAAAACGTCCAAGAGGTAAAAGTGGGACAACATTTCATAAAATAGTCAAATTTAGTCAAAATATTGTCTTATAATTTTCGTACCATTTAAATTATATGAACCACGTAAAAAATAATTATACAGCTAATTTTGAATTAAAAATACAAATACCTATACATTTCAATCTGTGCCGCAAACTATAGTCACACCTGGAGGCCAAGTCTTGAAACTTACGCCCTCAGGACGCAAACGCTCTAGGACGTCAACAAGTCCCATTCACTGTAAGAATGATGACCTTGAAATCTACTGTCAACTGTATATCTTCATTTTGAAAAAGGTTTTAATGACTGTATATATCTGTAATTATAATTATAATGTTAATAAATTGTTTGCAATAGATTGCTGGATGACAATCAAATAAGTGGCTTGACTTTATGTTTCAATGTCGATTACTCTTACAGTAAATGGGACTTGTTGACGTCCGAAAGCGTTTGCGTCCTGAAAGCGTAAGTTTCAAGACTTGGCCTCCTGGAAAAATAGGGACATCTATGATAGGGTCACTTTGAGTGTAATTTGACGTTTTGCGAGGTCCATATTTTCCAAACGATGAGATTTAGAGGAAAACGCTCAGAATGCTATTTGTGTTCATTTAGGATGGTGAACAAGTCTACCAAGTTTCGTCAAAATCAGAGTTACATGATTTTTTTTCTTTTCAGATGGAATTAATATGGGAAATTAACTTAAAAAGTGATTAAAAAGTACTTCCGGTACAATGAATATGGAGGATTTTGGATATGTTGTAGAGGGCATTTTCTGAGGGTTCAGCTATTTTTTGCTTTAAAATTACTGGGCTATATGCTACCTTTCCTGCATTCCTTCATACATTCACAAAACGTTTAAAAAAACCAATCGACTTAAGTATAAGTGAAACCGTTTAATTCACCACCACAGCGACCTTCTTCTGCAAGCCCGCGACGAATTTCTACCCAGACGGTGGCACACGTGTGTTTTTCTGTCCCATCATCTGAATTAATTGCTGATCACCTCTTAATGAGATGATAATGAAGTAATTAGTCGGGCACTCTCTTCTCTCGAGACCACTTTTACTTCTCATGGCGGCAATGCGCTGGTGCGTGTACATTCTCTAAGCCTTTGTTCCACATACGCATTATTGGTGATAAAGTAAGGTAGGAATAACTTATAAATGGCGGTTAAATGGTTTTTATGCAGGTTAGATTTGTTTTGCTAAGGTGGCGCAATCACTCGAGGCATAGTCTCAGATCTTTATAATTTTTTGTGTGTACTTATTGATAATCATGCCCTACACAATCCATGAAAAAAATAAACACTTCTCGTGTCTAGTTTCTGAGATAATTTTAGTTTTCTCCCCCATGTGATCTTGCAGCCAAGTAAAATCGAAGTTCTCATTTTTTTTGTACCGCTGAATTTAACAACAATTTTTTTTTCTGGTAAACATACGGACATACTACAAGGAAAAAAATGAAAACAATACCAACGTGTACTTTTTTAAAAGTTATTAAGTATTAACCAAATTCGAAATGATTTTCCTATATTTTTTTATGCTTAAGTTTTGTTCATTCTCAAAAGACATAAAATTGAAAACTCTTATTGGGCCGAGTTGCCAAACTACAGGACAATAAATGAGTATTTTATACTCATTTCATATACCTAGTTGAAATGTAAAAAGTTTTTAGAAATGGTAATTTCAAAAATAAATAAATATGTGCTATAGCGAGTGCTCGCGCCACGTTAATAGACAACATAAAAAATATCTAGTTAGCTCTGCTTTTTACTCAACAATAGGTAACATAAATAGATATCTGGAAACTGGAACTGATGGCAGAGCTAACTAGATCATTTTAAATGTTGTCAATTAACTTATATTGACATTTTTGAAATGGCAGAGCTAACGAGATAAAATTCACTGTTATCCATTCTCCCTTTCACCATTGTTCAGAATAAATTCCCTCCTTTGTCAGAAGATAGCATAACTTGAACTCTAAAGCTGGGTCCACATAGACCGTTTTTCCGTTTTGCGTTTTCCGTTTTTACTCATTGAACATCTCCGTTTTTAGTAGGACTGTCCACATAGAGCGTTTAGCGTTTTGCGTCTTCTACAAACCCTTTTTCAAGCACCTTGATCCCCGCCTGGTTAAAACTTTACTTTTTAGATGTCAGGAGGCCGTGGAAAACAAAAAAAAATTCTTTCAACATTATTGAGGGATTCAGTAAAAATCATATTTCATATTATTTATATCTGTCAGTGACAGTTTGTGAGTATTTAGATGGGCTAATTTTCTTCCCAGGTATGTAATTTTAAAATAATGTATCTAGTGTCAGATCGGCCATGTTATTTGATCATGTGACGTAGTCGCGCGTGATTGGATATAAAATGTTTTACGTCACTTCCGCCGCGCGTCTTTTTTAAAATCCTCGATGAAGTTTATGCGGCGCGGCGAGGATAAAATCCGCGTGCGGCGGGCTTGTGATTGGTCAAGAGAGAAAAACGGAAAACGCAAAACGGAAAAAACGGCCTATGTGGACCCAGCTTAAAGGGTAATTCCAAATCCATTCATTGTAGACGATTTTGGATCATAAAGTCAAGCCATTTCTTAGATTGTCATGGTCATCCAGCAATTTTAAAAACAATTAATTAACATTATAAATAATTACAGATATTTTACAGTGAATAAAATCGTATTCTAAATTGAGCTAAATGACTATGGCTTGTCAGTAGATTATCATTCTTAATTTTATTGAAAATCCTTTATTTTTATATTATTGGGTAACCAATTAGTTTGATGACGAAACATGAGGCCACCCCAACCATATGAAAATCGGACCGCACAGGCCTGGGAAAGTTTGGATTATCAGCAGTTAATTTGGGCCATATCAATGCGTTTTGGACAATAATTTTCTGCGATTTGATATTTGGTCACGTAATAGCATTTCAGAATTACGAGAATTTGCTTAAAAAATAGTTTTTGGATTTTAACTAAACAATACCACAATAAAAATTATCTAGTTAATTCTGCCTTTAAAAAAATGTAGATATCAGGATCGTCGAGCTGCATGTGAAATTTTGTAAAAAGCAGAGCTAAATAGATCATTTTTATTTTGTCTGATGGCGTTGCCCCAAAACAGCTATTCTATAACTTTAAAATTTAAAGCTTAAATTAAAAAAATAAAAAAAATTAAATTTAAAATATAAAACTTTAAAGGGAATTTGGAACTTTAGAGAATAGCTGCCCAGGGCCTGGAACCACAAGCATTTTCCCAAGGGATTTTAAAATAAAACCCCTTCATTCACTGCATATGATACTCCAAAGTGGGGTAAACCATCAATTCCCCAGGGGAAAAGCTTTGCGAATCCGGGCCCATGGGAAAACGCTTGGTAAATCTGGGCCTCTTCTTCCCCACCGGTCGAGAACCACTGCGACAAGAGAATGTAAGGGATGTGGGCGCTTACCTTGGACGTGAGGTCCCTGTGGAAGACGCCGCGCGAGTGCAGGTACTCCATGCCGCGCGCGATGTCCCCGGCGAGCCTCATGCGCGTCCGATGCGGCAGCGCGGTCCCGTGGCTCAGGTTCAGCTGCTCCAGGCTGCCCCCGTTGATGTACTGCAACACCAGTTGACATCAACATCGATAACACATCGTCGACATCAACATCGATAACACATCGTCGACATCAACATCAATAACACCACGTCGACATCAACATCGATAACACATCGTCGACATCAACATCGATAACACCACGTCGACATCAACATCAATAACACCACGTCGACATCAACATCAATAACACATCGTCGACATCAACATCGATAACACCACGTCGACATCAACATCGATAACACATCGTCGACATCAACATCGATAACACCACGTCGACATCAACATCGATAACACATCGATATCAACTTCCAAGGGTGTATCCATGATGAAATTTCGGGGGGGAGGGGGGGGGGGGACGAAAATTACTAAGATTTTGAAAAATCACAGTGTAAAACCGGGAGTTCAGGGGCGCAGCCCCCGAGAAAATTTTGGATCAAAGTCATTCATTTAGGTGCAGTTTTGAATCGCAGTGTATAACTATTTTGGGGAATTATAAATTACAAAATATCCAAAATTTGGTCTAAAAGGTTTAAGAATATAGGTAAATTTATTGAACTCAGTACATAAGCAAGTCTGGGGCGCATAGCCCCGATTTTTTTTTGGAATTATAACTCGTTTCTAACCATTTTGGAACGTTTTTGACTAGGATAACATGGTATTATAATGAATGAAATGGTACGCGACATTTTGCCGACATGTTCGTTGGACTTCCTCAAGCGAGACTGGGGACGCCGAACGAAGGAGTCGAACTGAGTCGTCGGAGTCGAATCGAGTCGTGGGAATCGAACCCGGGACCTCGGGACCCTTACCTAATATTGTGTTTTTTCACGCTAAGACCAAGGTACCAAGATAAGACGTTTCACGGTCCCGGCCTATTCCGAATTTAATATTTATTTTAATGCTACGTGGCTGGTGCTACGACGGTCTTACAGGCTCTGCTTTGGCAGATCGCACTAAGACCGTTTTATATTAAATTGGGACAGAGGAATTGTCTTATCTCGGTCTCACACTGAGACCGTCTTAGTGAAATAGATTTTATTAGGTTAGGGTCCAGAAGCGCAAGTCCCGAGCGTTTTCCTGAGCCCACTATTTAGTTTGCTTTATAAAAGAACTTGCTCCGCAGGTATATGATTCGTAAGACATGCACAAATACGGTCACAGAAAGGGAGATGATTTTATTTTTTGGTTTTAACGTCGCACTGTTCTGCAATACGCTAATGGCGGCGGATGTTTATGGTGATGACGGAGAATAGGTCAAGATGAACGGTGGGAAGGAGGCGGGCGTGGCTTATTAGGGAACCTGTACAACATTTGCAATTGGCTTGAAAGAAATTACTATAGACAAGATCAGTGAAGAAATACCGAAGTGGTAAGTAACTAAAAAAATCACAAAATCAAGACAAAAAAATAAAATTACAAATATTAGAAAACCAATTAAAAAAAAAAAAAAAAAAAAAATGCGGGAATCGAGCCACGGCCCCATGAAGTCACTACTTCAACACGAAATCACCGTCAATTTCAACATATTTGAGTGGTTCCATCTGTCAATCACGAGACTGTAAACAAAACAGACTCTGCGAACACATCGAGCCAACAACTTGCGTAACACTGCAGCATGATGTTCTGCAACTTGGTGCGCCCACGCGAATTGCAAACGCAAATACTAAGTGATCATTCATTCACTGATGATGTATTTATACATCGCCATACTGCATGGAGTAGTGCTGAGGAGGAGACTTTTAGTAGCTCTCCGGAGATTGGAAGCAAATTGGTCCGTTTGTGAAAAGCCAGACGCGTAGGAAGGGGTGGGGGGGGGGGGGGATAGGGGACCCCCTCCCCCTCTGATTCAATTCCTCTACCAATATTTTGATATATACTATAATCTAGATACATACGATATGTCAAGAAAAAAATATGCTTTAAAAGTGATAAAATCGCGAAGAAATGCGGTCAAATTCATGCCTAAAATTCAAAATTACCCCATTATCTTCAGAGTTCTATTACAATATTATCCCCCCTCCTAGCAAATTCAGTTATAAGTAATAACCCTGCAATAAGCTACATTTTTCAATAGCTGAAAACCATACTTTGTTGATTAATTTTCCATTCTTTTAATATTGTATCTTTTGTCTACAAACTCGATTACGTAAATAATGCCACATACTGGAGTACTTGACGTTGTCTGATTCTTCCTCAAGATATAAAATAAAAACAGCAACTGAAAAAAATATTTACCACACGTATTGAGGTCGAATCGGAGCTCATAAATAACTTCTGTTGACGACATTTCTTCGTAAACGTAAGTTGTATAAATTATGCGTAGGTGGATGAAGTCATATTTCCCGAAATGTTACAATTTCAAGGTAAAATAATAAACACAAGGTCTGTACAAAGGTTAGAAGATGATCTTTCATATGTCGATGATGCCTCCAAGTTATTGGCAGAATAAATCCGCCATTACCAAGGTCATCTAGCCAATAAATAGAATGAAAAGGAGGATTACACTATAGCCAAAGAATGTCTAGTATAATTAACCGAAGATGGATAAAAAGGTGATCGAATACCAACACACGAACATAATGACATGAGATTCTACTGATTTTTAATCGTAACTATGGTTGTAGGTAGTATAAACAGTCATCATTTGTTAAGGGCGGTCATATATTTTTTCCCGCCAAAAGCGATTTGGAGCGGTTTTCGAGCGAAATACAAAATATAAATGACTAATTAACAAACGGTTATGAATATCGAAAAAGCAAGTCCGAGGTGACATGTTTTGAACCTTTATCTACATTTTCATCGCTTACTGCCATAACTTTGCTCCTACTATGTGGTCAGTATGTGTCGGGCACGAAAACACTCCGTATATTTACATATAGTGTTTTCGTGCCCGACACATACTGACCACATAGTAGGAGTAAAGTTATGCCAGTGAGCGATGAAAATGTAGATTAAGGTTCAAAACGTCATGTCACCTCGGTCTTGCTTTTTCGATTTTCATAACCATGTGTCAAAAATAGTCAGGCGCGTAGGAACTTTATTTTGACAGGGGGGGTCAAAATTATAGGGGATCGATGGATGTCAAGAAAAGGTATAGTTCACTGCTACAAGGGGTCTGGGAAACTCACCCCCAGCAGGGCCTTTTTTGAATTTTTGATACAAAATAATCGAATTTTAAGCTATTCTTCTCAAAGAAATGTAAAATGTGTGAAATGCTGAGGGAACTTAAGAAAACTTGTTTTTATAGAATTCCCAATGACCCCGCAGGGCATTTTTTTCCATCTTGATAAAAAAAAGAATCGAATTCGAGCTCTTTTTTGGCATCTTTTAAAGAGTGTCCTATATGCAATATTCTTGGGGATACAAGAGACAAAATAAAATTTTGTTATTTGACAAAATCCTGGCCCCACAGGGAAATACTTGCATTCTAGTGATTTGAAAAAGGTTGCAAGAGCAACAGCAATAAGCAATCAATAAGAAAAATCTGTATGTGTTTTGGAATCTATTAGTTTAACTTGTAATTATTTAATTTGATTCATGGGGATGATCATGTTGGACAAATGAGTAAATGAGTTGTCTCATTGGATAATACCTCTGTTCAATTAGTTTTGCAAAACTTGAGAAAATTTTGAGAATTCAACCTCATAATGGAGCAAATCTGTGCATTCTGTGCAACAATTAATCAACATTTGTGAATATCTGGGTGTGTTCAGGATCTCTAGCAGGGGGGTCAAAGTCTCTGGCAGGGGGGGTCAGGCTCCAGACAGGGGGGGTCCGTTCCCCCCTTTCCCCCCTATTCCTACGCGCCTGAAAATAGTCATTTATATTTTGTATTTCGCTCGAAAACCGCTCCAAATCGCTTTTGGCGGGAAAAAAATATATGACCGGCTAGCTGGGTAGTAGTTTGACATTGAAGAGTTTTTTAATCGATTTTTATCAATATTTTTTACCAATGTAATTGTTAACAAAATAAGGCTTTGTACGAGTATTCAGAACAGTTCAATGAAAATAATTCAATAGCTTCTAATTGTTTATTAGATTTACTTTGTCCTACAATTAGTAAAATTATGGCACTAAACATCTGTTGGACAAAATAAAACTAATAACTTATTCCAAACTGTTAAATTATTTTCATTGAACTGTTCTGAATACTCGTACAAAGCCCTATTTTGTTAACAAATACATTAACATAAAAGATATTAATAAAAATCGATTAAAAAACTCTTCAAGGCCACGCTCACTACTCAGCCCTCTTAATCAAGTCAAGTATAAAATGATCGAGTACTAAATAGTAAATACTGTAGTTTTTAGAATCAAGTCGCCAGCATAAACATGGGAAATAAATTCCTAAAATACGTCGTAACTTTTGTTATGTGAAAAGCGTGTCAAGTAATTTGCATCTAGCTAATTTATTAGTCAATCCACACCAACTTTATTAAATATTTGTGCCCAAACTCAAAAATCTGACATTTCTATACTTTTTAAAATTTTCCACGCTCAAGCGTTCTTATCATTGCTAAGATCGACTAAAGAATGAGCCATGCTAATTATTTCTCACACGTTTCATCATTTGAATGCGGTCCAAAAGTTTTCGCGATATTTATGGGAAATATTCTCTCCATTATTTACCTTTTAGCACAGCCGACTCATAATCTCCCATTTTCTTTTTCATTTTTTAGCTAACTTCATCCAGTGGTCGAATTGCAAGTTGGTCCATGGGGGATGGTGTATTGTTAAAATAAATATATTTGCTCCAAGATATTTGGGGGGGGGGGGGGGGGGGCAACGAGCTTGAATGCATGGTTTGGTTTGCTATGTATGTAAGCTCCTTGGTAGGGCCCCCCAGCACCTTGCGGGTCCGGGGCGCACAGCCCCGAAAAAAAATTATATTCAAAATTAAATTTGGTGCATTTGTATGCGTTTTTGACGATATTTTTAGCCTATTGTCTGTTCGTTCGCTCTGCACTGGCTACACTTGAACTGTTCGACCGACCAAAAGTGTAAAAGGTGTAGACACTTTCCACACTCGGCATAGGGCGAGTGTCGGCCAGTGTAATTCTCGTGTCACAAGTGTAGAGCGAACGAACATACCTTTTATCTCGACAAATGGCGTCTTGAGGCTAAATTTGAAAAATTATCTGGGAATGGTATTATTTTGATACCCCCCCCCCCCCCCCCACATCCCCCCACCCCAGTGGTGAGGTCCAGACAAAGAGCAGCCAGGGTCGACCTAACCATGCCCTCCCTTGAATTTGCGGTCCCCTCGGGCCGGCCTCCCCCCTCGAGATGGTGATCCCCCTGAAATCGGGTTCCGCCGGCCCGAATCCTCACACTAGAGAGCCTAGATGGGAAAGAGAGTGGCCAATGGGTTGATAATGTTTTCAGCCGCGGCGGCCATTAGTTTTCAACAGCTGATCCAGTTATGCATGGCAGGTATAGGGAATTGCTTGTGTTTTCACTGTTCATGTATCATTCTTGTGTCCCTGTGCATTGCTTCCGGTATGTTAATGCATGTTTATACTATTAACATCAAACTGTGTATTAATTATATTTTGTTTGGTCTTATTTGGATTTAAAAACAAGAAAAAACTGTGATTACGTCAAACATAACCTTACAGTTTTGACCCAAGTGCATACAATATACGCCAAATATGATTTGTGCATAACTTTGCGAAGGTGATTAGCTAATGATATGATGATTTGGGTGATGCGGTGGTGATTAGCTGATGAATGGATGATTTGGGTGATGCGAGGGTGATTAATTGGTGATGTGAGGTGTTTTGCATGATGGTGATATGATTAGGGTGATGCAGGGGTGATTAGCTAATGAATGGATGATTTGGGTGATGCGAGGGTGATTAATTGATGATGTGAGGTGTTTTGCATGATGATGATATGATTAGGGTGATGCAGGGGTGATTAGCTAATGATATTATGATTTGGGTGATACGAAGGTAATTATGATATGATGATTTGGGTGATGCGAGGGTGATTAGCTGATGACATGATGATTTGGGTGATGCGAGGGTGATTAGCTTATGATATGATGATTTGGGTGATGCGAGGGTGATTAGCTTAATGATATGTTGATTTGGGTGATGCGAGGGTGATTAGCTGATGATATGATGATTTGGGTGATGCGAGGGTGATTAGCTGATAATATGATGATTTGGGTGATGCAAGGGTGATTAGCTGATAATATGATGATTTGGGTGATGCGGGGGTGATTAGCTAATGATATGTTGATTTGGGTGATGCGAGGGTGATTAGCTGATAATATGTTGATTTGGGTGATGCGGGGGTGATTAGCTGATGATATGATGATTTGGGTCATTCGGGGGTGATTAGCTAATGACATGATGATTTGGGTGATGCGAGGGTGATTAGCTGATGATATGATGATTTGGATGATTCAGGGGTGATTAGCTGATAATATGATGATTTGGGTCATGCGGGGGTGATTAGCTAATGACATGATGATTTGGGTGATGCGAGGGTGATTAGCTGATGATATGACGATTTGGATGATTCAGGGGTGATTAGCTGATGATATGATGATTTGGGTGATGCGGGGGTGATTAGCTGATGATATGATGATTTGGGTGATGCGAGGGTGATTAGCTGATGATATGATGATTTGGGTGATGCGAGGGTGATTAGCTGATGACATGATGATTTGGGTGATGCGAGGGTGTATAGCTGTTGATATGTTGATTTGGGTGTTGCGAGGGTGATTAGCTGATGACATGATGATTTGGGTGATGCGAGGGTGATTAGCTGATGATATGACGATTTGGATGATTCAGGGGTGATTAGCTGATGATATGATGATTTGGGTGATGCGGGGGTGATTAGCTGATGATATGATGATTTGGGTGATGCGAGGGTGATTAGCTGATGATATGATGATTTGGGTGATGCGAGGGTGATTAGCTGATGACATGATGATTTGGGTGATGCGAGGGTGATTAGCTGTTGATATGTTGATTTGGGTGATGCGAGGGTGATTAGCTGATGATACGATGATTTGGGTGATGCGGGGGTGATTAGCTGTTGATATGTTGATTTGGGTGATGCGAGGGTGATTAGCTGATGATACGATGATTTGGGTGATGCGGGGGTGATTCGCTGATGGTTGAAAATCAATAATAATTTTGTAATTCAATTGTATTTCTATTTAATGTCATAAATGCATTAAATTCCTTTCTTCTTAATACGCATATTAATTAGCTATGTGAGCTAATTAGCAATCATAGACTCAATTAATTATTGTTCTAATGTTGTCAACAACATCACATCAATGTGTACTTTCAATTTGTACAAAATGAACATTATTAATTCACGAATGAATGAGATATTTATGACAGTAACATACAGGGTTTGCATTCAACCATCACTGTCTTGGAAAAAAAATGGCGGCGAAAATTCCATTGGCCACTCTCTTACCCATCTAGGCTCTCTACCTCACACCCCCCGGTCCGTCCCCTATCCGTCCTGGCCTTCCCACCAGTGCTGGACTCCTCCGGATCGGGCCCGTTAGGTCAACCCCTCCCCTTGCCCTCCAATTATGATCAACAAAGTTAAATATAAAATTAATGTGCGCAATATAACCTCGTCGTTGACCAAACTAATCTAATCTAATCTAATCCCCTCCCCCCAATTCGACCACTGGCTACATCATAAAAACTACTTATAGTTATCGTCCTATAAAGTGTATGGATGCTAATGATATAGTTCGCGGAAGAGGCCGCATCTTTCCGCGAAGCCGGCACGAGATGAAAACACGCCAGAGAGATGAGACAGGTGTAGAAGAGGAGATGAGACAGGTATAGAAGAGTGAATCATCTGTTACTGACCTCGGTCAACGCGTGGAGCTGACCTTCGTGCACGCACACGCCCATAAACCTGGAAGCAGAGGAAAACAACAGTCAGCCTTCAGCACTACTAGTTACTACACATAGTCGCACGTGTACTCACTGTCAAACACAGCCCTTGCAGGCAAGTGCGTATGGGGGGGGGGGGGGGGGAGGCATTACTAATATTTTGAAAAGTGACAGTTCTCGGGGGCAAAATATTTGAACAAGGTCATTCGTTTAGATACAATTTTGAATCAGTGTAAAGCTATTTTGGGGAATTATAAATTGCAAAATATCCAAACATTGGTCAAAGAGATTTACGCATACCTAGGTAAATCTATTGAACTTATCAGGATATGCAAGTCCGGGGCGCATAGCCCCCTTTTTTTTGAATTTTTACTCAATTCTAACCAGTTTGGAAGGTTTTTGATATGATCCGTCTATTTTTACGTGTTTTTTTCCCATATTTTATATTAAATGTGATTTTTTTATGAACCCCTGATTTCGGAAAGGGCACGCCCCCCCGCCCCCCTTGAATACGCCCTTGCTTGCAGGCGTAGGCGTGCTAATAGGTACCTGTCACACAAATTAAAAGTATCAATATGTATCTTGTATTCAATTTAAAATTCATTGAAAAGGAGTATTTTTCCCATGTCTGCCTGTCTTACCGTCTCGGCGAAAAGTGCGATTACCGATCAGTCTGATAGTACATCAGTGGTATTTTTTATTTTCGGTTCGTGTCTTGATAGTCGTCGGTTTGCAACAAAACCGCGACTAAACTAGACTCTATCGGAAACCAAGCCCGCGAAACATTGATGATGTTTAATTTTAATAGATTGTTCTTCGTGGATGTCCTGATGGTTGCTACATATCAATTTTTTTTAAATAATATGTATAGGGCGCCCAGTGATAAAAGAAAATAGTAAATTTTGAATACATCAAACAAGACATTATTACTATAATTAATAAATAAAAAATAGCATTTACCAAGTAACAACCCTCTGTCTGTTTAATCCTGACTTAAACTCAAATTAATTACGTCCACCCACGTCTCAATCGATCCCAAAGAAGTGACTGCAACAAGCAGCGGATCGATCGTACAGAAGAAGCTGAACGAGTATCGCATTTCAATGCACCGTGAATGACATTGCACAGATTCGAAGCCCCTTCATTTGGTACAGATAATACAGAATAGAACTGGTAAAAAATGGGTTCAATGACAAAAAATTGAGATCCAATGAGATTCCAAAAAATTTATGGAACTTCAAGATTCCATAAATTTCGTTCCATTAGCTTAAATCGATTGAAATTTTTACACAATCGATCTTAATCTATTTTCAATATAATTTGAAATTTTCAGCTTGATATCGTACGTAGTTTTGAAGAAACAGCGTCCCGGCCATTGTAAGTTTTCTGGACGCGCCCTATTTGAGCTCTGTTTCATCAATTTTTTGACAACCAAATTTGAATAGCTGTAATTTTTTTCCTACAAGAGCAATGTTTTTGAAACTTGCACATATTAAATTTTTGTATGTTTTCTAATATTTGTACAAATTTCAGAATCCTATCTAAATTAGTTTCGATATAGTGACCTCTCAATCAGGGTGATTTTTTTTTGCGCCACCCGGTATAATAATCAGGTGTGGAGAAGCCGCATCCCCTCCTCTCTCCAGACACTGATAAGGATAACACAGTGCCGCTAGGTCTATCTCCATGGCAACGCGATGTTGCTGACAGAGACACTGACATGCAGATGCACTCTCCGCACATTAGCCGGCTGATGGTGACTGACAGTTAGTTACACTACACTTCGATCCGATCACATTCACATGCATGGAGTTCACAGTACACCGCCACTCGCATGCGACAGACCCTTGTCGAATTCGGAATCCAGCAGGAGCGGACATTTTACAAGAACAATGATCCGCCATGGCGGCCGTGACGCGATGTTGCTGACAGAGACACAGACATGCAGATGCACTCTCCACGCATTAGCCGGCTGATGGTGACTGACAGTTAGTTACACTACACTTCGATCCGATCACATTCACATGCAGGAGTTCACAGTACACCGCCAATCGCATGCGACAGACCCTTGTCGAATTCGGAATCCAGCAGGAGCGGACATTTTACAAGAACAATGATCCGCCATGGCGGCCGTGACGCGATGTTGCTGACAGAGACACAGACATGCAGATGCACTCTCCACGCATTAGCCGGCTGATGGTGACTGACAGTTAGTTACACTACACTTCGATCCGATCACATTCACATGCAGAGGTTCACAGTACACCGCCACTCGCATGCGACAGACCCTTGTCGAATTCGGAATCCAGCAGGAGCGGACATTTTACAAGAATAATGATCCGCCATGGCGGCCGTGTAGATACTACTGTAGTCCAGCGAACTATTGTATACAACATGTTAATATAAATATAATAATCAAAATATATGTAGATAAAAATAAATCAGTTTTATTGAATTTTTCTAATATTTTCTAATATTAAAAATTGTGTTTGACATCATTTATACAATTTCAATAATCCAAAGAAGAAAGTCTTGCCATTGACAGGGCAGTGTGTACGTGAACGACGAAAACTACATAAATATTCTAACAGTGAACAACCTTGACCAAATTGCAGGGAAACCTGACAATGCTTCTTGGGGTCGTATTTTAAATCATGATCTGATTGTAAAAACAGAATGAATAAAGCCAGCAAATGGTATAAAAGTGCGGCCTTCACGCCGACGAAAGTATTTAGCCAATCCCTAGAGGGAATGTCAATGTTTATAAACCGAACCCCTCCTGCATCAAAAAGTTAGATTTCACAAGACTGTAAGATATAATCATGTTGCATTTAAGGTGATACTAGCGCTCGGCCGTTTTAGAAAATTGAGAGAGAAAAATTGTTTCATAAGTGAGTGTAGCTTTTACAGGATGTTCACATGATCAGTCTGATTGTATATTGGTAGCACTTTTTAATTTTTGCTTATTGCATCGTTAATTTGGCGCCGGTTATTCAACAAAATCGCGCAAAACTCTGAAATTTGCGATACGATTGGAGACCTAACCCGTAAACCAATTGATCTCAAATTTTAATCATGATTAAATGAAAGACAAACTTAGGGTTATCCCTTGGCACATTTTTGAAATTTAATTTTATACGGCACCCAGAGAGACGAGAAAATAGCTACATTTCCACAAAAAATCCACTAATTATTACTAATAAACGAAACAAAAAATGAAAAATTTACCAAGGGATAACCCTAAGTTTGTCTTTTATCTAATCACGATTAAAATTTCAAATAATTTGGTCTACCCATTTCGTCTCCAATCGTATCGCAAAAAGTGTCTACAAAAGGCAGCAAAATCGCTCGCGCTTGCAGCACCTTAATCTAAGAACTGACATTGATATCGAGTAGAAACTAACTGAAAGAAGCTAGTGTACAGTTTCGCAAATATAATCCGATGAACAGATCAGACCAAGTGCAAACACCACGTCAGAGACGGTTGACAGGTTGACGGATGATCTTGCCCTCTAATACCGCGCTATCACCACGGATAACAGTCACTTGCGCAGGTGACACACGTGTCGTAACTCGTAAACGTCACGTCGCACTGTCATGCTAATCAATGATTATTATGATGCAGGATCATGCCACTGGCTATAATGACCATAACAGTCCATTCTAATGATGTCTACGAAAATGTAGGAAACAAGTCTAAAAGGTCAATGAAATGTAGAAATTGATGAAATAATCAATGATCCTATGAAATTGTGTAGAATACTGAAGGAAAGGCATAAATAGGAATCCTGCTCGTGACGTCACAGTGGTAGAAAAATGGAGGTTGAGGGTGTAGGGGAATTATGTCAAAGCTATAAATAATAGCTATAAATCATAATTATCAGATGAATATTTTACTTGAACATGTGTATGGATAAATATTGCGCATTATTATTAACAACTTGTACTTACTTAAATATCTTTCTTTCACAAGTAATCACTCTAAATATGAGATTTGGATTGCAGCTGTCAGATTTGATAATTCCCTATACTTTTATGTAGGTTCCTATGGCAACCTTTTCTCACGCAGGATGCCTATAAGGCCACTAATTCCTAGAAGCTATAGGAGGATAGCACATTACATTACACAATTTCTAGTGTTTGGATAATTCATGTTTTTTTTATTTTGTATAATTATTTTTGTCAACAAAAATGTGTGTCCTGAAGAAGATTTTGAAATGAAATCGAAAATGTTGACAAAATAATTTAATATAAATAAAAAAACTGGCGAAATATCACAATACTAGTAATTTTTGAATGAAAATAGTCATGAAACGTTAAAAACATGTAGGCTAGCACATGGTTTATTCTTCTGTGGTAAAAATTATACATTTTTTACTTGAATGCCAATAAAAGTGGTAATAACTAATAACTAATAATAGTGGCAGACCTTTAGTAGGAATAACGGTGATGAAGTGCGGAAGCTTCCCAACATTTGCCTCAAGAGAGAAACGACTCTCAAGAAGGACGGCCGCGGGAATCGAACCCGATAAGTCCAGAACGTGACCCGAGCCAACTTACTAGCGCAACGGTTTACCATAAGCAGAGCTCCCTCTCAGTGCTCGACCATATGAACCGGTCTTGGAGTTCCTCGCTGTGAGTCAGCTCCATGTGGCGTCTGTCTGACACTCCACTGCCTAATGCGTCAGTTCATCTGCATATCACACGCGTATTGCATCCGTACTTGTACACTGCCCACTGGATACCAGCTTTCTTTTCCAAGCAGTTGAGCAATGATACTTCACACTTGAAACTGAAGAGAATGTATTTACACATTAAAACTTTGTACACTTATTTGTTCAGCTTTGTTCAATTTTTGTTCAATTTGATCAACTTTGTACAGATCAACTTTGTACACTTTGTATCAACTTTGTCAACTTTTAATCAACTTTGTTAAATGTTTGTTCAACTTGATCAACTTTGTACAGATCAACTTTGTACACTTTGTATCAACTTTGTCAACTTTTAATCAACTTTGTTAAATGTTTGGTCAACTTGATCAACTTTGTACAGATCAACTTTGTACACTTTGTATCAACTTTGTACACTTTGTCAACTTTTGTCAACTCCTAAATTATTTGTAAAATGCGTATTAAACCATTGATTAAACCCGGCCAGTCTTTGCCGAAGATATCTAAAGTAAAGGGGCTGTGCTGAAAGGACATCACGCTTCAGGGGAGGGGGGGGGGGGGGGGTGGATCCAGTTCGACGTCACGTTTTGATAAACATTTTAAAGCATTTTAAAATTCAGTTAATACCTATGTCGAAACCAGAAATTTCGCTAAAAACGATAAATTCTGATAATCAGACTTTTTTTGGGGGGGTTTGGGGGGGGGGGGGGAAGTTTTGTGACAACTTTTTAGGCGGGAGGGTTTGGAAAAGTGTGACACAGTGTGACAAGGGCCGATAAACATCGATCATCGCCTACTCTTATGACATTTCGGACAGCCCTGGTCAAGGAACGTGAATTCTAATTCACCTTCCTTTAGCGCTGATGTAAGCAAATGCAGGGGGAGTTTTCCGCGTACGGAACAGGTTGGCTGAGTGGTAACGCTCTGAAGTTTATTACGGAGGCCCGGGTTCGATTTCCGCGGCCGTCCTTCCTGACTGGGTTTTTTTTCGTGGTATTCCCTCAGTCGACAGGCAAATGCTGGCCTACTAATAGGCCACGACCGCCTCCTTCCCACCTTCCATCCTTACCTACTCTCCACTATCATCATCATAATCATTCATCTGTCGCCATTAGCCTCGCTGCAGAACAGTGCGACGTTAAGCCCCAGAAAAAAAAAAGTTTTCCGCCATATCTCGACGTGCTGAAGCCACTGAAGATGAGTTGGAACAGTTGGCGTGCCTCGGGCTTGGCATTGTCGCCATTGTGCAAGGAACTAACTGCCGCCTGGGAGATTGCGCAGTGTTGTTTACCTCTAGCCGGTGTTTGTATTACCCCGCGACGTCTGCCAAGCGTGCGAGGTGCCAGTGCGGGGGCGGCGCACCTCTAACGAGACAAGACAACTCGGTTCATTATACCATCGCTAACTCCCACAGCACTATGGTCGGAGACAGGCAAAGGTGAACCCTGTTTAGCATTGCCAGGTATAGGGCGGCCCATGCTATCGCGGGTTCATCTTAGTTTGCCTGTCACCGACCTTAGGTCCTTCCTATCCATCCAAGTCGAGCAACGCGTTTGGACATTTAGAAAAACGCCCTTGTGAAAGTCGCTGCTGATATACTGGGCTTGAAAACCCCTATGAAGATCGTCAAAGAAGTAGTGATACACTTTCTTTGACATTTATTTAAATGAATTTGTCAAATATTTCAAAACAAGCATGAGTTGTCAATTAACAATGAATTTTTATTGATATTGAAAAAATGCCAATTGTGACTAATGTCTGTCCGTCCCACGGGGTAGCTCAATGGGTAGAGATCTCGCCCGCAAATGAGACGTCCCGGGTTCGAGCCCCGGTTCGGTTGGATATTTGTCACAACGCACCTCCATTCTTCGACTCCATGGAAGTTTTCCACAGAAGCCTACATTCTCAATAACTATTGAACTTCTTCTTCGATTTGTCTGAAAATTGTCGAAAACATCTAAAATTTTGGTCTCAATGTCGACGCAAATTTTGAAGTTGATAGATCGAACGTTCAACTATAATGCCCGCAGGCGTATTTATTGTATTTTTTTTAACAAATAAATAAATTTGAGGCATTGAAATAGTAATTTTATGCGTAAAAATTGGTAAAAGTTGTAGATGGAGGTCAGGTGGAAAAGTTGCCAATTTAAAGCGATGTTCTGCAAATTTTACCATTTTCGGTTAAAAGTGTGGAGTGGATTATTGAGAAAATATGAGACAGGAGTCAAATGTGCAGTGTTTGAAAACATTTGATGTAGGGGAGAGGGGGCACGGCGCCCGGCTGGTGTTCTTGGACGTGCGGCGCGAGTAAAAGTCGGCCTCCTCGACGCGACTATATCGGGACTTGGCGGTGACCTCTCCTTGTACAGTGACAAACCTACTGCACTGCGCCAAGGGTACCGACCATATGGTCACCGCGCTGGAATCATAAGCCACTTCGTGTGCCCTCACTTTCTCACGCTTTCCAGGACACGCGGCGCGAGACATTTTCATACATGATAGTTCAGAAGAAGAACGATACACTCCAGGTATTGGAGATAACAAGGGCGTATTCAGAGGGGGGGGGGGGGGGGGGGCATGGCTTCCCAAAAATCAGTGTTGCATCTAAGAAAATAAGCACATTTAAAATAATATGTGAAAAAAACACTTATAAATAAACAGATCAAGTCAAAAACGTTCCAAAATGGTTAAAATTGACTTAGAATTCCAAATTTTTTCCAATGTTTGGATATTTGTAATTTTGAATTTCCCACAATAGCTATTATTCACTGCGATTCAAAATTCCACCTAAATGAATGACCTTGATTCAAAATTTTCTGTGATTTTGTGATTTTGTGACTGTGATTTTTCAAAATATTCGTAATGTCCCCCCCCCCCCCCCCCCCGCCCCCGAAATTTAATCCTGGATACGCCATTGGGAGATAATGTCCTAAATATAGTCATGCATCATTCAATTTCGATTTATTTTACAAATTATTAGAATTTAGCAATAAACACTATTATATAATACAATATTTGTGCCCGGTCGCGAGAATTTTTCTGGCAAAGACTTCGTAAATGGGACGGAAATTGACTGTGACAAAAACTCATAGAACTTATACTTATTGATACAAATAGAATTCTGATTTAGAAGTAGAAGTGTTTGCCATACAAATATTCGGCTGTCCGGCCCCACACCAAGGGGTAGTAACCAAACTCGAAGAAAGTCTAATTTTGTACATATTTTTTTCTTCATATTTTCGACGAGGTTGGGCAAACATATAGCGTCTTTAGGCGTTATATAGGTTCTAAGTTCGACTAAAATATTATAATTATGCTGATTATGTTTCATATATTCCATAATATGAATGGATCAAAAGTTATAGCGATATTTAGGAATATAGACGTTCCAATACTGCGTACATGTAGATTCGTTGTTCGACTGGAGGAATGGGCAATCAATAATCAAAATAGTACTCGTTTTGCTGGAAGATTTCTATATATTCGTGGTGACGGACTTTTGTGAC